>JAKWJA010002490.1:26393623-26970037 GCA_027704765.1 Solanum habrochaites | reverse complement strand
TTTTATTTTTTATCCAATTAAATTTACTTCATCAACATCAATTGTTTATTTTAAATTTATTTTGTTTTTTCCTTCAAAAACAAAAGTTTTGTCCGTATTTTTCTCAATTTTTTAATTTTTTTATTTTCTATTACCTCTTAATAATTTTTCTTTTTTAATTTTATTTCCTCTACTTAATTTTTATTTTGTTTTTTTTTTTCAATATTTCAATTTTCTTAATTCCTTTTTTTTAGATTTTTTTTTTTTAATATAAAATTTGTTTTCATCCAACAATTGTTTTTATTTTTTATCATTTTTTTACTGTTAATTTTTCAATTAATTCACTAATTAAACATAATATTTTTTTGTTTTTCAATTTTTCCTAATTTTTTTTTTTTTTTTTTTTAACCATCACTTTTTTTGTTTGTTATTTGGTTTCCCTTTTCACTTCAACTTATTTTTTTTTTACATTATTCTAATGCCCTTGTTTATCACCTCCTCATTTTTTCTTTTTTTAACTTTTTCCCTTCTTTATTTGTCCATTTTTTTTTTGTCCTTTTGATACTTTTCTTTTTTCTTGATTTTTCTCCCTTACTGATCCTGCCAGTTGTACTCCCATTTTCTTTGTCCTTCATCAATCATTTTTTTTTTTTTTTTCCTTCTTCTCCTTTTCCCTCCCTTTTGTTGTTTTGACCTGTCCTTCCTCCTGTTATTATTTGGGTTCCTTTATTTTTTCCTCCTTTCTCCTTTTTCCCCTTCTTTTTTCCCTTTTCCCTTTGTCCTTCTCCTTCTTCTCTCTTTTGTTTCTTCTTTTTTTTTTCTTTTTTCCTTTTTCCCTTCCTTCCTTCCTTCTTTTTTTTTTCCCCTTTTTTCCTTTCCTCCGTGGTGTGTCCCTTTCTTTTTGGTGGATTTCCATTCCTGTGCCCCTTTTTATTTTTGCTTTGTTTTTCCACCTCCTATCTTCACTTCTTTCCTATTCCTCAAATAAGTTTAATTCAAAAATAACTTCTCTTACGACCGAGGGTGCGAGGCACATGTTACTCGACGCTCAATACCCATAATATTTGGGAATTAAGTTCAGGTTATAGTGTGAGTATATCATATCTTTCAAGATTCAAATATCTTCTCTTTCTTCCTCCTTGTGTCGGTACGTACACTCCGATCCTCTATCTATCCCTGGTCGCCCGGAACGTGGCAATTTTCCGCTCCTCATCTATCCTGGTACCGGGTGGGGGGGGGGGGGGGTACCGGTGGGAACGTGGCACGGGCTATCCATGTTTCTATCCTATCCTGGTGTCGTAAACGTGACACTCCGATCCTCAATTCTAAAATCCTAATCCTGGTACCCACCCGGAACTGGTCACCCGATCCTATTCTCATCCTGTGTCGGAACTGGGACACTCCGATCCTCATAGTCTATCTGGTAACCTGGAGCTTGTCCCCCGATCCATATTCTAATCCTGGTGTCCGGAACTACACTGGAACTCCGATCCTCATATCCATTCTATCCTGGTACCGTTGGGAACGTGCACCCGATCGCCCTAATTCATCAAGCCTTCTTTTTTTTTACACTACGGCATCATTTATTCTCATTATATATTTTCAAGCCTTCTTTCATACTAAGGCAATCATCATTCTCATTATCTATTTATCAAGTGAATTATGTGTTCTTTCAAGATTGGTGGATTCAATAGCTTCATCATGCTTTGTTAATGATCAATTCACAATTTTATATCATAATCATGCAGCATACAACTTAAATCAGAGCAGGGTTAAATATTATCAACACATAATATTCCACTATTACAGTTCACTACGAATATCGTAAACCTAAACCATAACTCCTCCACCGAAGATTAGTGATCAAGCACAGCAATTTCACCAGCTTTGTTTCTCCGCTTTTCTCCCTTTCTCTGTTCGATCGTTCCTCCTCCCTTTTTGCGTTTCTGTTTTCTTAATTCAAAACCTATTTCTTTTAACCTAATTATTAATAATTAAGTTTTGAAAGATGGCACTAATAATCCCTAAGTAACTTAAGGTTACCCCGTTTAACCCCCAAGTAATTAGACTTATTAACATTACCCGTCTAACTTTATAATTAAGCATGAATAGTCAAAAACGTCCCTAAACGTGTAAAGAATCCGACCCGAACTGGGATTCGTACCCTTGACGGCCGTCTGCGCCTGCGACTCGTCCTCTGTCCGTCACAAGGTCCAGAGACTTTTTTTTTAAGTGGATGGCCCTGTGACTGGCCGTCGAGCTGGCCGACGTCCGTCCTGCCATTCCTGTCATGACGTTCAATAGTCATTTTCAGTAACCCAATTTCAGATTTTCTAAAGTGTTTTGAAACGAAAACACCCTCCACGCCGGTCCGTCGTTCCTTGACGGTCCGTCGTTGCCTCCGTCACTCTGCCAGTTTTTCCAGAATAAAATCGTTGCCAAAACGACCTAAACAGGTCATTACAATAGATCCATTTCCCTCGTTCGTCCCGAACGATCCACAAGAAGGAAAACAATTGCGCATAAGGAAATACCTGAATCCGTAAACAATGTTGGTATCTTTCTTCCTTCCCGCATATTCGCCTCCTTCTCCCAAGTGGCTTCTTTCATCGGTCGTTCTTCGCCATTGCACCTTGATTGAATGCAATCTCTCTTGACCTCAACTTGCGAACTTCCTATCTAAATAGGCACTGGTTCTCTCATAAGTCAAGTTCTCATCCAGCCACACACTGAGGTCCCCAACGATAATGTAATTCCATCCCCCATGGTATCTTTTCACATGGACACATGAATAACCGGATGCACTCCGGACAGAAGCCCTGGGGGCAAGGGCTCATTATAAGCCACCTCCCCTATTCCTTTTTAAGTCCTCAAATGGTCCATATCCTTGGCTTAGCTTACCTCTTTTTTGCCAAACCGCAAGTCACGCCCTTTGCTTGGTGAAACCGTTCACAAGACTTGTTCACCTTCCATGAACTTCCAAGTCTCTAACCTTTTCCCGTGCGCCTACTCCTTTTGTCTACTTTGCGCCGCTAGAAAGCTTTTCTTTAATGCCTTCACACCCCTTTTCCTAAACGCATCCCTCAAGAGATCGGTACCCCAAGGTTAACTCGAATTCCATCAACCACCATGGGAGATCTACAACCTCCTCCCATACAAGCTTCAAACTGAGCCATATCAATACTGAGTGATAGCTATTATTGTCCAACTCTGTCCCAAAGGTAAGAAGCTATCCCAATGGCCACAAACTCTATCCACGCATGCGCGAACATGTCGCTCCAACTACTTGATCGTTCGCTCAGGACGACCATCGGTCTGAGGATGGAACGCGTACTAAGGTCAACATGTACCCAATTCCTGCTGCAATGTTTTCCAAACTTTGAAGTAAACTGCGGTACCCTATCTGATATAATGATAGTTGGAACCCCATGCACGAACGATTTCTGAGTATGTAGATTTTTTGCTAACGTCTCTGCAGTGTGAGGTCACCTTGACCGACAATGAACTGAGCATTACTTGTCAATCGTCTCACAATTACCGCAAATGAATCAAACTTCCCCCCCCCATGTCTTGAAGACCAACCAAAGTCCTTGCATTCGCTCCCACTTCCATCAGGAATGCATTCTTGAAGTGTCCTCCGGGCCTTTGGTGTTCATATTTCACTTGTTGACATTTGGACCTTGGCATAGTCAACATATGCTCTTCATTCACTTCCACCCAAGTGTTGTTTTAGGTGCGCGATACATCTTGGTTTTTTTCAACCGGATGATGAATATAAACCTTTGAACTATGACTCTGCCAAATAGTGTTGATCAAAATCATCAATGCGGTTATCACAGAACCCTTCCCTTAATTACTCCTCAACACGACCAGCCCGCCCCGCCTGTCGCTCTTCGATTGTTTGCTTCTTTACCCTCCTCGCAACCTTTATCCCGGATTCGTCCTTAGTTTCTCACAAATCAACTGTTTTCCTCCCTTAATCTTGTCAAAAAGCAGATTCTTGCTCCACACGCCAACAATCCTCCCCCCTTCCATTTATTTCCACCTCATCAAGTCGTTAGCCAGAGTCTGAACCTCTCTGCCAATGGCTTCTAGAGCTTGGCAAAAAAAAAAATGAGCTAGCCTTCCCAGCTTCCCTTCTACTCGGGCTCTCCACAAACTCCGCCTTTCCCGGATGATACAAAATATTTATGTCGTAGTCCTTCAGTAGTTCCATCCATCTCCTCTGTCTCAAATTCAAATTCTCTGGTGAAGACATACTGTAAGACTACGATGATCCGTATAGCCTCACACTTAACCCCATATAAATATGTCTCCATTGGCGTTAGTGCAAACACTACCACGGCCAATCCAAAATCATGAGTTGATAGTTTCGTTCATGCACTTTTAAAATTGTCTTTGAAGCATAAGCAATCACATTCTTCTCTTGCATTAGCACTGCACCCAAACCCGAATAGGATGCATCACAATAAACAATGAAGTTCTTACCCTCTACCGGCAAGGTGAGGATAGGCGCGGTAGTCAACAAAAGTCTTAAGCTTCTGAAAGCTTTCCTCACATTCATCTGACCATACAAATGGAACATTCTGCTTAGTCAAGTTCGTCAATTGGGAAGCAATAGAAGAGAATCCTTTGACAAAGCGGCGGTAGTAGCTAGCTAACCCCACAAAACTCCGTATTTCTGACACATTAGTGGTCTTACCCAATTCTTCACTGTCTCAATCTTAGAAGGATCTTACATCACCCCATCCTTCGAAACCACATGCCCCAAAAAGGACACTGCATCTAGCCAAAAACTCACACTTAGAGAACTTGGCATAAAGCTTTTTTCTCCCTCAACGTTTCCAATACCATTCTCAAATGCTCTCATGTTCCTTCTTACTCTTGGAGTATATCAGTATTCATCAATAAATACGATCACAAAGAGGTCCAAATACGGCTTAAATATCCCGTTCATCAAGCTCATGAACGCAGCAGGGGCGTTCGTAAGACCAAAAGACATCACCACAAATTCGTAATGTCCATACCTCGTTCGAAAAGCAGTCTTTGGCACATCCGTTGCTCGTATTTTCAATTGATGATAACTGGATCTCAAGTCAATCTTAGAGAAGACACAAGCACCTTGTAACTGATCGAACAAGTCATCAATGCGAGGAAGAGGATACTTGTTCTTTATAGTCACCTTGTTCAACTGCCGTGGTAGTCTATACACATCCGAAAACTCCCATTTTCTTCTTTACAAACAAAACGGAGCACCCCAAGGAGATGCACTTGGTCTAATGAAGCCCTTGCTCAACAACTCTTGAAGTTGAGCCTTTAACTCTTAACTCGCCGCGGAGCCATTCTATACGGGGGTATAGAATGGGGCGTGTGCCCGGTTCAAGATCGATACAGAAGTCAATATCCCTGTCTGGGGGCATACCCGGAAGGTCTGCAGGGAATACATCAAGAAACTCACGGACCACCGAAACCGACTCAATCGAAGGTACTTGGGTAGTGTCGTCCTTGAGATGTGCCAAGAAAGCTAAACACCCTTTACTAACCATTTTCTTAGCACGAAGAAATGAGATGATACGCACCGGATTGGAAGTGTAGTCACCCTCCCACACTACCGGATCTGTCCCAGGCTTGGCCAATGTCACAGTTTTAGCATTACAATCCAAGATCGCAAAATTTGGAGAAAGCCAAGTCATACCCAGAACATCAAAGTCACCCATTCTAAAATAACCAAATCTACATAAGTGTTGCTCCCCACAAAGTTCAACAAACAAGACCTATGTACCTTTTCAACTACCACAGACTCACCCACCGGTGTAGAAACACGAATAGGCATGTCAAGTAATTCACAATGCAATTTTAGACCATTAGCAATGATGAAGATACATATGAAAACGTGGAGCCAGGGTCAAATAATACAGATGCCATGCAATCACAAACCAAAAGATTACCTGTGATAACAGCATCAGACGCCTCCGCTTCAGATCTCCTAGGGAAAGCGTAACAATGGCCCTATCGTCTGTCTGTCCATTGCCCCTACCATGTTGCGTAGTAGTGGCTCCATTTTGCCCATCACCTCTGCCGTTGTGATGACCACCATTACCTCGGCCACCACGTCCTCCAGAAAAAGCGGCCTCTACCATGACCACCTCTACCTCTAGCTAGTGGGGTTCTGTAACTCTGGTTTGGACAATACCTCTTGATGTGTCCAACCTCCCCACATCCATAACACTCTCGGGGTTCATGCATAGGCTCTCGGAGTAGTGTCGACCGTTCTGAGGTGGACCCCCAACTACAGTCTGTAGTGAAGACTGAATTGGTCGACTTGAGTAACCTCGGAGCTCTGTCCTCTAGAGTGAGAACCATATAAACTTGCCTCCCCTTCGAAACCTTTTCGATGTCGATGTCGTGGTGAAGTCGTCTGGCTTCACTCCTTCCACCTCTATCACAAAGTCTACCACCTCTTGGAAGGATGTTGCCGTAGCCGCTACCTGTAAGGCTGAAATCCGCAACTCTGACCTCAACCCCTTCACAAAACGGCGAATCCGTTCTTGTGGACTGAAACAAAGTTGGGTGGCGTATTTGGATAGTGCGCAAAATTTAGCCTCATACGCGTTAACTGTCATCCTCCCTTGCTCTAGACTCAAGAACTCGTCCCTTTTTCTGTCTCTCAAAGTCCTTGGGATATACTTCTCCATAAACAGGGTAGAGAATGATTCCCAAGTCATAGGTGGTGCCTCTGTTAGTTGACACTCAACATGTGACCGCCACCACGTTTTGGCGTTCCCTTGAAACTGATAGCTCACGAACTCAACGCCAAACCGTTCTACTATACCCATCTTGTGTAGTAGCTCATGACAATCAACCAGAAAATCGTAGGCATCCTCTGATTCTGCGCCCTTAAAGACTGGAGGTTTCAATTTCAAGAACTTACTGAAAAGTTCATGCTGATCATTTGTCATAATAGGCCCAGTAGTCAGACGTGGAAATGTGCCTATTCCCAATGATGCATCCATGCGGGGATCCATAGTAGCCGCATGTCGTACCTCTGAAACCGGAGGTGTTGGTGCAGAAACCACTGGAGGTGCCTGACCCTGATCGGATAACCCACTAAGATAAGCAAGTACTTGGTTGATCATCTCTGGGGTAGGTTGGGGTGGCATTTCCTCATTCTGCCCTTGTTCATTCTCCCCTTCCTCCCCCTCTCTTATCACCTCCTCGGTCGGTGGAGGAGTCACCGCCCTAGTATCAGATGGGCTAGGTGCTTGTCCTCTTCCCCTAGAGGACGTCCTCCCACGACCTCTCCCACGGCCTCTTGCCGTTGCTCTTCCTCGAGCTACAGCCCCAGTGGCTGGCTCAGTCGTTTCTTGTCTTTCCGTTGTTGCTGCTGGTGCGGTCGTTGCTCTAGTTCTAACCATCTGCGAAATAGAGTGAAGATGGTCAGATACCAATTCGTATCGCCCAGATACCAATTGGACTCAAGTAGTAGCACGAAAGAAGAATGAAAGAGTGAAATTTTCCTAAAGTCTTATAGCCTCTCAAGGAAAAGTAAAGGCGTCCCCCTACCGTTCCTTAAGACTCTACTAGACCTGTTCTTGTGTGATGAGACCAATGAACCTATGCTCTGATACCAAGTTTGTCACGACCAACAGGGACGCGACTGGCATTTACCCTCTATGTGGACCCATCTCGAACCACAATCCCATCAAACAACTTAAATTCAAGATATTATCAACAAAAATAATTGAAAGATCATTAAATCAAAAATTAATAAAAACAATTATATATATTATCCCCAAAATCTGGAAGTCATCATCACAAGAACATCTATCTCAAATTACTTAACTAGGAATGTCTAAGAACAAAATAACTAAAAAGCTAGTCCATGCCGGAAGTTCAAGGCATCAAGACTTGAAGACGAAGACCCAGTCCAAGCTAGACGCATTAGCTCACCCTGAATTTCCGATGAAGTGAAGACTGGCTAGATCTGCTGTTGAGTTGAAGTTGACGGAACGTTTGCTGCATTACACAAATAACAAAGAGGAAAACATAAAAGTAGGGGGTCAGTACAACCACACGTACTGAGTAGATATCATCGGCCAACTCAAAATAGGGAACAGTATATATCAATAATAATGTAAATCAACTACAATACTCAACATGTAGCAATAACAACATGAATTCATCAATAACTACAACCGAGTTCACACATGAGGACTCAAGCCTCAATACCATACTTATTTGGGAATTAAGTTCATTAGATTGAGTATATTCATTATCTTTCAAGATTCATTATTTCTTCCTCTTGTGTCGGTACGTGACACTCCGATCCTCTATTTCTATCCTGGTGCCGGAACGTGGCACTCCGATCCTCATTCTATCCTGGTACCGGAACGTGGCACCCGATCCATTTTCTATCCTGGTGTCGGAACGTGACACTCCGATCCTCATATTCTATCCTGGTACCGGAACGTGGCACCCGATCCATATTCTATCCTGGTGTCGGAACGTGACACTCCGATCCTCATATTCTATCCTGGTACCGGAGCGTGGCACCCGATCCATATTCTATCCTGGTGTCGGAACGTGACACTCCGATCCTCATATTCATTCTATCCTGGTACCGGAACGTGGCACCCGATCCCCTAATTCATCAAGCCTTCTTTTACACTAAGGCATCATTATTCTCATTATATAATTTATCAAGCCTTCTTTCATACTAAGGCATCATCATTCTCATTATATAATTTATCAAGTGAATTAGGGTTCTTTCAAGATTTGGGATTCAATAGCTTCATCATGCTTTGTTAATTCATCACAATTTTATAATCATAATCATGCAAGCATACAACTTAAGCAGATAGCAGGGTTTACAATATTATCAACACATAATATTCACTATTAAGAGTTCACTACGAATATCGTAACATAAACCATAACCTACCTCCACCGAAGATTAGTGATCAAGCAAGCAATTTCCCAAGCTTTGTTTCTCCTCGTTTCTCCTCTTTCTCGTTCGACTTTCTCTCCCCTTTTTCTTTCTGTTTTCTTTATTCAAAACCTCTTTCTTTTACCCTAATTATTATATAATTAAGTTTTGAAAGATGGCACTAATAATCCACTAATTAACTTAAGGTTACCTCTTTTAACCCCCAAGTAATTAGACTTATTAACATTAACCCTCTAACTTTATAATTAAAGCAGGAATAGTCAAAAACGTCCCTTAAAACGTGTAAAGAAATCCGACCCGAACTGGGATTGCGTAGCCCGTGACGGGCCGTCGCGCCTGCGACGGTCCGTCCTGCTGTCCGTCACAAGGTCCAGAGACTTGTTTTTAAGTGGATGGCCTGTGACGGGCCGTCGAGCTTGCGACGGTCCGTCCTGCCATTCCGTCATGACGTTCAGAGAGTCGATTTTCAGTACCCAATTTCAGATTTTCTAAGTGTTTTGAAACGACACCCTCCACGACGGTCCGTCGTGCCCTTGACGGTCCGTCGTGGCCTCCGTCACATCTGCCAGTTTTTCCAGAATAAAATCTGTTGCTCAAAACGACTAAACAGGTCGTTACAAGGAATCTACAAACACGTCTTCATAGACACCCTAGGACTCTTGAACTCTGTGCTCTAATACTAAGTTTATCTCACTCCAAACCTACACCCTAGGTGGGACTAGAACTCGAGAATCATTGTTGGCCCTAAGCAAACCCTTGGTCTGGTTTACCAAGCGCAAGACTTTACTCAACAAAGATAAACTCATGAAACGACTTAGAATATTGTAAATAAAATATTCAACTAGCTAATGAGGCAACTCGAGTCTTATAACAAAACAACTAAACAAGACTAATGAACTAATAATGTCTAACTATCTATTGAAGTCTCTAATACTATGAGGGATGTCGGGCAGGACCCCGATCATCCTGATAACAAAGCTGAAATGATAAAAGAAAGATAAAGGGATCCTCTAGAAAGCAAGGAGGCGCACATACTACTCTAAATGCTCAACTAGATAAACAAAGTGTAAGATGCATGCCAAATGGTGTTAGTGCAAACTCATTAACTACCAGAATAGACTGAAGAGTCGGTGATTCTGCATCTATATCATGAATGCGAACAAGATGATAAATACAACCCTTAGTAATCATCCTCCTCGTCTTAAGATAGGAAATAAACCTACCTTTTGGCATTGTTGTATCGTCTTTCCATTCCAAAATTGCCTATACTAGAAAGTGGAATCTAATAATCTTTGTCTGGCACTCAACATTAACATAACAAGACGCTAACCAGTCCCTACCGATAATGACATCGAAATTCACCATATCTAACTCTACCAGGTCTTAATCTAGGTCTGACAATTGATAATTTCTAGCGTGCAACCTCGATGGACTCTCCTGGAAATAATAGACTAACCAACTGGTATAGATACAACAAAGGGTCGATCTAATAACTGTGCTACCATACATAACTTCCCTGCAATAAATGGGGTAACATAAGATAGAGTAGATTCAGGATCTACCAAGGAATAACCACAATGGGAGCAATCAATTAATGCACCAGACACAACATCTTGTGATGACTCTGAATCCTATCAGTCGGCTAGTGAATATGTACGGTTCTGGCCATTACCAAAACTAGATGCTCCCTATATGTCTCCACCTTTGCCTCTACCTACTGAAGTTTGGTGTCCGCACCTTGTAGACTGTGCTGATAATGAGGAACCTACTATTGAACTGGTCAACTGACCTATACCACCCTGATCTATGGTTGGGCAGTTTCTCCACCCATACCCCTGTTGTCCACAAAAATAACAACATGTGGAACCCTGCATGCAACTCTCAAAATGCATCCTACTGTAAGTAGCGCAATACATCAGTGATGTCCTAACTTGGCCTGAACCCCTTTGTAACTGAGCATGATGCTCGTGAACACTCATCTAGGCCTGAGTGTCCCTGACAATCAAATCTAATACCCTGGAGCTTTTGTGGTAGAGGTATAGGTGGCCAACTAAAATATCGAGGTTTGGGACCATCCTTAAAATCTCTAGTGAACCGTGGGCCTAGCCCTCTTCTATCTCTCTCTCGACCCTCTCACTCAAATACGGTAGATGTTGGCGATTCTCTATGCCTTGTATAAAGTCCTAAATTTGCGAGATATCGATATTATCATTTAGTGTAGCAATAAGAGACTATAGCATGCAGAGATGCCATAAGAGGGGATTTTTGTCTAGAAGGAGTACTAGGTATATCCACTTCATTTTGTGAGATCATCCCTTCTAAATTTAATCTTTGAAGATGTTCCTCAATAGGTGGAATACTTCCTTCTACTATTTGAAGAGGCATCGCACATATGTATTGTTTATTATCAAGTTTTCTCCTCTTCTTTTGATCTACTTGTTCTTTAAAAAGCACCATCGGTAGATTTTCTTAAACTATGTAAACCTCATTCATCTTTGTTCTTCTAATAGACTCTGCTTCTTTTGCATGTACTACATCATTGTGAGCCACTTTAATTCCCAATTCCATACCTTCTTCCTCTAATTCATGTATTGTATTGCTGCATTTTCAAACTTTTTTCATGTTTGATTTACTATCAAATTATTTTGAAACCCAATCAATTGTGGACAGATATTGTTGTGTACTCCCTCCATTATGAGTTGCATGTTTCCTAAAACTTGTGCATTAGCAATCCCTGTAGTGTTATCAGGAGATGTTACAACTTCTAGACTTTGAGCATATATATTGTTTGTTTTTTTCATACTGCTTTGTTGGTCCTTCTTAGTGGTTGAGATATCTTCAGATAAGGCTCCAAAAGCATTTGTAATAGTAACTTCTTGTCCGGCTTTTCTTGCTTTGTTTGACACATTGATATGACATATATACCATTATAATTGGTGGTAAGGTGCCATCTTTTATATTGCCTGCCTACCCTTATCAATGGACCGTCAATGCTTTCCTTAGCCTCTTCATGCTCAACATTCTTCTCTTTGTCGTCTTTCAAGAGATATACTCCCTCCATTTCAAAAAGAATGACCTATGAGTTGGAACGAAGTTTAAGAAAAGAAATAAGACTTTGTAATCTTGTGGTTATAAATTAAAGTTATGTCAAATGAACCAAAATGACCTTTAATCTTGTGGTCTTAAACATATCACGTGGAAAGTTAAAGTTAAGTGTTGTTAAAAAGGAAAGCGTCATTCTTTTTTAAACAAACTAAAAAGAAAATAGGGTCATTCTTTTTTAAACGGGGGAAGTAATAAGTATTTTCTCTTTTTCCTATTTTATTATCATTATTTTATTAAGTTTCATCAGAATATATATATTCTAGAAATTTCGGTAATAAATTTGAGTGATTCCATTTTATCCTTATTTAACATAAACTACAAAGGGTATTTTAAGTATTTTACTTTATATATTTGTACCTCCTATAACCCCTATTATGTAAGCATATTTTAAACTTTGCCCATAGCTACCCTAACTTTTGCTTTTCCCACAAATAGATGACATTGCTCATATGAATTCCTCTTTCCACATATTACTCAGTTTGTCTGTAGAAAATTGAATTCTTTGCATTGAAGCACATCTGTGACTTGAGGTACTATTTTTTCTCCATATATATTGTTTTTAGCATATGATTTTTTTTTGTATTTCAATTTTCTTGCAAAAAGATGTTGTTTTTCACCCAATATATGTGTGCTTTCAATTTATCAGCCAGAAACGGTAGTAAATACACCTGAAATGGCAATTATCTGAATGGCGGTGAACCTCATTCTGCATTTTTATTTATGGAATTAATATGAGTGTCTTCTTCTCCGCCAATATCATTTTTAGGGGTTTTAGGAACTGGGTTTAAAGCAGATTTCATATTCTTATAGTAAACTTAAGTCTCACTACTTTATGCTTTTTTCTCTATCAATAGTTCAGTACCCTTATTTTATTTTATTTTTGTTTTTGGGAGTGAGGAATTAGAATTTTTCATTAACAGTGGGAGATTTATTTATTCTAATCTAAGGAAAATAGAAGTATAAAGTATTAGGTAGTCTTGATTAGATAAATATGAGTAATTTTAAGATTATTGGTAGTAACTTATTTATATATAAGTACGTTTATTGGTGTTTGTCATTTTATTCATCTCTATTATTGAAAATTTATATTGCTGCAAATGGAATACAATTGTGGCTCACGGGAAACATTAAATTCAACCTTTATTGAATAGGGAATAGGAACAACTTTTTGCCTGAAGGTCGTACATTAAAGATGAATTTTTTTTTATCGAGATGTACAACAGATATTCTTTGTCAAAAAAAAAAATCAGGTTGTGTAAAATTTTATGGAAAATGGTACTCGGAGAAGAATGTATAGAACCAATGGATGTATCTTATTTGTTGGTAACTGAGTTACCAAACTTTCAACGTAGATTTTGGAGTTAATCTAGTATTTGATCAAATGATGTTTTTCATTGTTGTTTATATGAACTGAAACATCTAACGTGCACTATTGGGCATGTGCTCAGGCTGGTGCTTTTTTACTAGTAATAGAAATAAGGGAAACTCCTTATATGAGTTGATAACTGTGCGAGTTCAGCAGCCCTCAGCGATAAAGGCATACCCTACCTGGTTTGATATCTGCTGCGTCTGTGTGGATGATAAAACCCGAACCAACTTGATATTTATATGGTTGTGTCCGGCCATTTCTAAAGTTTAATAGTTCAAAATTAGGGTTTAGCGAAGGGGTTTTAAGTTAGCTGTAATGGCGGTTGAGTGAACCTTTTGAATTCTAGGGTTTAGTTGAGGGATTTATGTGGCCCTACTTTCCCAAGTTTCTTGAGATTATTGATTTTAAGCTAATATTTGTATGAACTATGAAGGAATCAATCGCGGATGATGTAATGATAAAAGAAGACCTTACAAATCCCTGCTGCATTGCTGTAAGTATTCAGGTTTAACATTTTTATTTACTTCTTCTGTTGATTTTTGGCTGATTTTTATTGTCTTTGCAGTGGAAAGACAAGTACAGTAAATTGAAAGACGGGTACACAAAACTTGAAGATCGAAGAAATGCTCTTCGTAAAGGTGTCAACATTTATGAGGTACAAGTCGCCAAAATGCAAGCAGAAAATTTGTCTCTCAGGAAAGGTATAGTTACTTAACCTTTAGATTCACAACCCCTTTAATTTCTGAATATGAGATTTTTGAGTATTAACTTTAAAGAGAAGCACTGAGAAATTCGTATATTATTAAATTATAAGAAGTAAAATACTGGAAATTAATGTCTAGGAGTTTGACCATGCCAAACTGTCTGGTGAATTAGTCCAGGCGTGCAAGTTCGCTGGGACTCCACTTTGGTTAAAGAAAATGCTACCAATACTTTTGAGTGTACAGTGGCTGCCTGTTGAATTCATAAAGGTGCCTTAAGAAAGTGCCTAGGAATTTAAACATGTCATCTTGATTGGTGTTATAGAAACTTGGTGCATACCTACATACTAAACACAATTGACAATATTGTATAGTTAGAAGCTCACATTCTTTGGTGACTTTGGTAGTGAGAGTCTGTGCTCCTTGTTGATTGCATGCCTTTTTTTTTGTCAGAGACATACAATGAATTGACACTTTATTTTGTTTGATTTCTTGGAACTGACACCCATTGATTTGCTGCTATATTTTGTTTAATTTTTCCCAGATCTTGAGGATGAGAAAGTTAGGGCAAACAATGAAAAGGAGGAAAAAATAAAGGAATCTGCTTTAAGGGTTTCTTTAGAGAATGAAGTTGCAGGGTTGAAGAATGAGATTTTCTCCTTGAAGAAAAAACTGGTTGCTGATGATGGAGGTAGAGAAATTAGAGAGCTTAAGGAGAATCTCTCTGAGAGGGAAACCAAGGTAAATGAACTGAAGGAGCTTGTTGAGAGAGAACAAGTGAGAGCAGAGTCAGAGAAAAAGAAGGCTGTGTTGGAGAGGAAAAAGGCAGACGACTTGAGGAAAAAATTGAAGGGTGAAATAACAAGGGCAGATGAAGAGAAAAGACATGCTGATGCTGAAAGGAAAAGAGCAGAAGTAAATAGGCTTAGTTTGGAAAATCTGAAAAAGGAAGCTGATCAAGTGAAATCGAAGTTAGCTTTGGTGATTTTGGAGTTTGAGGATGCTAACAAGAAGCTGGAGGCAGAAAGAGAAAACACATCTAAAGAGAGAAAACGTGCAGATGCAGCAGAGATGAAAACTGTAGAGCAAAAAAAGATTGCAGAAGCCAACCACAAAAGGGCGATGGATGAAAAAAGTTGTGCTACTGCTCTATTTCGGCAATTGGAACAGGATAGACAAACAATTGATAATTTGAAGAAGGAGATTGGTGAACTCGTGTCATCTGATAAAATGGTTAACATCGTATCTAGTGAAGGGACAACTGCAGGAACTGCTCAATTATCATCTGAGCTTGGTCAAGTGGCAGTGGATAGAGATGTTGCTCCTAATTCTGATGCAGCCCTAAGAAAGCTCCAGGAAATGGAACATAAAGTGGTGGTTGAGAAAAAGCGTGTTAAATCAGAGATGAAAAAAGTGGAAAAGCAAAGAAAGGCTGCAGAAGCATATAAAAAGAAGGCATCCAAAGAAAAACATCGTGCTGATCAGCTATCTGAAGTGGTTAAAAATTACACAAAACAGGTAGAAGAACTGCAGAAAGAAATTAAAAAGTCAATTTCTGCAAGGTCATTAGCTGACTGTCCTCTTCACGCGTCTGATAGTAATGTGCATGTTGAAACTGGTAAACTTAAGCTGTTGAAGAAGCAATTGAAGTTTGAGAAGAAGCTGGTGAAGCATGCCATAAAAGTAGCTAAGTTAGAAAAAACTCATAATAATGCACAACAGCAACATCTACTTAGCATAAAGCAGGAGGTTGTTCACTTCTTAAGACGTCTAAATATGTTGGATGGTTGCTTCTTACAAGATGATGAGCAGGACCCGGAAAAGGTTTGTTTCTGTTGTGCTTGGTATTGTTAAAGCTCTTATATAGTAAGGAGGGTGTTTTCGATTATGTTTTCTCAAGAAACCTTAGGGAAATTATAGGGATATTTTCTTCCAGAACTGGAGTTGGTAGAAACAGAAATTGTGACTGTTTGAACAATTATCTTAACATTTTCAAGATTTCGTTGTACTTAAAATTGTTTTTTGACTATTTTTGAAGTCATGCTCACTCTTGCAGAATGTTCAGCAAAATTTGAAAAAATAGTATATGATATGTGCAGAAGAGCTCAGTCCTCTATACCTGCTCCATTTTCACGTAGCACCCATTTAATTTATTTTTGGGTTGTCTTTTTTCCTTCAATTCCTTAAATTAAATTGATGCAAACTATGTTTATATGGTTTCTGATGATACGATCTTCCTGATGTGCAGGTTTGCAGCTTCAACTTGAAAAACAATTATTCTGGTTTGAAAGCTTGTGATATGCTCTGCCATCTCGGGAATGATTCGGTGCAGTTAGCTGCTGTAGTGTCTGATCCGTCTAAGCGAAAGATAAAACGTAATGTACCTTCGCTTCTTAAGTGTGGAGGGAACAACCCTGGATCAATATCAGGTATTAACTCTAAATTGGAGCCTTTGCTTAGAGGTTCCAACAAAAATGTGTTACAGAGTTCTGCCATGAATTCCAGTTCAGCATCTTTTTCTGATAAGCTATTGGTGAGCTCACAGGAAAGATGTGCTTCTATCACAACATCAGCTAAATCAGCTGAAGGAAAATTGGACATAGAACCAACCATATCAAGTTTATCTGGAGATGCAAGAAAAAAGTGCAACGAGAATGTTGTAGCAATTGCTGAAAGTAGTGTCAAGAGTCCTATCAGTTGTATTTATACTGAGAGGAGAGCCTCACATCATAAGAGGGTGAGCAGATCTATTGATGCCAATGAATATAATGGAAACTTGAATTCCGAGGGTATCAAGTGGCAAAGACAGCTGTCACAAAATATCTCTTCACATGATGGTATGTTAAATAGTAGAACAGATAGAACTCATGATGAGAAGAAGCATTTGGTAGCTGACATGCAATATGACTCGTTCAGCGAACATTTTAGATCTACAAAGAAGAGAAAAACATCCTGTGAACTAGGCCTGCAGCTTTTAAACAGTGATAGTGTGGCAAAGACAAAGTTCGACAGTGCTGGTGTCAAGTCTGATGTCTGGGCACATCCATCTACGAACGTTTATAGCCTTCCAGAAACTGCCCGGGATTACAAGGATGGGGAAGACAATGATCTGGGGCATATTGATGAACTTCTCAATGGTGGTTATATGAAGCTTCTCAATTTGGATAATGATACAGATGAAGAGTCTTATCGTCTAGCCATTGAAATGCCTTTATCGCCTACACTTCCTGAGATTCAGTACCACAGCAGTGTGGAACTTGTCCCGATTAACACACCTTTATATGAGGGATTCTCAAATGCAAGGGGGACTGTGGCTTCATCTGGCAATTTTGATGTCATCAATGTGGAAATCAATTCTAACCAGTTAAAACACCCTACCGTAGATCCTCCAAAAAAATCATCATTACCCGAGAAAAAAGATCATGTTGATTCATCTAAGAGATTAAACCTTGACACAGCTTGCAAGTTATCCTGCAGTTCCTATTCAGATACATTGGAAGCATTGTGCAGGTCAGACCTAGCTGCTCCTACTAGTGAGGGGTTGCAGATTTCATCGGAGAGGAGAGTCGTCTCCTTACAGGATGGGTTTGCCAAGTATTGTGTCATCTTTTCAAATAACAATGATGAGAACAGCATTTCAAGTGTTTACCATGCTACCAGCCGTTGTCTTGCTCAATGCTCAGCATCATCAGATACTTCTCTTAGGAGTATTATGGTCACTCTTTTAGATCTTCAAGAAATTTCAAATGAGTAAGCTAAGCTATTCTATTTTAAGTTGGGTTTCGTGCTTACTTTGCATATTGGACATACGTATATTTGTCATACATTTTAAAATTATTTATTTGTTAGTCTAAAATAAGGTTTACTTTACTTTTCTTTTAAAACTTAAATATTATTATGTAAGTACATTTGTGCAACCAATGACTCAGGGAGTTGCTCTGTAATTATGTTCTACAATTTTTTTTTTGAAATTATTAGAATGTGTTCTTACTACCCAATAATTGCCCAACCTATTAATTATACATTAATTTGTAAACACATCCTAAGGGTTAAAAGGCAGGATTTAGCCCATGGCCTGAACGTATTAGAGAGAAGAGATAATAAGATCCAGCCTTAGGTCAAATGGCCATGAATGAAATATTCAAAAATTTCACTTGACAGACTAAATTTTTAGATGTCTCACACCATATGTTTTATGCTCGTACCTTATTTGGTATTCATGTTTCTTCATGGTTGTGGGATATCCGAGAACCATGTGCTTTTATCCCAAAAAGAAGTACCTTACTAGTATCTATATTGTTTGTTCTTGTAATATGACACAATGATGTAACTCTGCTCAACATTACTTCCAACTGGTACTAAGAAATTAGAAGGCTTAGTTAGCTCACATGTTGAAGTACTTGGCATCAATTGGATGGACAGTATTAACTTTTTCTAGTCAACTATAAAATGGGTGTATTACATTGTTGATTATGTCCAAGCTTAATCTGTATTCTTGAATCATAAAATTTTGACATCCCAAGCTCATAAACTGTGCCTATTTGTAACAATTGAAAAACACTAGTTCTTTCGGCAGTCGGCACACATTGATTTTGATCAGAAAGGATGATTTACAAGATGGAAGTTGAATTTTATTCTTTTTATTAGGTTGTGATGATAATGTATGGAGGTTTTTATAATTTTATTGATAAATTATGCTGGATTGGTTTTCCTAATCTATTTTCTAGATTCCCTATTTCATATAGAGGTCTGGAGTGTTTACATATTTTAAGCTGTTTGCAAGAGTTCAAGATGCTTTCGGCCAAATTGTCGGATGTTCGTAGTTTATGTGCATTCTCGTCCTTGTCCATGTCAAGTGTTATTCCTAAGCTTCTTTAGCTAGCAAATGTTCTCAAATATGATATGTTCATAATGAAACAGGAGCTAACACTTTATCCCTTCCCACTTTTTTCAGGGAGAAGACATGTGTCTTCTTTTCACTCTTACTTCTCTACATTTCTGATACTGCAAAGAGATCCTTTGGAGATGATTGGGAGAGAGACCTGATCCTTTTCAAATTCTGTTGCTCAGCATATATATACAGGTTCTTGGCCCTTAGTCTATTTAGATTAAGATGTTTCCTGGAAAACTTTATCGTGTATGTACTAAGCAACTCCTTATCTTCCGTATTTGCAGAACTCTCACATGAAGATTCAAGAAGAATTGTTGTGGAATCTTGCAACTTGTCTGATGTACTTACCCTTATGGAGGATTTTCTTTTGCATGGAAAATTGCTGGTGCATGCTTTAAGTTCTGATTCAAAGCTTGCGTCCAATTCAGGAATCAATCTTATTTTGGATGGTCGTAGTATAAATTTGTGCAAGCAACCAGCTCCTGCTCAGTTGTTGCTAACTGGAGGAATTATTCTAGCATCAGTATGTGCTGCGGTTGACCATATTGGTTTTGTTTGTGAGGCTTCCTGCAACATTTTAAGGACGCTGAGATCTGATGCTCTAAATATTCTTCATATATTTGCCTATCTATGTGGCTCTAAATATATTACCCTCAAAGAGTATGACTTATCTATGACTGTAGTGAAGTCATTGGTGATGCTTATTCACAGCAATAGATCGTCTCCTAATCCTCTTTCCAGTGTTACATCTACAATTGAGTCTTTGCCTAAGATTTGTTCAGGTTGTAAGTGTCCATTTTCAGAGGGTGCAGCTTCCATGGATGCTGTGGCATCCTCACTCTTGGATAGTCTTAAGAGTTATTTATGCTCTGCTGTGGGGTTGGATTTGATGGAATCATTGAACTCATCAAGACATGGAATGAAATGTGATGGAAAGAAAAATGAAGAATCCACAGATAATGTAGATTTAGTACAGTCAGCCTATTTTACTTTGGGGGATTCAAGTCAGTTCATTGATACCCTTGCACTGGTGGAGCTTGTTGCAGGTTTCATGGTATGATTCTTATTTTATTAGTATACTCAGTAATCTTGTGAATTTCTATCCTCTTTTCTGGTTCTCTTTTATTTCTCTTGATCTAGGTCTAAAGAAAGTATGAAGATTTGAGTGCTATTATGGGATAATTTTTCTTGAATGAATGACATTGCTATATCACAACAGTGTCATTTCTTTTATAAATTAAGAAGTTCCGGCCGAATATATTATCAATAGTTAGTGACTTAATCCTCCCAAAAAATCTTATCACAATGCATTGGTAAGTACTTTTGCATACTACTGACTTCTTTGTGACTTGCTAATTTTGATAAAATTATGTTACCTTATTTAAAGAAAAAACATAATTTCGAGTATTGCTGTCCTCTTGCTTGGAGAAGTTAGCAGAAAGGTTTTTCAAATGAGTAGTATTTTTTTTTTGTGCATTCTTGTAGAATGTATCAACATTTTGCACATTGTCTTCCATCATTTTCTAGTATCCATATTTAGGAACCCCACTTGCAAGGGGAGAGCCAAAATCAGTTTGTTGTTGTTCATTCAGTAGTGGGTGCTGATTTTTTAAAAGTAATAATTACTGCACTATTTATTTATTTTTTAACTTGGCAACACAACAATACATGGCTTGTACTGAAACCTTATATACAGATGAACTCCAAACTGCACTGTTCTGTCTATACAGTCTAAAACATCAATTATAGAGACAGTTTCATTTGAGTAAAATTGGTTACACCAAAAACATAATGACAAAATGCAGTTTAAGTTTAACTTTCTGCACACTGTTCTCCATACTCTCAAAACAGCTAGAACTCCCCTTATTCCATATTTCCTACCACATTGAAGCAGGGATAATTCTCCATCTAGCTCTGTGTTTAGCATGTACACCTGCCTCCTCCCAGCTTTTTAGAGCTTCAGTGACTCTCCTAAGCATTGTCCAAGAAATGCCTTTGAGGCTAAAGAACACCCTCCATAACTTTGAGTATATTTGCAGTGTAGAAACAGATGGTTTACAGTTTCTCAGGTTTCCCCACATAGAAAACGTCTAGAACATAAGGTTATCCCCCCTTTTCATTACATTATCCTGAGTAAGAGTTGCTTCCTCGGCTAGCAGCCATATGAAGCATGACACTTTATAAAGAATCTGCACTTCCAAATTTGTTTCTATGCAAGTCGGGTTCTGTTGACTTGGTTGCTCCATCAACCTGTAAGCTGCCCCTACTTTAAATATGCCTCTACTGTCACCTTGCCACCATAACACATCCTCATTTGTTCCGAAGATGTTGATAAATTCTGCCACCCTCATCACTTCCCAGTCATTAAATTGTCTCCTGAAGTTGATCCGTCCCTTCATTGTCCACATTTTGCTATGGTCCTTCGTTGAGAAGGAACTAGAATGTAAATCAGGGAACAAAAGTTCCAGGTTACCCATGTCATGCCATTCTTCCTTCCAGAATGTGGTCTTATTCCCATTGCCCACTTTCACCCATTGCCCACTTTCACCTTGGAGTTGGATGGAAAAGGAGTAACACTTTCTTAAAAGATTTTTGAATCCACTCCAATTCCTAATATCTCAAAAGGAGATACTAATATTACAAACATGTCCACTTAAGTGCTTTTGCATCCTGAACATTTGCAGAAGGACGGAAAATCCGAAAGAAAATACAAATGGATTTCATTTAAAAATCAAAGTATATTCAGGTGAATCTTATTAGGAATTGCACCATTTAATTGGATAGGAGTTATATTTCGTCACCTTTAATGTTTAAGTTAATTCTCACGCAATTTATCTCTATACTTAGTTGGTTGTGGTTTATTTTGGGCTTGAAAGGTGTAGTTCTCCTGTAGTTTCTTTCCTTCTGATTTTGTTACTATCTGACGTCTCTTGTACTTCGATTATCACACTTTTTGTTGGTGAAACTGTTCTTGTTTCCGAATGCTTTCATGCTCTCTATAGTATTTTCCCATGATTTCTTCACTTGTGTTATTTCTTTTTCGATTTGCTTTGATATGCATCGGAAATAACCTCTCTATCTTACAAGGTAGGGGTAAAATTTGCATATACTCTACCCTCCTGAGACTATAGTTGTGGGAGTACACTGGATATGTTGTTGTTGACTAGGTCGCATGGTGGTTATGAAATTCTCTCAATTGATTCCTCAAGTAGACATTTATGGGAGCAATTGAAGTCGTACTACTTCTCCACCCAAATTCTTAACTCTTTTAACTCCAATATTGTTGTATTTGAATCTTCTTTATGCTCACTCTATCTTTTGTTGGATCTTTTACTCAATGGAGGATGTTCTTGGAGAAACATTTTCCTTAAAAATAATATCTTGCATAATTCTCTTGCTAGGTTCTAGTGGGCAATAGGGTGGGTGGGGGTGGGGGGAGGGGTCTTTGGGTAGGTAATTACTTTCCTGCTTTTCAGTTCATTTCTCAGTAGTTTCTGCCTAATTCTTTGTTTTTTGATCTCTCAAGCAGAGCTGGGATTGGATGTTTGACAAAATTGCATGTCCACTATTGGATTTATTGGAATATTGTTCAACAGAGCACAATGCTGCTGCTATTACTACTCTTCTTGGTCAACTTGGAAGGTAACTGACCAAACTTGTTAAATTATTTTCAGCATTCATCTTGTACACAGTGCTTATCTCTTAAATGGGGAAATATGTGAGGGGGCTCTATTGACATTTTGATTGTTGTTGATGGCCTGAGCTGCATACTTGTGTTTTTACCATTTTCTGATCATATATGATCAGTGTTGTGAAAAGCGCAGAAAAGCGCGCTTCAAAGCGAGGCGACCCTTGTGCGCTTTTTTATCTTGAGGCGAGGCGATCTGAAAAAAGCTCTCGCTTCAGATGAAGAAGCGAGAAGCGACCCTAAGGCAAAAGCGCAATAAAGCGCGCTTTTTATAAAAAAGGCGACAATTAGGGTTTTTTAAAAAAAAACTAGGTTTTTTTTTTAAAAAATAATCTAAAATATAACCTTCTCTCTCCTCACGACTCTTCTATCACGACTCTTTCCCTTCTTTCTCTCCTCGTGACTCTTCTTTCACAATACTTCTTTCCCTTCTTTCTCTCCTGACAATCTCGACTGAGGCTGCCTCTCTCTTCAACTTCGACCGTGACTGCAGGTATCTTTTTGTTCATCTCTTTTTTAGCTAATGTTTATTAGTTCATCTCTATGAGTTTCTTTTCTCCTGAAATATACAATCTTCGCATGTGCTTCATCTCTTCACCTCTCTGAGTTTCGACTACTCTAGTTTTTTCTTCTTCTTCTTCTCTTCTTTTCTTCATCTCTGCTTCCTGCTCTGTTTCTAATTAGTGACTGCTGCCTCCTCTGGGTTTTTTTTCAATTCTTTTACTTTCTTTTTTTTTAATTTTGTGATCAGTCTAGCAGTCTTATTGAAGAATAGGAGTTTGAATCTTTGTGATTTAATTATGTTTTTGATTTTTTGCTTTATATGTTATGACTTATGAGTATTTTTGCCTATGTAATTTCTTTCAATCTAAGACTATATTACCTCTATTTAGTTATTTAATATTTTTTTATTTTTATACTAAATGTCGCTTTTTTTAAAAAAAGCGCGCGCTTTGCTTCACGCTTCTCGCTTCTGTGAAGCAAGCCCTCGTCGCTTTTTTCCGCTTCTCGCTTCCCAAAACACTGTATATGATGTATTCTTTTTCTTTCGGAAATTGAAGCAGCCTTTGTTATGAACCAAATCATTGCATTTCTTATGGGATAATGTCCTGATCTTTATTATATCTCTCCCTATCCTGAAGTTTTTTCGTAGTTCAATATAAGTGGCATTGCTGATATTGGATGCGTTTTATAAGTTTTTGTTTGGCCATCCAAAATCTTTTTGACCAGTTCATCCATCCAAACATGTATATGTTATCAGTTATGTACTCTGATTGATCATAGTACATCTGCTCTGGGAACCGAACGAACTCAAATTGTTCCCAACCGTGTTCCCATTGTTGGTCTATGCTATAGCACTCATGCAAATAAGAACTTTAATGGACATTATTGGCCTGATCTCTTTTGGACTCACACTAACCTCAGTATTTCATTGATTTGGTAGACAGAATTAGCATAAACCTATCTATGTTTATAGGTGTTCCAATGGAGAAAAGCTTTAAGACGTGGCTATGGACATAAACAGGAAATGATAAAGTTAAAAAAAGACGCATTTATGGATAGTTTACTTATATTATATTTTTACATATCAAGAAAATTAGGTTTTTATTGCCTTATAGTCAGCGACATGATGAATGAACAAACTCATTCTGTATTGGCTAGAGTACTCCGTATCAGCAATAGAAAAGATGAAACCTCACATAGCAGTGGGGTATCTGAATTTACTTTTGTATGGATGATTTTGTAACCAGCTTTTGGAATGAAATTGATGGGGAACAGAGTTGGAATACCACAAGTTGATTTTTTTGGCATTTGATTATATTAGAACCATCAGTTGGATGAAATAAATTGACCTTTGGATAACCTCACTGCTTCTATATCTTAATTGTGTTTGTGTTTTATGTTTATAGCGGCGTTATATTCTTTTGTTTTATTCAGTTCATGCTAAACCAACATTTATATATGATATCTCTTACAGGCGTGGACTCGAAGCTTTTGGATATGAAGATGTTGGGATTCAGAGGTTAAGAAGCTCTTTCTGTGCATTACTTTCGCAACGCGACTCCAAAAGAATGGGTGTCCACCTCCAGTTCTCCATTGGAATTGCTTTAATTGGGCTCGTTCCACTCAGCTTTGAGGAACTTGTTGAAAGTAACATTGAAGTTGCACCAGCTGCAAATCCATGTGATCCAACTGATTGTCTAAGAAAGTGGTTTTCTTTATTGAGCAGCGAGCAGCGCTTATTGTTCAAGGGTAGTATATTGTCGTAGTTGGCTAAGGGAGGATGTGCATGATTGACAAACAAAATTTTGGGGGAGAGCAATAGTTGAAAACTTGCCCATTTATGTCTTTGTTGATATAGATAATTTGCAGTAGTTGAGGAGTTGTACAGAAAAGGCTTACCTTTGCCACATCTGCTTTTGGATATTGTTGGGCAATGCCATTGTTCCGATTGTTCACATTTTGGACAATGTGGAATATGAGATTGTTAGTATTTTATAAAATTGTCAACATTTTGCACCTTAAATTAATTAAAAACAAGGGAGAAACTTTACAATGTTTTATTTAAAAAGTTATGGAGCAAGAGGTGGGATACTTTGCTCATTTCTGAAGTAGTTTGTTGGATCAACACTATATTTCACCCTAGCCAATTTCTCAAAATTTCTTTTGAAATACATTTCACCCCAACTCTTTGCTTCTGAGTATTTCTCATTTCCAATTAGTGTTCTTCCCAATTCCAAATCCCTTGTATTTAGATATGCTGTTCTTGGGCTTGAAACAAACTTCCCCATGTAATCATAAACACCATTAACCCAATCAAACTTTATCTTTTCTACAGTTAGGTTAAGATGATGCCATAGTGCAAAATATTGTAGGTTATACAAAACTCCTTTTCTATGTGGAAATGGAATTGCATCATCTAATATTTCACTCATTTTTCCACCATGAGGAGTCAAAATCACAAGTCCATCTCCTGTACTTTTGAACACATCCCATAGCCCTTGTAATGCCTTTTCTGATAGAGGTTTTGTCACATAGTCTGATTTTGTTTTATAAAATGTAAGTTTCTTTTCTTTATTCCTTTCTAACAAATCTTCAATTCTTGAATCTTTTCTATAACTATCTATCCTTATTGTTGAATTTATCCAGCTCATCTCTTCACAATCTTTAGACTTTAACTTCAATTCTGGGAATTTCTTTCTCATTAGTCTCCGAAGATGACTCTTCTTTCCTAGATACAACGAGTTAAATGAAGCTAGTATCGATGGTCTCCCTAAAGAGTCCTTTTTAGGGTTTATGTTTATTCTTATGAAAAGCTCCTTAGGGAATTCCATTACTAGTTTTTGCCATTTTTTCACAAGCTTAGTAGCACCTTCCTCCTGAGTTCGAGCAACGGTGAAGAGAGTGACCACGGGTGGTACCTCGACTAGTTGTAACTTCCAAGATAGAACCACCCCAAAACTAGCTGCTCCACCACCTCTGATAGCCCAAAATAGGTCTTCTCCCATGCCTCTCCTATCGAGAATCGTGCCATTAACGTTGATGATGGTGGCATCGAGCACGTTATCTGCTGCGAGGCCGTGTTTTCTCATCAAAGGTCCTTGTCCACCACCACTTATATGACCTCCAACACCTACTGAGGGACAAGTTCCTGCTGGGAAACCTAAAGTTCTACTCTTATTACCAATGTTGTAGTAAAGTTCCCCTATTGTAGCTCCAGCTTCTACCCATGCAGTCTTTTCTTCTACGTCGATATCGATTTTTCGGAGACTAGATAGGTCAATTAGACAATAAGGTTTGTAAGAAATGAATGAAAGACCTTCATAGTCATGTCCACCACTTCTAATTCTACTCTCAAATCCTATTTTTTTGCAACAAATCATAGCTCCTCTCACTTGCTCTTTATTTTGTGGCACAATTATATAGTATGGTTTTGGTACATTGGAATTATTGAACCTAGCATTGTGTATAGATGATTCAAGAATAGATTTGTAGTTTTTTGACCATACAGTATGAATAATATTATTGTGTGGTTGATTGTCAGATTCATTAGAGAGACATAATCCATATAAATTGGTAACATCATGAGAGGTGACTATGTAAGGAAGAAAAAATAGGACAAACAATAATATTGAATCAAGAGTGACCATTTTTTTAAAAAAAAAAGTTGTTCCTTGTTTCCTTTTTCAGTTTGAATTTTTATTTTTTTTATACTGTGTAACTGATAAGTTATCTAAACAAAAGTTAATACTTTCATTGAACCTAGCTAATCCCATTAATTCAAATAGCCTTAAGTTAAAATTAATGCTAATCTTTTAATTTTTTTTGGATTGTTTGTTGCTTTTGATTTGGGGTATTAAGACTGAACCCGGAATTCCAGTAATTTATTTATTTTGCATGTGTTGCGTGCATGAATTAATAAAGAAAAAATGACAAATATACCCTTCAACTATCATAAATAGTAAGTTGATATCCTCCGTCATATTTTTGGGACATTGGAGCTCCTACCGTTCAAAAAATTAGAGCACATATGCCCTTCAATTTTTGGACAACAAGGACACTAATGTTCCAAAAATATGAAGAAAAATATTTGCATATCATTTAAAATAATTCGAAGATATATTTATCATTTATCCCATTAATAAATAGTAGACGACTGTTAAAAGATGACATAGGCACACAATCAACGTACTATTGACGTTACCGCATATGTTCTATAGTTTTGGGTTATGATATTTTATCATGAAAAGAATGTGTTTAAGAACAAAAGAAATAATATGCTTATTAGGGAAAGAGTCTGACCCAAAATTAACAATAATGACTTATTTTTAACAAAATACTAGAAAAAATGACGGTATTGATACGGATTACGGGCACAACATTATAAAAATTTCGGAATAATTACAGATATCTCATCTTTTAGTTTACTTATTATCATTATCCCCTGTAAGTTTCATCAAACTCCAAAATTCTTCTTTTTTTTAAGTAAAAAATGCTATTAATGTACTGACTCTCTTTTTAATGTATCAATGCATGTATCCGATCCTCTTTTAAGTGTATCATCGCTTTGATTTTTTGGTCACTAATATATTCGGATCCTCCATTAATGTATCCGACCCTCTTTTTAATGTATCAGCCCATGTATTCGATCCTCTTTTTAATGTATCAGCGCTTTAATTTGTTGGTCATTAATGTATCCGGACCCTCCATTAATATATCCGTTTGAGGAATTTTTGTAATTGTAAACTTTTAAGGGATAGATTGTAATTTTGCCTTTAAAGTATATGATTTCTTTAATTTGCCTAAAATTTATATACAAAATATTAGGACAAAGTTATGCATAATTTATTTTTGACGAAATGATTTGGTGGACCCTTATACTTGTACGATTTTATATTGTGCACTCTTCTATTTGATATTTTGTCAACTGAACTCTTATACTCAATAAAACACAACATATTAAAACCCTCAAACCATTGACCATCCTTATGTGGCATTAATATAGATGAGTTGGCAAGAGAGTGTAACCACACACCTGTTAAGGCAAGTGAACGTGATACTTTTAATTTTAACTTTTAATTTTAAATTATTAAAATTATAAGAAAAAAATAAATAAATTTAAAAAGGAAAAAACTTTCCCACACCACCTTTTTTTTAAGCCACCCCACCCCCACCCCCACCCCATTGCTGACCTAACCCCATTTTTCTTTGTTCTCCACGCCCTGTCGTTATCTTCTTTAGCTGATCTTGACATTGACACTTTCGTGACGTTAGATTTCACGGTTTTTATCAGTGGAGGGAGAAAGCAGTGTTTGTTTCATGGTGATGCTCACCGTTTCACAGTGGTGTGAGAGGGAAAGAGGCAGCGGCTGATCCCTTTTCGCTGGAATGGGAGGCGATGAAGTTTGTTGGTACACTGAGAGGATGGAGAGGAGACGCCATTTCCGATGGTTCTTAGAGGATCGTCGGTGGTGTGGAGAAAGAAAAATAGTGAAAGGGAGAACTAGGTGGGTGGCTACACGAGGAGCTAACCACGACGACGAAAGGTTTTTTTGTCGCAGCTGGTGGAGTGTCGCTTATGATTGCTTGTTGTGAAGGTCGGAGAAGAGGAGCCCGATTTACTTTTATGAAATAAATTAAATTCTTATTAATTTATTTTATTTAATAAATTTAGTTAATAATTTTTTAAATATCAATTAGTAAAGAAAATAATTGTTATGATTAATTTTAATGACTGAATTTGACATGTCATCTATTCAAAGAAGAGTGAGCTACACACATGGTAAGAGGGGCTTAAAAAAAACTTTTGATTGAGTTTAAGGGTTTGAGAAAGGTTAAGTAAAAGGATTCACAATACAAACATATACAAGTACAAAGGTCTACCAGACCCTTTTGCCTTTATTTTTCATTAAATTTATAATTTTATATACTTTTAATTAATTTTTTAAATCTCAATTACTTAAAAATATAATATAGTAGAGGAAAATGCTTTCACTCACGATAAATTCTCTCCGAAGCATAAGGAATCTATTCACTTTTTCATTTTATTGCATATGATATGTTTTTAATTTTTTCGAAAGAATATTATTTATTATTAATCAAAATATAATATATTAGAGGAAGATGTTTTTCGATCACGATAAATTTTCTCCGAAGCATAAGGAGTTTATTGACTTTTTCATTTACTTTATATGATATTATTTTTATTTTAAAAAAAAAGAATATTATTTATTTTTAATCATAATTTCATTTTAAAGATCATATTTATCAATGATTGAATATCTTTATTTCACTCTATATTCTCTATATTTGGAGAGTAAAATAGAGAATATTCTCTCCAGTAATGATCTATTTCACTCTCTATTCTTCATTTATATTGAGGATTAAAAAATTACTATTCATACTTTTTATTTTACTTTTTAATTATTTTATTATTATTTCTACTATATAATATTTGTAATTAACATATTATAAATCATCAAGACCATTAACTAGATCTTAATATTTATAACTTTTTTAGTGCAATATAACACTTTAAAAAAATATTATTTTATAAATGTATTTTCAATCTGAATTAATAATATTTCATTTTAAAAGAATATTTAGGACCAATTCCAATCTCGGACATTTCATAAATAAATTGTCATAACGTGTTTTATTAATTTAAAAAAAGGTTGAACTCATTGGCAACCTCCTAAAGTTGATCAATTTTCACTTAGACACCTCAAGTAGACTTTGTTCATTTTAAACACCTCAAGTACAGATCCGTTGTGTCAATCAGCTAAAATTACAAAGTGTGTATAATACACTTGCGAGTGACATTATATGATGACTAATTTAAAGTTGACATGTGGTATTTAAGTAAAAAAATAATAATTTTAAAATAAATTATTAATAAGCAACTAATTTTTCAACAAAAATAAATAAATAAATTACCTATGTTCTACCATCCTACCCCACCTTACATCACCTCACCCTGCCCCTACCCCTACCCCATCTGCCTTATGTCCCTTTTGCTTCCCCAACCCTACAATCATTTTTTGGTTCTTCTTTCAAAAAATTTTAAAAATCGTTAGATTTTAGGTTTTTCTCTTTTTTTTGTGTGTGAATTTATTTTTGAAAATCATATATAATATTTTTCTTCTATTTTTTTGTAAAAAAAATTTGTGTCTTTTGTTCTAAAAAATCTTTTCAAAATTAGTGTGATGATTTGTGAAAATTTTGTTCTTATAAACATTTTAAAAATTAGTGTGATAGGTTTTTTATTTTATTTTTTATATATTTTATAAGGTTTTTTATCATGATTTTTCATGGTGGAAGGTGAAATAAGTGGTAGGGCTAATAGTTGAAGAAGAAGAAGAAAAAATATTTAAAAATCCAAAAACAAAACCCATCACGCACTCAAAATGGGTACATCACACACAATATGATAAGTCGGCAAAAAGTATCAAAATGACATAGCGGGATTCAATGTAAGGTATTTAAAATAAACAAAGCCTAGTTAAAATGTCTAAATAAAAATTAATATCAACGCTAACTTTCGAGGACTACCGATGAGTTCCGCCTTAAAAAAATAAATAAGGAAAAAGTTGAGGGAACTGACCATAAGTATAGTTCAAATGGATCCCATCACATTTAATGATAGTTCAGTGAATAGCATTATATGAATGAGCATTTTAGATCATACTATTAACAAAGAGAAATTTTAATCAATTTAATCATGAATGACAATGAAATATCACATAAATGTGAAAGATCCAACAAAAATGTTTTACTTCTAACGCAATAGATATACCATTTATCATCTTGATTCATCATTAATTAATTACTTTTTCCTTTTATATTATTTGTCACTTTTGACATATTTAAAAAAAAATTGTTATTTTTTTTATATTTTACCCTTAATATTAAATATTTATTTTTTGAATTATTTTATAAGACATAATATTAAACATCATTTAATTGAGATAGTCTAGTAAAGTACTTATATTAATAATTATTTTTTAACAGATATATCAAATTAAACAATAATAAATAAAAATAAATTAAAATGATGCGAATACTAAACGTGACTAATTCTTGTCGGTGCGAGAATAGTTATCCTAGATTGCTTTACCCATGTGCTAGAAATATAATGGAACCTTTTTTCTTTTTTCAAACAGAAATATAATGAAACCTTTTTTTTTTCAACTGGAAATTTAATTGGAACTTTTGTTTTTTCAACCAGAAATATATTTGAAGTAGAGACAGAGAATTTGTGGGTGTTGATGGAGTGAAATATTCAACACATAAACATGTTTCCAACCACATGCATATTAGACTAATACTTCCAACAATGAAGTGACAAAAGTCCTGTCCTCTGGTTCTTTGTGAGACAAAAGTGTTTTCCCAATTAATACGTTAGTATCCTTTCAATTTACTCTAAGTTATTTTTTGTTGGTTTTTCGTACTGCAGAGTTTATTCGATAATAATATTTTAATTAAAAAAAAATTTTAGTCAAAATTTAAATTTGAAATCTAGTTAAGGATGAAGCAATAATATTACTGCATCACAATTTTAGTTGGTTTTGTTGAGGTATTACTAATTAGCAGGGGCAAAGCCATAACCATCCAAAAATAGTCACCAAAAAATTACACCATCTATTTAGGTTAAATTCTAAATTTGAGGATTATATATTTAATGTTGAACACACTTGATATAAGCTCTTCCTTTGGCGCAATGGTTAAGGGTGCTAATTTTCAACCCAATAGTTCTGCTGTTTAAAACCTTGCTGATGGCACAATATTTTTTGTTTTATTTTGAGAGCAGGTCACAACCTTATAAACATCATTATCTTGCATCAAAAAAATACATTTATAAATTTTAATTTTACATGAATTTCTTAAATGTTCTTCAAGTTTCTTAATTCTTAATATCACAATTTTGATGACATAGAGTAACATATGAATAAATTATTTTAATTTTAAAATTTGCTATTATATAGATATTATGTATTTCTAATTTTATCTGACATATAATACACTTTCGAAGGGTGAAAAAATTAAATTGATCAACATTTTACATTGACATTGTGCTTATATATTACAACTTCAAACCCAATGTTGTACCCGTTTGGTCATCTGATATGGTATCATTATATGGAATCATGATATGATATCATGATATGAAATTATGAGATAATATTGAAGTTTTGATGTTGTATATTTTCTCATAAACGTGAGAATCTCATTTGTTGTAAAATTATTAAAATATCCTCAATTGTTTATCCATTCTTACCAAATGAACAAAAATTTATAAAATCACATATATATTATTACATTGCTTTTTGTTCTCCACTTAAGTAACTGTTTCATCTAATTAAATTCATTAAACTTTAATTCAATTAAAAAAATGAACATAAATTGTAGTGTTCTAGTCATTAATATTACTCAACAGTCGGTTGGTGTGAGTTAAAGTGACTATATGTTAGTGAGAATGATAAATTTTATGTCGGTGAAAATAATAAATTTAAAAAAGTAACGATGTCATTATAAATTTTATTTACAAATAAAATAAATGGTTACTAGATAAATTGTGGGGTTATTTTAATAAAATATAAACTTGTGGATTATTTTTTGTATTAAAATATCTCAAATTATGATAGGGAATTCTCATAATGATTTCTTCGAGAATATGGAATCACATCTCATTAGATGAAATCAACGTAAAATCGCATGTTCAAACGCTGATTCCATCTCACGATACCATATTGTGATATGGTATCGCATGGAGTTACAAAGCAAATTAAATCATCTATTCTTATTAGTATAAATTTATGTTTGTAATTTAACTTAATTTATGTATACAGTCTCATTAATATAATTATAGCACAAGATTAAGTATAATTTATCTTGATTATGTACCACGCGATTGAAGAAATCCATTGGCTTTGTTGAACGAATTATAACAATTCAACGACAATAACATGACATGTTTAGTATTACACATATTCCATTTTTTGATAGATTATACACAATTTAATTTAAAATCACAAGATTTACAAAAGTTATTTATATTGTATTCTCTGTGTCCCAGTTTATTTGACTTACTTTCATTTTTAGTCAGTCTAAAAAAGAATGACAAATTGTTATATTAAGTACGAATTTAACTTTAAAATGCATATTTTACACTTACTGGAATGATTTATATTCACACAAATATCTATTACTCATTTTAGACCACAAGTTTTAAAAATCTTCCTTTCCTTCTAAACCTTTGTGCCGAAACAAAGTAAGTAGCTCGTATAAAATGAGACGGAGGAAGTAATTTATTTCTTTTTGCATTTAAAAAAAACTGATGTCATGATCTGAAATCTCGGATCTTGATGATACTTACTGACACCTAATCAATAGGTAAGGCGAACCCATATTCCTGAACCAACAATTACATGCTATCACGCGAAAAAATATATACAAAAATCAAAGAACAAACATCAAAATAAAATAAGGAGAGAGAATCAAAATATACATAATACAGCCCCATATCATTCGGTATTCGAGCTAATAAAAGAGTGCAAGATAGGTACAAATATTTAGAACTGTCTTCGAATAAAAAATAAATACTAATCCATCCAAAAATTTTTTGGAGAAAGTTAACTCTGAGTTAGAAACTCACCCCAAGTCTCCGATCCACAACTTCTTCACATGAACACATGTCAATGACGAGAAGTCGTACTATATGATCTGCAGGGTGCATAAGTATAGTATGAGTACCTAACATGTGGTACTTAGTAGGCATAGATCGACTGAGCTCCAAACATAAAGCAAGCATAAAATAGTAGTTAGAGAAGGAATATACATTACAAGCACTAAATAAAAGATAACACAAATAAAAGTGATATGAGATAAAGGAACATATGATAAAAGATGCAGGTAACTAAGGCAAAGAAAAATACTTGGAGGTGCTATCCCAATAACCTAACCACAACAAGATTATTCCACAAAAATCAATTAATCGAGGATATACTAACAATATCCACCACAAAACATCATAACAATTATAAGTCAATCTAATCCAACTTAGTTTAAAAGCATCAATATCGATGGTAACAAAGGGCTGATAAGTCGATCGTATAAACCTTTAATCATATTGTCACAAACAACACAATCATAATCAATAATAATCTAACCGAACCCCCATAAATATTAAAGGTACACAACAACAAACAACTACCAATTATAAGGTAATAGAAGCATATATATATTCAATAAAAATCAATAGCGCCATCAATATTAAGTGACAAGTAACCAAGAATGTACACGTACCTTCTACCCATATATATTGGGTAGTACCCATGTGAACAACCATTCTCTTGTTCAATGGGTCACACAGACAGAGAGATCCATAGAGGACTCAAGAAATTAGTATATTGTCTGGTCCAGATCCAAGTGTTTCACAATTAATACACATCTTCTCTATAATGATATCAAAGATACATCAAAAATCACATCAGTATAAAAACGATTTGCAATCTCTTTGAACAATCAAGTAAATAATAATCACAATCTTCGATGCTTCTTAATCTAAAAAAATATATTTATCAAGTGGTAAAGGAGGTACGACTCTCATCAAAATCAGTTTAAGCGTAAAAAGTACAAAATCATTTACAGTTTCTATGATCATATCACAAAATACGTAAAAATGAGTATACATACAGTGCAAGTCATCACCAGTATCCAAACAATAACATTTAAATAACCAAATATATGTAATCAGAATTACCTTGCTTTCAGAGCATAGAAAACTACCTGAAATTTAGTTGGTCCCTACTAATGCCTTGGGCCTAATAATATTCAGACTTACTAAAATATGATCATCACTACTAAGGAAATGAAGAAAATCGTGAATAAGCAAGCAACTGAAAGAGTAATTTAAAGATCTCAATCTTTATCCAAAGGTACTATTTAAATGAACACTAAGCATAACTAATGTCAACCTACAACTATAATAAGCAACTAAGAATGAATGAATACCGTAGTCATTTGTTTACTCTCATGTTTTTACCCTTCTCGTAGCTTGTATATGTGTATTTGGTGTGTTAGGATGGATGACATGCTTCCCAAGGTGATTAGAAAAGTTTTTGGATGAGTTTCCCCATTTGAAAGTTTTTTTGTTGAAAGAGTTGACTTTGGTCAACAAATGGAGAATGTTTCGTCATATAATATTTTCGTCAATTTCATCAACCCTAGAATATACTTTTGGGTTTAGATATATAGGTGTGGGTCTCGATATTTTTTATGCGAGTATGAGACGTTAGGCAAGATGTTGGGTTTCATGATCCAAAAATGAACGTAATAGCACTTGTCTTTTTTCACAAAGACAAGTCAGTCTCGACCCAACAAAAATGAAAGAAATATGGAAGTATGAAGCAATAACAAGACAAAGGCGAAAAACTTACTCATTCTAAACAATACCCCCAAAACCTGATTGTAACATGTATAAACCACTACTTAAATAGATAATTAGAAAGATAAATACAAGTTTGAATCTTTGTTTCTCAAGTGGAACAAACTTAAAGAAACGAAAACGAGGGACCACTAGGATGACAAGAAGATTCCTCTCAAGTGCTTCAACGAGCCTCGAATATGAGAAGAAGAAGATGGTCACACCGGTCTGGGATTGTAACCTATACACTGTAGAACCAATGGGTGAGTATCAACCACGATACCTATCAAGCAACCAAATAAACAAGGCATCTAGCTAGAAAATGAATACTCTTTACACTACAATCAAACCTCATCAAACTACAACCTGCACAACTCAACCTAATAATTCTACAATACACGGCTCACAAGGCCCTATATTTATAGTTCAATATTCACAATTGAACAATCAAACAAATCACATAAGTCAATACCATGTCAAGAAGTTCAGTCACATCCAACAACTACATCAATCATAATTAAGAAGTAAGTCAAGCATAAACATCAAATGCATTAAGTCACAATAATCAATCTCTAACCATAATCATTTCCCATCGACACTATATCACTACTCAGAAACATTTTTTGTAAGATTTATATCACTAGACGAAACCAATTTCCATCGAATTTATCTAACTAGGCAGAACCATTTCCCATCAACTTTATATCAAATCACTAGTTGAAACCATTTTCCATAGGCTTTGTAAACACTTGTCAGAATTGACCTCGACATCATAACACTCACTATAAAGGAGCTCGACATCATAACATTTTCCAGTAAAGACTTGGACATCATAAATTATTCACATGTATCATCACAGTGTCCACAATCAATGCATACAAACAATATCACACCACAAGAGAGAGATAACAATTTACACAATTAAAATCCACATTCATGCTTTCAAACATTTCATCAATCAATCAACAAGGGTCACAATAAGACAATTTACATCATTATGTTCATCACATAACCTCTTTAATTTCAACCTCCTTTTATTCATTTAGATATAAAAAAAATGGACAGTTAAACCCTTCACATCATCCCTATTACTCCCAACACACAAGCAACGAAGGAAGTGCACTAATTCTACTTGAAACAAGGTTTGAGCGGTCACTTTCCTTAAATCAATCAAAAATCACTCCAAGAGTTGAGTCTTTTCCTTACGAATCACTTTCAAATCCATAAAATCTATAATGATCAAGTATTTATAATCACTCATTTGAAACAACAATTCTCACAACAATTATAAAGATAAATGGGTTTATCAACTCAAAATCCAATTTCAAGATGGAGGTTTGAATCCAGAAAATAATACCTCAAAATGATGTATTTGGCTTTCGAAACTCATTAGTGAAAATCATTTAAAATGGATTAAAAACACCATTTTAATAAGTTCTTGAGTTTTTGAAGATAAACCCAAATTTTATCAGCTTCTTTAACCCTAATTTGATTTGGTCCAAATTGCCACTCCAAAGCTCCCTTTAAGAACTCTATTGAAGGAGCAAAACCAAGGTCAAATTAGGGTTAAAAGAAGCAGATCTCTTCTCTAATTGCTTGTGTAAATCAAACTAAGTTATGTATGATATTCATATTTGGGAAGATGTGACCCAAATATCTCCTTCAAATTATGTTTTTAAGAGTTCTAAATATCCCCAAACCTAGGGTTTTCAATCTACATCATGGACCTTCTTCCAAAACGATTTCAATTATTAATTTATTAATTTATGGTTTATTATGGTTGATTATTATGAATTAAAATTAGAATGATAGAGGATTGTTATTTTATGATGAAAATTCCCCATAGACCAATGATTTCCCCCACTTTACTAAATTGACTTCACGATGTGAAAATTATTGAATATTGGCCCAATTATGTGAATAATGGTTTATCTTGGTGTAATGACATGATTTTAGTATAGTTTTACATGTATACTTGAGTAACCTAAGATCCTATGATAAAATTGATATAGTTTTGGGGTATGTCGTGAAAGAGGAAAATTGAGGGTTAGATGTGACCTTCTAAGATTGGTGGACTTCTTGATGAATTGCCTTAGACTAGATCATCTAGACCTGAATTACTTATAAGTAAAGCTTGAAGATATGAACTAACTTGGTTAAGTCTTATACTAGGGATCATAGTTGTGTTATTAAGATTGAGTTATATGTCTCTTACATGACTGTACTTGATCAAGAATGAGACGTGGATAAATTACCTTTAGAATTAGGTAGACATGATGATAATGTGAGACATTGCTCGAGATTAAGGCTTGTTACATAAAGATGACTCCTAGGACTTTAAGGGTAAAAGCTAAAGTGAATAACCTAAAGATGTCAAGGCTTAAAAAAAGAACCTATTATGTATGTTGAGTTGCATATGGCATGATTGTGGAAGGACTTTCCCACATGACCTACAATAAGAGTATATGAGCTTATACATGCAATGAATGAACTATTTGAGTTATGAATGTCCATATCAAATGTAATGAATGATATATGTGTTTATTTATATGGTTTATGGTCCTTGAATGAAACATATGAGAATCATGTATGATGGTGATATGTGCATGTTAATGAACACTTTAAAAGTGAACTATCTATGATGATAATGTTGTTCTTGAGTCATTCAGAGGGAAATTACATACACCCCATGCATGAATATGACTATGATGTGACTAAGGTGTTTTTTAAAGGATAATTCTCATATGCACCTTTACACATGGCTATGTATGATATGTTTATGATTATGATAGAATTGTGTGTTAAATGAAAGGCTATTCTCATGGACACACTATGAATATGATGTGAAAGGTTTACAAACATAATGATGATTCTAAGGTTGAAATGACATTCTCACCTAATGAATTATATGAGCTACTATTGTATGATGTTGGTTTTAGTGCCTAGTGCATTCTTCCATAAATACAAATTTAATTAAAGAGTTAATATGAACTTTAAAGGAAATTATGCTTAGTACCGGGTGAATATGAAAATGAGATGGAATCTTTTACGCTAGAAAGTTCGTCTTCCCAATGTAAGTGATGTCATGAGATGGAAACCTTTCAAGCTAGAATGTTAGAGTTTGTAGTAGCAATCTCCTTATCACATAACTATGCATCCACATAGGTCTTTATCTAGTGGATCCACCTAAAAGCTTATTATGTTAGTTCTACCTTAGGCAATTAGAACACCTTTTTTTTGTCATGACCGGGGAACACCCCCAGTCGTAACCGCCGTCTTCGTCCTCTTAGAGACCTTAGACAAGCCCTTAGCATACATCATTTCACTTTATAGGTAGAAAAATATGGAAAAATTAAAACTTTACATATGAAGTATACATAGAATTCTTGTTTATCCATATATGAAGTTTACATAGACTTCACTCTTACCAACGTAGTTAAATTTATCAATATAGTCTACTATTATCTCACACATAACCATCTAATATTGGAACACAAGGTATGGGACATAGCCCTTACACTACTACAATATTTCTCATATAGAATTTACAATAAAGTCTCTAAGTAAGAAAATAGAACATTGTCTTAGACATAGTCAAATAGCTAAAGCTAGAATAGTAGGTTTCATCCTCGTACTTGATGACTCTCCAACTTGGGAATCTATCCAAGTTTCTTAAGCCTTGGCCTTGAAACTCTTCAATGACCCGAACCTACATAATTGTAGAAATAAAGAAAATATGGGTTAGTACAAACCACATACTAAGTATGGATATGTGCAAGCAAAACATTAAGAAATATGCACAAAAGGACATTTTAGTGTAAACATGCTAAATTAATTGTAAAAGCATTTATGCACATTCAAACATATTCAAGTCCATAACAAAACAACAATTAACTATATCAATATTCATGTTCAAAAGTAAAACATTAGAAAGTCATAATCCATAATTCATATTTTGAATATCTTTCATCAACATCTCGTAATACCTTATTCACAACCTCAATCCAATCCAACAAGTGCAATGTCTATATGAAGCCCCATAACCTCACATAAACCAAGTCAACTAGAAAAGAGACCACAAGCGTTATCTTTGCATCAAGTAACTTCATAGCAATGTAGTCAAACATCATATATAAAAACAATCTAGACCAATATCATGTATAACAAGTTAAACCATCATCATGTAAGAGCAACATCACATATATCATATATACATAAAGAACCTCTCCTAGAACTCTCTTCAAGGTCTACTTGTGCAATGTATAGGTCAAGTCTCATTCCTCTACCTACATTAAGTGGTATCCTTTAGGTATTCCTAGTTAGTGTCCATCTTATCATTATCACTTACTCATTCATTTTACTTTCGGGAAACTTTCCCTTAACCGACAATAGACCATGTGAGCTAAACATAGAATCTGGTGCTATCCCCTCACACCGAAAGGAGGGCATCCTACTTGATAAGGTAGGACATCAACATCCCCATAGTATCTAGGTGGATCCACTATCTAGTCTTCCTATGGGGGCACATTGTGAAAGAACTAGGAGGTTGTTCCTAGAAACCCACTTTATGCTACGTAGCATTTTAATTTCAACCTCATGAGAACATTCGGGGAAGCTTCCTCGTGAAGAGACCCCTCCCATTGTCAATTACACTCGGTGCTAAGCTAAATTTTCTTTTTAAGAACCTTTAAGTCTTTCTTAAGCATGAGTTTATAAGATAGGCCTTAGGGGATTGAACCATTATATAACATGCACAAGGCTCATAGGTTATGTGATGAGAATGTCCTTTTATAAAACCAACATCATGTGAGATCATTACTTCATAACATAATCATAAGGTTTACTAGAGAATTACCTTCAATCCCACATATTAGCACCCCTATCATATTCTCACAAGTTATTACATTGATAACATACATACATTCATAACTTCATCATGCATATCCAATTAGCCAACATAACCAAGGATTAGCCAACAATAACATGAAAGCAAGATTTAGGATTAGGGTTAGGGAGTCATACATGAATTCTTTAGGAAGTAGACCCAAAACCAACAATATATGACAATAGGCAATCCATGATTGAAATAACATAACTAATACAAGTCTAACAATCAATACATATCACATCCAAACAATTCATAAACAGATTCAAGATTTGGGGAAATTAGGGAAGGAACATGAATAACAATAAATATCAATTAACCAACATTAATTCTCCACCAATAAACATTTAACTAGCCCTAAGTAACCACAATTCATCACAATTAACCCCTAATTTTGAATTTAGAAGAAAACTCATTTGTAGAGAAAACCCTTATAATTGGGTAACCCTTATAATTTGGTGATTTTGAAATCAACTTTGAATGGACCACTTGGAGAAAGAATCCCAAGAGTGAAAGAATGCATACCTTATAAAACTTTATCCACACAATTTGAGTAAGAACCTTGGAGATTGGGTCTTCTTCTTCAAGCTTCTAGGTTTCTTGAATGGAGGTTGAGATAGACAAAAAATGTAGAGAGAAGTGGGAGTAATTGGGTTCTATTTGGGATTGTGTTTTGAAGTAAGAGTTGAGTGATAATTGACCTAAAATCAATATATAGGCAACCCCTAAATACCCAAAATACCCCTTATTAGTTTAGCCTTTCAAAAGTGAAGTCCAACTTGACCTTGGCTGTGAAAGCCCATCCATCTTCACGCCCCACTTCACGAGCCGTGAAGTGCTTAACAGCCCACGGTGGTGTTCGTGAAGTATGGGGCAGTAGATCCTCCAACGTGCCATCCTAAAAACTCTCTAAGTAAATTTCACGACCCCTGCCATCTTCAATTAACATGCCCCACAACCCGTCAAGTGGCTCGTGGTGCTTTAGGCAGTAGCCCCTCCAAAACTACACCTTTCCAAAATGCCCAAGGCAAGTCCACGAGCAAGTCTTCTCTTTCATCAGGTGCTCCACGAGTCGTGAAGTGGATCGTGGTGCTTTGGACAGTAGCTAGTCGAAGATGCCCTCTTTCTTTTTATGGCCAAGGAATATTCATGAGCCCCCACTTGGCCGTGGTCATGACCACGAGCGATGATCTTGCTCGTGAACGTTGAGGCAGTAGCCTCCCTTTTTGGGGAAGCCTTGGCCTTTGGCTTTGGCTTGACCCTCTAGGTTGGTACTCCTCTCTTGTCATTGATTCCTTAAACCCTCTATTATTCACCTATTTCCACTCCCATCATCTCATCATGGACAACCCTTTAGAAACCTCTTTGAAACCATCCTACCACCACTAGCACCACACTAGTTTAGGTTACTAGTTCACAGGACGTCGTGGTCGTTTTTAACTCATTATTAACCTATCTTACCAAAATAAGTTAACTAGCATAAAATAGGACCTCTAACATCTTATAACCCGTGTCAAGTCATTGAACTAATCATGGAGCCCTAGATTAAGTCATTGAATTTCCTAGGTGTAACATTTTTGGTATGGGGGCAAGACACCGGATTCCATGTATCTCATATGGTCTATGTCGGTTAAGGCTAAATTTTCCTATATGATAAGAATATGAATTATGATAAGAACATAAGCTATGTACTATGGTTCCTCGAGAAGTTATACTTAATGTGTATGGGGGTATGGGACTTCATTCATGCATTGCAGAAGTGGGCTTGTGAAAATGAATTATACCTATGACTTCTTAATGAGTTTTACACACTGTGAGTGAGGTATGGTACTTCACTTATACATTGCATAAGTACACTTATAAAGGGGGTATAGTGTGGTTTCTTTATGCTATGAAGATATATGAATTATGTATGCCTGATATGGATGGTTACTAATAGTGACTTTACTTATTACAAGTTATGAACATGAACAGTGATCCTATCTATGCATTGCACAAGTATAGCTTAGGGTTGATTATGTGATAGCTCTATTAAGATGATATGATCTAGGTATGTAATTTTGTATGTGAACTAATGCATTGTAAAGATTAAAGTACGTATTGTATTTATGGTGGAGACTATGCTTGTGATTATGTTGATATCCTTAGTGTAATGATGAATTGTACATGAGTTGTCTATGACCTACATTCTTCAACTATTTCAAAGGTGATGTTCAAAAATGACATATAACAAGATTTCAAATAAAATGTCCCTTTTATGCATGTTTCAGAAACTTTTATGCATGCCTTCCATACTAACTACATTTTGTGCTAACTCATATTTCTACATTTTTACAAGTGTAGAGTTTTGAGATGTTTGATTCCATTCTCGTGGCTAGGACCATATATACTTTCTTTCTTTTTTGTTTTAAACTTATTTAAGGTTTTGTCCCTAAGATTGTATTCAAGAGTTTTAATCCAAGTATTATAGATGGTTTTAGACATAGTGTCATAGACTCTCTCATTATATAAAGGACTTCGATCATAAAAAAAAGTTTTTTTTAATTTTTTTAGCATTTTTCTCTTGCTCCTATGTTATGCTATGCTCTAAGGATTGTTTTAGGCTTTTTGGAGTCTTATATGTCATGTTAAATCTAGGGGTAGCCCTGGTTCGTGACAAACATGGTATTAGAGCATAAATTTTTCGGATGGTTTTAGGATGTATCAAACCATGACTAGTCGAGTCTTATTCATAAATGTGAAGCGTGCCACATTTATAAATAGGAAACTATCGAATGTTAGAAAAACTTAACTTATTCATTTTGTAAGTCATGCAATAGGGTTTAACTTTATTAGATCTTTCTCCTATATTTCCCTATGGTTTTCAAGATATGTCTACTTCAAAGGCCTACATTAAAGGAAATGAGGAAGATAATGTGGAGCAAGAAGTTCACTCCAAGCTCTTCCCCAAGCTCCTATTGTCCCTGTAGAGGAGTATGTGTCTAATGAAAAGATTAGGTGTGGTTTTCAATTGTTGACTTAAGTCGGGATAGAGATTCTAGAATTATATGGGTCAAAGGTAGAGGAAGATCCTCTAGAGTTTATAGATGAGGTCTCTAGGGTGTTAAAATTTGTGGGAGTAACTCCGTTACAAAAGGTGGAATTGGTCGCTTACCAATTCAAGGATGTTTCTCTAATGTGGTTTAGTCAATGGAAAGGAGCGAGGCCTGTGGAAACGAGCCCTTGGAATGGGAGAGATTTAAGAATGGGTTCAGTTATAGGTAGCTAAGATACTTGAGTTTATTAACCTTCGTCGTGGTATGATGAGTGTTAAGGAGTATAGTTAGGTATTCACTAAGTTGTCAAGATATGCTTCATCCATAGTGGCCAACCCTAGGATAAAGATGAGTAAGTTTGTGTCGGGTGTATCCGACTTGATAACAGAGAAATGTAGTATGCTTATGCTTAAGAATGATATGACTATTGATCGTCTTGTGATTCATGCTCAACGGTTTGAAAGGGAGAAACTTGAAGAGAGCTCTAGAGTAACAAAGAGGTATAGGCTTTATAATGATAACTAATCACAAGAAAGATTTTATGGTCAAAGATCTTCCAATATTCCCCCTAAGTTTAACCAAAAGAGGTTGTCCAACCCTAAAACTCAAGAAGTGAGTAGTAGTGAATCTTGTGTGATAAGGCCTATTTTTGCTAGGTTTAGAAAAAACCATATGGCAAGTGTTTGGACGACATGAAGGGTTGTTATTTTTGTGGTGAAAGTGACCACAGGATGGAAGATTGTCTGATACTCATGGTTAGGGGAAGAGAGACGAAAATTTTTTTGGTCTGATGCTCTTCAAGCTAGAGGTTCACAAGAGTGTCCTCATAATGTTGCTGTAGATATGTGTTTCACACTTACTTTTATTCATGTACTACTTGTCCACTATGACTTAATAAATTAAACATGATGAACTTTTATGTTGTCCTTAGTATTCATAGGTTTAATTAGATGTTATATGTGTCACATGATTCCCTTGTCCCATCGAATTACTCTTGTTAACCTTTGTAGGCTTTGGGAGCATAGTCGTTAGACCTCTATTGATTTTGGAGCCCGATAAGGTTATAATAAGTCTGAGTGATGATCTGGGTTTGTTTGAAAAGAGTAGTATTTGAGGTTTTAGAAAAGGGGCTTACACTTAAGGGGGAGATCATGCGCTTAAATAGAAAATTTGATTAAGAGTCCCGTTTTCCTCATCCCTTCCTTCTATTCCCACTCTAGCTTGAGACCAAGAGTTCCATTTTTTGGGCTTGTTTTATGTTATGGAGTCATGTGTGATTTGGTGTTTCATGGTCTACTTGTGTTATGCATGTTTATGATGAATTCATGTTTAAATGAGAAAAATGATTTTTCATGATCTATGTTCCTCATGTTGATGTGCATTTAGTTTGATATTGGCATATTTGACTTTATGAGATAGATTTGACGAGCTTGCTTTGTTGTGCTTTGATGAAATGGCATATTGAGCCCATAATGTTATGTTGAGCTTGCTTTTAGTTGGAAAAGATAATTTCTCCTATGTTATTGTGACAAATGATGTTTAAAAGAGTTGGTATAGGCTTACTCTCTGGGGAGAGATGGTGTGCCTAGCTATGAATGTTGTTATGTGCTTATGTGTTGTTTATAAGAAGAATATATGAGCATGATTTAGTTAGGAGTTGAGAAATTCCTTCTTGACTAAAAATGCCTTTGAGAACTTATTGCATAAGAGATCCATGAAAGTATGTTAAGCATATTATGACTAGGAGATGGTGATTCCTCCTTGAACATGACTAATTATGAGAATCTCATGCATGAATGGGTTATTAGATGTAATGCTGACTTACTTGTGTTGCATTGAGTATGTTGAGACAGAGTGATGTTTCCTCCTTGGTTATGTGAATTATTTTGATGTTTTATGCATGATGGGCTGCTAGTATTGACTCTTAAATTTTAGAAAAGTGTTTAAATTTCATTCGAGGACGAATGTTCCTATGGGGGAGATAATGTAACACCCCAGAAACTTATGGGTGAAACTAGAGCCTAACGAGTTTGTTTGTGAGTTCGATATGGGGTTTGAATGTGTAGGATGTATTTCCAAGCTTATGTTGATGGATTTAGGGGTAAAACGTCGAGGTATGATCCCCAAGGTCCAAAAAGGGGTCCTTGAGGAGGACCCTAAGGCCTAAACCCCAAGACCCCAAAAACCCAAAAAGTTGTACAAAATATTATGACCTACGGCTGGGACCCATTCCCCGTAGGTCCATCCAAACCCCGTGGGGGTGGTCTGTAGGTCAAGGACCCCAAATACAGGTTGTTGAACTAAACCACGAGAATACAGTACGACCTGTGGACCCACTCATGATCCGTGGGTAGGGTTTCGTGAGTCACAACTGCTTTGTTACCCAAGACTCGTCCTAGTGAGGGTCATTTTGCTAAATTTCTAATTAATTATTTTAGGGGTGGGGGATGGTTACCATTGATTTATTAAGGTATTTTAAGGTTTTTAAAGGTATTAAACTCCTTTTACAACTCATTATTTCAAAACACTCAAAATTAGAAACCTCATCTCCAAATATTCTCTCTCTAAAAGCTTCATTGAAGGAGCAAGACCAAGGTAAAATTAGGGTTCAAGGAGCAGCTTCTTCTCCAATTTCTTATGGAAATCGACCTAAGGCTTGGATGTTTTTCATATTTGGGAAGATATTTGTAACACTCCGAAAGTCCATGACTTAGTCTAGAGACTCACATGATGAACTGAACTCTAAAACATTGTTTCTAAGTCTAAATAAATGTATTAGAAGTAATTAGGAAGTGTTAGAGAAAACATTTAAGAAATGATCATGACGTCCAGAGAATTGTGAAAGATGAGCTAGTGTGACTTGGCATGTTTCAAGGGGTTTTAAGAGTCGGAATTTAGTCAGATTTGGGGTCAAAATGTACGACTCCCCAAGGATAATTCTAGGGGTCCTTGAGGACCCTTGCATTTGACCCTAAAGGTTATCAATTGACAGTGGCAGTCTACGAACCAAATGATGAGTCATTGATGATGGTCGTAGTTAGGGACTTATCCATTTCCCCAAAGTGGACAAAAAAGGGACTCTCTGAATCAAACCACGGACTTCCAGTATGGCGTTGTGGTTTGGTAGACGCCCGGTAGATGGGAGTTCGTTGTTTGATGGTCGAGTTCACTAGTAAGTTTTTAGTTTAGTATGTTAGTTGGTTAATTAATTATTTAATTAATTAGGGGTTAAGGGGTGGTTAATTAAGTTATTCGGTGGACTATATAAGAGTAAACCTTCATTATCCTAACCCAAGACCTCATTATTTCCCAAACCCAATCTTCTCCAACTTCTTTCTACTTTCTCTCTCCATTCCAAGACCCCATCGAAGACCAAGCTTCAAGGTTCACTAGGGCTTCAATACTCGATATTTTATCCATCATTATTCAAGGAATCCTAAGTTATGGAATCTATTCATTCTTGGAATCTCTTTCCCCAAGAGACTCTTCAAAATTTGTTTCCAATAATGTCAAAAACATTGGTTTTCATCCAGTTTCGTGAATGATCTTTCAAATTGATTTGATATTGAATTCCTCTTCTTTATATTGATAGATTATTATTGTTATGGGTTAATTGTTGTAGTTCTTAGTCTTTGACCTAATTGTATGGAAGAATTCATTATTGAACCTTTTTCTCTAACTCTAGGTTATGAATTGAGGTTGATTTGATTAGTGATGATGCAGTTGACTTAGTTCTTATATAGATTACTATTATATGGTGATAATACGTGAATTGATGGATGAATATTGTTGGATTGATGGTAAGATCTTGAAGGAGGCTTATGGAGGCTATTTGGTAAGACTTTATAATTATGAGTTCTTTACTTCAATGATGATGGTTTATACTTGATGATGATGTTCAATTGAAGTATTATATGTGAACAGATTAAGAAGATGATGATATGATGAATGTGATGGCATATTATGAATATGTTGAATTATGAGATCATGTTAAGGGTATGATGATTCAAGGTTGAATATGAATCACTTGTGTGCCTTATTATGGTATGACTATGATGTGATTATCTCACTACATGAAGGGTTGTTATGAAAGGAAATTCTCATGCAATACCTAATGAGATAATGACATGATTATACAAGGGGTTAGTCTCCTATGGCATATATTAAGATATGATGAATAAGAAAGGCTTAAAGAAATATCAAAAGGGACTTTAGCGTAGCATCCAGCGAACTAGATATGAGAGGTGTCCCTTCCTAATCTGGGAAGGTAGGTTCACAATAATTCTCATGAGATGAGTACTCCAAGGCTAATGAGAATGTAGAGGGTTCAATAAATATATCCTAGTTCCTTAACTATGTTGACCCCATAGGAATTCTAGCTAGTGGATCGACCTAGAATGTTACGTTCATGTTTTAGTTCTACCTTGGCAAGTAGAGCTCCTTCTTTTAGTGTAGGGTTTCATGACACCGGATTCCACGTTTAGCTCACATGGTCTACTATCGATTAAGGCGATTATTCCCGAAAGTAAAATGAATTATCGAAAGTAATAAAGTGAACACTAACTAGGGTGACTTAAGGGGTTCTACTTAGTTTAGGTAAGGGTATGGGACTTTACCTATGCATTGCACAAGTTGACCTAGAGAGGAGTCCTAGAGTTTGTTCTTATGCACTTATGATATGAATAAAATGCTTATGTTGACTTTACACGTTGATGATCCTATATGATGTTGGTTTCATTGATGAACATGATATTGGTCTAAGTTGATATATATGATGATGAATTTGCATGATATGAAGATATATGAAATGTAGGCATTTCTTATGGTCTCTTGCTTGGTTTACTTGATTATGTGGAGTTATGGGGGTTCACATGATCATTGCACTTGTAAGCTTGGGATGGGATTGTGAGTAAGGGTCTTATATGCTTTGTACATGAATTGTTGTTATGACATTGTGTTGGAGTTATTCATGTTTATATGACCTTAATATGATGTTATTCATGTTTATATGACTTCATGATGATGTTGGTCTTGTATTGGATATGAACTTGTCTTAAATGATATTATGCCTATTGACGTGTATATGCTCTTGCATGTACATAAAAGGCTTTCAAAGTGACTTAGCATGGTTTTGAACAAAATGTCCTTTTAAGCATGATTTCAATGGTTTTACTTGCATATGTTTCCATACTGAGTACATGTGGTTTGTACTAACCCATATTCTTTCCCTTTTCCCCAAACAATGTAGGTTCAGGACATTGAAGTGTATGTGGCCACTTTAAAGGAAGACTTGGACTTATTTCCCAAGTTATTGGTAGGTCCTCAAGTCCAAGGATGTTGTCATTCTTCTATTCTAGCTATGATGTTGTTTATGTCTAAAGACACTTGTTCCTTCCTTTATCATTTGAGACTATTGTTGTAAGCCTATATGTGGCATATTGTATTGAAGTAAGGGTTATATCCAATATTGTAATTCTCTATTAGATGGTTTAATGTGAGACAAATTATTAGACTATATCGTATGAATTGGTTATATTTCTTAAACGAGAAGTCTATGTAAACTTCATAAGCGAAGAGTCTATGTAAACTCCATATATGATATGTGAGAAGTCTAAGTATACTTCACTATGTCAAAGTTATTAATTTTCTACATTTTCGACCTATGATATGTTATGACGAATGATAAGGGCTAGTCCAAGTCCTCTTTGAGAACGAAGACGCCGGTTACGTCTAGGGGGTGTTCCCCGGTCGTGATAATATCACCCCAAAGAGCCCCTTCAGACTATGTTTTTAAGAGTTCCAAATTCCCTCAAACGTAGAGTTTTTGATCTACATCATGGGTCTTCTTCTAAATGATTTTAATTTTTGATTTATGGTCTGTTATGGTAGATTATGCTTAATTAAGATTGTATTGATGGAGCATTGTTATTTTATGATGAAAATTCCCCGTAGATACATGATTTCCCCACTTTACTAAATTGACTTCATGATGTGGGAATTTCTTAATATTGACCCAATTATGTGAATAATGGTTAATATTGGTGTAATTTCATGATTTTAGTATAATTTACATGTATAAATTGATATAGTGTAGGGTTATGTCATGAAAGAGTCAAATTGAGGGTTTAGATGTGACCTTATAAGATTGGTGGACTTATGGATGAATTGTCTTAGACTAGATCACCTAGACCTTAATTTTTTATAAGTAAAGCTTGATCATATGAACTAACTTAATTAGGTCTTATATGAGGGATCATGGTTGTGGGATATTGAGATTGAGCTATATGTCTCTTTTACGACTATCATTGATCAAGTATGAGGCATGTGGATAAATTACCTTTAGAATTAGGTATGCTTGATGATCATGGGAGACATTGCACGAGAGTAAGGCTTGTAACATGAAGATGACTCCTAGGGCTTTAAGGGAAAGTGAACAAACTAAGTATGTCAAGGCTTCAAGAAAGATCTTATTATGTATGTTGAGTTGCATATGGCATGATTGTGGAAGGACTTTACCCACATGACCTACAATATAAGAATATGAGCTTATACATGCAATGAATGAACTACTTGAGTTATGAATATGTCCATGTCTAATGTAATGAATGCTAGATGTTTTGATTTATATGGTATATAGTCCTTGAATGCAATAATGAGAATTATGTATGATGGTGATATTATGTGCATATTTATGAACACTTTAAGAGTGAAGTGTCTATGATGATAATGTTATTGTTGTGTCATTGAGTGGGAAATCACACACACCCCATTCATGAATATGACTGATGTGACTAAGATATTGTTGAAGGGCTAATCTTATATGCCCCTTTAATTTAGACATCACTATGTATGGTATGTGTATGGCTATGATAGAATTGTGTGTTGAATGAAAAACTATTCTCACGGACACACTATGAATATGATGTGAAAGTCTTACTCACATAATGATGATTTTAAGGTTGAAAGGTCATTCTCTAAGCTACTATGATTTGATGTTAGTTTGAGTGCCTAGTGATTTTTTTTCATAAATACGAATTTAAGTAAAGACTTAATATGAACTATAAAAGGAATTATGCTTAGAACCGAGTGGAGATGAATATGAGATAGAAGTTTTTACACTAGAATGTCCGACTTTTTAATGTAAGTGATCTCATGAGATGGAGATCTTTTACGCTAGAAAGTTTAGGTCTCTAGTAGAAATCCTGCATAGGTCATTATCTAGTGGATCCACCTAAAAGCTAATTATGGTAGTTCTACCTTAGGCAAGTAGGAAACCTCTTTACGGTGTGGGGTTAAGACATTGGATCCCATGTAGCTCACATGGTCTATATCGGTTAAGGCTAAATTTCCCTATATGATAAGAATATGAATTATGATAAGAACATGATATATGTACTATGGTTCCTTATGAATTTCCACTTAGTGTGGATAGGGGTATGGGACTTCATTCATGCATTGCACAAGTGGTCTTTGAGGGTGATTGTGGAATGTTATCTTATGACATGATGATTCTGAGCTAAAGGTACGCTTATATGAATGGTGAACATGAACTATACCTATGACTTCGTAATGAGATTTACTTAGTGTGAGTAAAGGTATGGGACTCTATTTATACATTGCACTAGTAGACTTATAAAGGGGTTATGGTGTGATTTCCTTATGCTATGAAGATATATGAATTATGTATGGATGAAATGGATTGTTGCTAATAGTGACTTTACTTATTACAAGTTATGAACATTAATGTCGTGAATGTCTCCTTGTCTGTGAGTGTCGGCTATCGATAAGGTCAAGGCATGTTATGCATGATTATGGTTTCCTAAAAGCAATACTTAGTGTAGATAGAATTATGGGATCCTATCTATGCATTGCACAAGTATAGCTTAGGTTGCTTATGTGATAGCTTTATTATGATGACATGATCTTGGTATGTAATTATATATGTGAACCATGTATTGTAAACATTGGAGTACGTATTGTGCTTATGTTGGAGACTATGCTTGTGATTATGTTGATATCCTTATGTTATGATGAATTGTACATGAGTTGTCTATGAGCTACATTGTCCAAATATTTCAAAGATGATGTTCAAAAATGGCATATAACATGATTTCAAATAAAATGTCCTTTTTATGCATATTTCAAGGATTTTTATGCATGAGTTTCATTCTTAGTACATTTTGTGCTAACCATATTTCTACAATTTCTGTAAATGTAGGGTTTGGAGATATTAGATTCCATCCTCGTAGTTAGGAGCGTAGTAGATCAAGAAGAAGAAGATTGGTGAGTCCTAATAGTACTCGAGGACTTGATCATATATCCTTTATGTCTTTCTTTTTATGTTTTAAACTTATGTAAATGATATGTCTCTAAGGTTGTATTCAAGAGTTTTAATCCAAGTATTGTAGATGGTTTGAGACTTGTGTCATAGACTCTGTCATTTTATAAAGGACTTCGATTGTAAAGAAATGTTTTTAAATTTTCCGCATTTTTCCTTTGCTCTTACGTTATGATATGTTTGAGGCTTGTTTATACTTTTCGGAGTCTTGTACACCGTGTTATGTCTAGAGGTAGCCCCCGATCATGACACTAGACTTCAAACTAGAATTTATGTTGTAAGGCCTTAGCTTAGGTTGGATTTAGCTCTGTTCTGGCGTTGTAGGATTCTTAGAATGCTTTTAGGAGTCTTAAAACTTTAAGTTTATACGTGTCGGTTGGTTTTGTGTGATTGTGTGCCTTGTTTGTCTATTTTTGAGCTTTTACTGTGATATTATTGTGATTGTGGGCATGAGGTCTGATACTCTGAAATTGGTCACACCCTTTTGGATTCCTTTTCACATTTTAAAGAAAGAAATGAAAATGATTTACTTATGATTGATCATGACATCTATATTTGATCACAGGGATATGAATTTTTAATATTTAAAACTGATTACGGTGGATTTTATCAAACTTGGGGCTCGAGGAAGCATGCTATTTTTCACTTTGGAAATTTGTATTTTTTTTAATGAGAAAATGTATCCTTTTCTTAGATTCTTGATTTAAAAGTGATATATACTTTAAACCCATTGATTTTTACTGTCCCGAGGAATGTATGCAATTTTATGTAATTTTAGAACTTGAAAGAAAAATTATTTAAATATACGGATTGCTATGATTTGTTCAAAAAATAATTTGCTTTTATTGTATTGTGAGCTCGAAGGATGATTTAGGTTGCACTTCATGCACACTATGAGCCCCGAGCTCATTAACAGAACCATCAAAAATTGTTTGCTTAATGTTTTAATTGAAGTGAAATATTTGATCTTCTAAAACAGAAAAATTTGCATAAAAATCAAATGAATTACCTGATGACTAAGAGTCTGTTTGGCTCAGCTTAAAAGCTGGTCAAACTGACTTAAAAGCTGATTTTTGACTTATTTAGCTGTTTGACAATACTGAAAATAACTTATTTTAAGTTAAAAAAAACTTATTTTAAGCCAAAAGTTAAAAGCTGGGGTAGAGGTGCTTTTCTTTTTTTAGCTTATAAGCTGTTTTAAGTTGACCACATTTTTATCTTTTTGCCCTTAATATTTTTATACAATCTCCAAATTACAACATAACCCTAACATCTCTTTCTTCCATTTTTCTCTTTTCACGTTTGATATAGCAACTTCAGCACTTTTATCCAAACAAATAACTGCTTATTTTAAAAATAAGTTTCAACACTTTCAAAAGTACTTTTTTAAAGCTGCTTTTATTAAGCCCATCCAAACGGGCAAAATGAATTGAGACAAGTATAGGAAAGCTCTAAACACAAAAAATGTTGAATAAGTTGAATATTAAATCAAATATTTTTTGCTTTCATTAGAATTATCTTTTTAAATATTTCTTTTACCCTTACATTATTAATCTTTCTTTTAAATTATGATATTTTTAATTTTTAATTTATGTAATAAATTTGTATAGAAAAAAGATTAAGTAACAAGTATTAATTTAATATATAAGTTACTCCTCTTTTTGAAAAAAATAAATAAGAAAGAACAAGAAAAACATAATTCAGGAGGTACAATTCATCTAACCGTTTATTTATAACAAAATAATAGATGGTTACATTTTGTAATCAGAAACTAGAAAAGTAAAAGTATAGCCAAGTCTCTTGTTTCCATTAAATTTTATTAATCATAATCAAAATTCTAATATCTATTTATACATGTGAAAATCATATGTAATAATAAACTTATAAACATGTATTCATGTCGTTAAAATAAATATAATCACTAAAATTAGATAAAATTTTGTATCAAATTTCTAAATTTTATCTTTACCGCAAAATAACTTTAAAGAACTACACTTTGTGATACTACAATATTATTGTTATTGCTGTAAAATAACTTTAAAATTATAATTTTAAAAAGTATTTTATAATAGTATGTTTTGTCACTTTGGAACATGTGTAAACACGTGAAAGAAAACTGCCGTCCAAATTCCACGCAGTATTTGACTTTAGTTGACGACAATTCTAAATCAGTTTAGGGTCGAGGAGGATTAGGAATCATATTTTATTATTTAATTAATTTATTTTTTTTTGGGGACCAAACTGTGAAAGCATATTTAAATGCTTTTTTTAATTTTCAAATGTTGACTTCTTATGCTCCCTCACTCTATAGTCTATAACGCGTAATCAATATGCATCACAAAAAAATAATACACCCTAGATTCTCCACACCAATCGTTATAATTTATGTGATATTAAGTGTTGTTTTTTTATTTAGTTTTAGTTTTTATTTTTGTTTTTGAAAGTTAGTTTAATTAATTTTTTATGTTAAATTAGATTATATTTGTGAACACCTAATTTTTTACCAAAATATAAAGAGTCAAACACCAATTTTTATTTTTATTTTTTTTTTCTTTTCTCTTCTTTTGGACGTTCCTTTTGATTATTATTTTTTTAAACATTTTTTTTTGTTAATTTTCTATTATTATTATTTATTTATTTTAAATCCTTATCTCAACCCCAATTCCCTCAACAATATTTCAAACAAAATCCTAATCCAACTCTATTACTATCCTTTTAATTAGCATCAAACTCTCAGCCAAATTAATATAAAATACACAGACAGATACAGAAATACACAGATACAGAGAAATACAGAGAAAGATAGAGAGCAAACCAAAAGAGTGAAAAAGTGAGTTTATCTGGTAATCTGAGGTTTTGTTCGCGATTTCGGTTGAAAATCAGTAGATCGTAGCAGTCGCTTTTGTGGTATCAATTTTCGCGAGCGAGGTAACTATAAATTCTCGCGTGATTTAAATAATACTACTTCTATGAAAATTTGATTCCAATAGCATGAAATTCTTCAAATCGCATGTATCATATTTATTATTGTTACATTATTATTTATTATTATTGTCATTATTATTATTATTTTATTATATTATTATTATTATTATTATTATGTTTTTAGATAGATTTACAATTTATGTCGCTTCATGATATATTGAATTGTTGAGTTTAAAATAGATTAATATCTTTCCGTCTATTTTCACTTTAGAAGATTTTTGTTGAATTTATTATAGACTTGTTAGATTAGAATATATAAATAATCAGTAATGTTTTTTTATCTAAGTAGAACTGTAAATTTATCTAGAGATTCGTGATAAAATAGTGATAATTACTATTAATAATTATAATAAAAAAAAGTAAAATCAGAGAAATTGTATAAAGAGAACAAAAGAATAAAAAATAATAATAAATAAATAAAAACAACAACAAGAAAACATAAAACAAAAAAAAAAACGAAAAAAAAGAAGAAAAATAACATTAAAAAAAGAAAAGAAAATAAAAATAAAAATAAAATAAAAGAAAAGAAAAAAAAAGTGAAAAAAAAAAAAAAAAGAGAGGAGAGAAGCAGAAAAAAATGAAACAAATGTAGAAAAAAAAAATGAAAGAACGTAAAAAAAATAATATAAAAGCATTAAAAAAATTAAATAAAAGAAAAAGGAAAACTAAAAATTGAAAAAATACAAATATAAAATTAATAGAATAAAAAAAATACTATTAAAAAATAAATAAAAGAGTAACAAAATTATTACAAAAGAATTTGAAAAAAAAAAGAGACAAAATCTGTAAAATAATAATAAAAATAATGATAAAATAAAAATTTTTTTAAAAAAAAGAGAGAAAGAAACAAAAAAAAAAGCAGATTACAGAAAACAGAAAATTTAAAAAAAAAAAAAACGTAAAAAACTAAAAAAAAAAAAAAAATAAAATAAACGTAAAAAGATACAAAAAAAAAAGTTAAAAACATAAAAAAGAAACAAAAAGTAAAAAAAAAAGATTAAAAAAAGGATGTATCACAATTGTTTTTTTTAGTAAAGAACTTAAAAAAAAAATTAGTTATACCAAAAATAAGAAAAAGATAACAAACGTAAAAAGAACTGATCTAAAAATAATAGTTAATTTTTTTAAAAAAAAGAGATAGAATGTTAAATTGTTACATGCATAAAAAAAAAATATTTAAACCTTTCTTAAAAAATAAATATAGTCCTAATCTATTTAGAATTTTTGTGATTTTAAAACTAATTCAAATCTCATAAAAAAAATTTTAAAAAAAGAGATAGAATGTTAAATTGTTACATGCATAAAAAAAATATTTAAACCTTTCTTAAAAAATAAATATAGTCCTAATCTATTTAGAATTTTTGTGATTTTAAAACTAATTCAAATTTCATAAAATTTCATCTTTCTATTTTTAAATTAAAAAAAATAGAAATTCTAAATTAACGTGAACTCTAATTTTTTTTTCTAACTATAAAATACCTATATAAATTCATCCCCATAATAACATACAAAATATATATAAAAAAAAATGTAAAAGCAAAAATAAATAAATAAATAAATAATAAGTAATAAATATATAAATAAATATGAGTGTTTCAAAATTTGAATTAATGGACATACACTAAAAATAATAAAATAATTTTCAATAGATTTTAAAATAAATAAAACGATTTTTAAAAGGTTTAAAATAAATGAGAGAATAAAGTAAAAAAAAAAAGAAATATTTTTATTATTAAGTTAAATAATATAATGTCCAAAAATTAAGTTAAGTCATACTAAAGTCAATAAAGCGACCGTGCTAGAACCACAGGACTCGAGGGGTGCCTAACACCTTCCCCTCGGTCAACAGAATTCCTTATCCGAATTTCTAGTTCGCAGACCAATAAAATAGAGTCAAATTTCCTTTTGATTAGAGATTCAAATAAGGTGACTTGGAACACCAAAACTCAATTCCAAGTGGCGACTCTGTATAATAATTATCCCTTTTCAAAATGTCACTTTAATTGGAAAACTCTTTTTCTTTCAAAATAAATAAAATTCAAAAAAAAAATATTTGTGAAAAAAAAGGGGCGTGACAGATGGCGACTCCGCTGGGGAATCACTAACTAGAATTCGAGCTTTAAATATTGATTTATGTATGATCATTATTTATATATTTATTTTTTTGGATATTGTATTTATTTAACTTAATATGCTAATTGTTTATTTATTTAATGTTTTGATAATATTTGAATTGGATTATAACTGTCTTCTCTCATTAAACATTTCGAGTCTTCTATAATAATAATATGATGGGAATTGCAACTACGCACCCCACTTCTGTCAAGATAGCCAGTGGATCTTAGGTCCATGGTAAAGGATTTTTAATCACACATATTTAGGATAGGGAGCACCCATGCACAAAGCCGGAAAGCGCTGCTAACGGTACGTTGCTACTCCCTAACTCGAGTTGTCAGCTCGTTTTACAGCTAGTCTAGACACTTTTCTCCACGAGTTTAAACATGATAACTGAAATCAGATGTGGTAGTTCCTAATAGACTTCATTATTTGTATCATTTACATATGATTTAATGAAAGACTCTACATATGAACGGATCTATCTAGATCAATAACTCAATTTACCATTTTAAATTAAAATCAGAACAATTAGAAATTTTTTTGTTCTTTTACAATGTAAAGTTCACAAAAAGAAATTTTAAAAGTTTTCTTATATCACTTTAAACGAAGAAAAGAGTTGCATTTGTCAACAAATTTCTAACAAAAAATATTTAAGTTTTTAATCTAAACGAACTACGCACACCTGATTCTCACCTTGATGAGATACGTAGGCAACCTTCCTTGGGTTCAGTGATCCTTATTTAAAAATTAAAAAATTAAAAAATACCTTAATTATTATTTAAAAATTAAAAAATGAAATAATATGTGTATATATTAAAAAGGAAATTTGTCCTTAAGAAAACATATTTTTACTTATATTTTGGAACTACGTTAGACCTGATTCTTGTTTTGACAAGATACGTAGGCAACCTTATTGTGAGGTTCGGTCCAACCGAGAAAAAAAAATCTAAAAATCCTAGTCACATAAACTGGGGCAAAAAAAAATATATGAATTTTTTTTCTTTGACTTGGTTGGTAACAACATGCTTAGGATTATGCATAAGAAAAAAATAAAAGTGTTAAACTATTTGGTAAGACAGATCAACTTTGTTGTGACCTATAGACTTCTATTGGCATCTCTCAATATATTTATGTCATACTTGAGAAATTATCTTGTTTAAAGTTATGGATAAAATAAATTTGACCTCATTGTTTCAAATGCATTGTGTGGTGAGCTTTAGACGTAAAATTCAAAGACATGATTTTGCTGATCTAGAACTTGGCCCAAATGTTGGTTGAGACGAAATTTTGAGCAATATTAAATTTGAGAAAGGATTATAGGCTTTCTTTGAATCGATTGTGCCTTTCAAGCCTACCAAATGACATGTTATCCATAAAACTCTCATTTCGACCCTGAAAGCTTTTTATTTGATAACCACATCTTAGCATATACCTTTTAAGTGTATAAATGCACTAATCCCTTTATCTCACCTCCTTGAGGGAACTATGAAATATCTACACAACATCAAAAACCTAAGTTGGGTAACAAAGTGAAAAAGATCAAATGTGTCCAAAAAAGAAAAAAGATTAAATGAAAAATGAAAAAAAATCTCCAACAAAGAGGAGAGAAGATCAAAAAAATGAAAAAAACCTTACAAGAAAACAAAGGTCAAATGCAAAATGAAAAAAAAAATATCAAAAGCATCGTGCGAATTCTAAGGAGGAAATAGTCACTTTATCTCAAATGAATATCCTACCTTTCCCTAAGACTACATTAAAAGCCAATGACAAGTCCTATTTGATCTCATTTTTTATGTTCTCATATTAGTGGATGCTTACATGAGGGCCAAGCATATGGTATCTTAATCTCATGCATTGAATATCTTTCTGAGTGGGAGTGACTTTCTAAAATGTCCTACGATCTAAATAATATATGTGTGAAGTAGGACTTTCATATATTGAGAGTGCATTTGAAACATGAGGATACGAATAATTCTATCCCTAATTTTGACAAGATAAATGATCTTGTAATTACTTAAATATATTTGAGATACAATTTGAAACTATATAAATTACTCAAAGTTGAACTCAAATTTATTTGAAAGTCGTTGAATGTAGTTCATATGCATAATACTAATTGTTGGTACCAACTAAAGTCAAAGCATTATCAAACATGAACTAATTCTTTTTCCAATTTTTCCATTATATTTTTAAAAATAAATTAAAAAAAAGAAAAAATTTTTTATTGAACTACGTTCGACCTGATTCCTAAGAGGATACGTAGGCAGCCCTTCATTGAGGTTCGGTCTAATCACTCAATAAAATAATGATCATGCTATTTCAAATCTCCAAGGGTTGAAACGTGACATTGTAGCCTATGGTATGTTACAAAAATAAAAATAAAAATAAAAAATAATAAGAGGGTCTTATGAGTGAAAACTGTCACGAGAACCATAAGACGGCAGTAAAAAGATAAGAATGTCTACTTGGTAAAAAATCACGAATGACACCATTTATCAAATGATGACATTCCGTTTTGGCATGAACACAATAAAGATAGAAATAAAGTTATAGGCTGAAAGAGCTATAAAGACAAATCATGTAAATAATTTGCGAGAGACAAACGCCGCGATGGTAAGTTCTTTAATCTTTACTTTCCATATAATATGCGTGATAAAATAATAATGACAATAAAGATGATTTTTTTTTATGAAATCTGGGGCATTTTATTTTATTTTAGTTTGTTCAATGAACAAATAAAAATAAAATAAAATAACGATAATATTAATAATGATAAATAATATAGTGAAAAGAAGAATATATATATAGATATATATATATATATATATATATATATATATATAGATATAGATATATATATTATAATATATATATATATCTATATATATATATATATATATATATAAATCATGTCTTCACATGGCACAATAACCCCTGAATTGCATATAGGGCACAATAACCCCTATCATTTTTCATGTCTTCACAGGGCACAATAACCCCTGGATTACATATAGGGCACAATAACCCCTATCATTTTTATGTCTTCACAGGGCACAATAACCCCTGGTTGCATATAGGGCACAATAACCCCTATCGTTTTTTTTCATGTCTTCACAGGGCACAATAACCCCTGGATTGCATATAGGGCACAATAACCCCTATCATTTTTTCTTCACAGGGCACAATAACCCCTGAATTGCATATAGGGCACAATAACCCCTATCATTTTTCTTCACAGGGCACAATAACCCCTGGATTGCATATAGGGCACAATAACCCCTATCTTTTTTTTTCTTCACAGGGCACAATAACCCCTGGATTGCACATAGGGCATAATAACCCCTATCATTTTTCATGTCTTCACAGGGCACAATAACCCCTGGATTGCACATAGGGCACAATAACCCCTATCATTTTTCATGTCTTCACAGGGCACAATAACCCCTGGATTACATATAGGGCACAATAACCCCTATCATTTTTTATGTCTTCATAGGGCACAATAACCCCTGGTTGCATATAGGGCACAATAACCCCTATCATTTTTTCATGTCTTCACAGGGCACAATAACCCCTGGATTGCATATAGGGCACAATAACCCCTATCATTTTTTTTTTCACAGGGCACAATAACCCCTGGATTGCATATAGGGCACAATAACTCCTATCATTTTTTTTCTTCACAGGGCACAATAACCCCTGGATTGCATATAGTGCACAATAACCCCTATTATTTTTTCTTCACAGGGCACAATAACCCCTGGATTGCATATAGGGCACAATAACCCCTATCATTTTTTTCTTCACAGGGCACAATAACCCCTGGATTGCACATAGGGCACAATAACCCCTGTCATTTTTTTTCTTCACAGGGCACAATAACCCCTGGATTGCATATAGGGCACAATAACCCCTATCATTTTTTATGTCTTCACATGGCACAATAACCCATGGTTGCATATAGGGCACAATAACCCCTATCATCATTTTTATGTCTTCACAGGGCACAATAACCCCTGGATTGCATATAGGGCACAATAACCCCTATCATTTTTCTTCACAGGGCACAATAACCCCTGGTTGCATATAGGGCACAATAACCCCTATTTTATTTTTCATGTTTTCACAGGGCACAATAACCCAGATTGCAATTTGGGTACAAAACTCCCTTTTGTCTTTTTTTTTACATTCTGTAATAGGTTGTAAAAACATTATTTTTTTATTATTAGTATAGACTTTCATAGCTTTCATCAATAACTCACAAAATTTCCTAGTGCAAACTAGGTAGAAAATTTTGTTTTGTGTGCAGATTTCTACATAGTACACAAATTTGCAGTTCAAAAATAATAGAATTCATCTTTTCAAGAAAATAAGTTTTCAAGAATATCATGCGGAAGAACGTCAGTAGCTGAAGTCAAGTCATGAAGTTTCAAGTCTTAAACTCAGAAGTCCAGAGCAAAGTTCGGAATAGATGAACCTACCCAAAGAGGGTGAAGCGATATCTGAGAATACAAAATGAAGACTTAACACTATCGAAATAGATAGGATTTAATATCTTTCCTTCTGCATCTTGTTTTTTTTTTATGTAATAGCTGGAGCTACAAACCGGAATCTCGACAAAACCTCACTCGACTACCTAACTCATTGGAACTACGCCTGACTCCTTATCATCTCAACATAGGATAGGTAGTTTTTAAAAGTTAGGACACAGTCAAACCTCTTCTCTTCTATAAATTTTTTGCATAAATATTTTAGTAAAAATTAGTCACATTGTTCACGTCTTTGCATGAAAAACTATTCATGTTTTCAAGCAAAGAGGGGCATACTGTGAACACCTAATTTTTTACCAAAATATAAAGAGTCAAACACCAATTTTATTTTTATTTTTTTTTCTTTTCTCTTCTTTTGGACGTTCCTTTTGATTTTTTTTTAAAACATTTTTTTTTGTTAATTTTCTATTATTATTATTTATTTATTTTAAATCCTTATCTCAACCCCAATTCCCTCAACAATATTTCAAACAAAATCCTAATCCAACTCTATTACTATCCTTTTAATTAGCATCAAACTCTCAGCCAAATTAATATAAAATACACAGACAGATACAGAAATACACAGATACAGAGAAATACAGAGAAAGATAGAGAGCAAACCAAAAGAGTGAAAAAGTGAGTTTTATCTGGTAATCTGAGGTTTTGTTCGCGATTTCGGTTGAAAATCAGTAGATCGTAGCAGTCGCTTTTGTGGTATCAATTTTCGCAGCGAGGTAACTATAAATTCTCGCGTGATTTAAATAATACTACTTCTATGAAAATTTGATTCCAATAGCATGAAATTCTTCAAATCGCATGTATCATATTTATTATTGTTACATTATTATTATTATTATTGTCATTATTATTATTATTATTATTATTATTATTATTATTATTATTATTATTATTATTATTATGTTTTTAGATAGATTTTACGATTTATGTCGCTTCATGATATTGAATTGTTGAGTTTAAATAGATTAATATATCTTTCCGTCTTTTTTCACTTTAGAAGATTTTTGTTGAATTTATTATAGACTTGTTAGATTAGAATATATAAATAATCAGTAATGTTTTTTTACCTAAGTAGAACTGTAAATTTATCTAGAGATTCGTGATAAAATAGTGATAATTACTATTAATAATTATAATAAAAAAAAAGTAAAATCAGAGAAATTGTATAAAGAGAACAGAAGAATAAAAAATAATAATAAATAAATAAAAACAACAACAAGAAAACATAAAACAAAAAAAAAACGAAAAAAGAAAAGAAAAATAACATTAAAAAAAAGAAACAGAAAAAAAAAAAAAAAAAGAAAAGAAAAAAAAAACGTGAAAAATGAAAAAAAAAAAAAAGAAAAAGAGAGAGAGAAGCAGAAAAAAAATGAAACAAATGTAGAAAAACAAAATGAAAGAACGTAAAAAAAATAAATATAAAAGCATAAAAAAAATTAAAAAAAAAAAGGAAAACTAAAAAATGAAAAAATACAAATATAAATTAATAGAATAAAAAAAATACTATTAAAAATAAATAAAAGAGTAACAAAATTATTACAAAAGAATTTAAAAAAAAAGAGACAAAATCTGTAAAATAATAATAAAAATAATGATAAAATAAAATTTTTTAAAAAAAATGAGAGAAAGAAACAAAAAAAAAAGCAGATTACAGAAAACAGAAAATTTAAAAAAAAAAAGAAAGTAAAAAAAAAAACGTAAAAAACTTTAAAAAAAAAAGAATAAAATAAACGTAAAAAGATACAAAAAAAAAAAAGTTAAAAACATAAAAAAGAAACAAAAAGTAAAAAAAAAAGATTAAAAAAAAGGATGTATCACAATTGTTTTTTTTAGTAAAGAACTTAAATAAAAAAAAAATAGTTATACCAAAAATAAGAAAAAGATAACAAACGTAAAAAAGAACTGATCTAAAAATAATAGTTAATTTTTTTTAAAAAAAAGAGATAGAATGTTAAATTGTTACATGCATAAAAAAAAAATATTTAAACCTTTCTTAAAAAATAAATATAGTCCTAATCTATTTAGAATTTTTGTGATTTTAAACTAATTCAAATCTCATAAAAAAAATTTAAAAAAAGAGATAGAATGTTAAATGTTACATGCATAAAAAAAATATTTAAACCTTTCTTAAAAAATAAATATAGTCCTAATCTATTTAGAATTTTTGTGATTTTAAAACTAATTCAAATCTCATAAAATTTCATCTTTCTATTTTTAAATTAAAAAAAATAGAAATTCTAAATTAACGTGAAATCTAATTTTTTTTTCTAACTATAAAATACTTATATAAATTCATCCCCATAATAACATACAAAATATATATATAAAAAAATGTAAAAGCAAAAATAAATAAATAAATAATAAGTAATAAATATATAAATAAATATGAGTGTTTCAAAATTTGAATTAATGGACATACACTAAAAATAATAAAATAATTTTCAATAGATTTTAAAATAAATAAAACGATTTTTAAAAGGTTTAAAATAAATGAGAGAATAAAGCAAAAAAAAAAGAAATATTTTTATTATTAAGTTAAATAATATAATGTCCAAAAATTAAGTTAAGTCATACTAAAGTCAATAAAGCGACCGTGCTAGAACCACGGGACTCGAGGGGTGCCTAACACCTTCCCCTCGGTCAACAGAATTCCTTATCCGAATTTCTAGTTCGCAGACCAATAAAATAGAGTCAAATTTCCTTTTGATTAGGGATTCAAATAAGGTGACTTGGAACAATAAAACTCAATTCCAAGTGGCGACTCTGTATAATAATTATCCCTTTTCAAAATGTCACTTTAATTGGAAAAACTCTTTTTCTTTCAAAACAAATAAAATTCAAAAAAAAGATATTTGTGAAAAAAAAGGGGCGTGACAATATTATTTTAAAATTAAATACATTCAGAAACTATATAAAAAGTACTATAGATTGCAAATTGTTATATGTTAATATGACAAAAAAATACATCATAATGTTAATTAATAGCATATCCCTTGATCTCAAAAAGGAAATTACGATAACTAAAAAGGAATGGAGGGAGTAATTTTTTTATTTTTAATTATGTATTTTATTTAAAAAATTAAAATCAATATATTTTTAAAAAATCATATAAAATAATATAAATAATAATAATGTATGATAAAAAAGATTTTTTTTTTAAAAAAAAAGTGATGGTTAAAAACTTAGTTGAATTTTATTATATTGAAAGGTCTGTATAAATTGTTGACCGAGCAAATAGTACCTTTTTGTTTTATTAACATTTGCAATTATTATTCTATAGTACCTTTAATATTTCTTTTTCTTTTTTTAAACAAACTCTATAAATTTAAGATTTTCAGGAATAAAATTCAAATATAATTTATACTATCGACTATGAGTATTACTTAAATAAATTGGTTTGAATATTACTTGAATAAATTGAAATACATATGATAGTATATGATCAAAATTTATTTTCAATTAATTTTTGTATTATCGATAAGATGAACTAAGAAGAGAATTGAAAAAAAGAATTAAGCAGAGAAAGTTCAAGCAATGGAAGCATCTATTAAGAAACTTTTTCATGTTAGAAAGAAGACTTAATAAGTTATGAATAATGTTTTTTATGAAATCAATTAGTCTAAATTTTAAAAAGAAAAAAAAGTAAAAAGTTACCATTGATAATTGTCTCAAATTGCTTCAACAGTATTAATGGGAATGAGGTAAAAATAATGAGCACAAGAAAACACTGCAAAAAATCTGCTTATCTTTGACAATCAAGAAGAATCCTAAATAAACTCATATAATTAACTTAAAGTTCAAATTATCATATAATATTTTTTTATTATTATTTAAAATTAATAATAAATAATATATTTTGAAAAATAAATATTTCAAAAAATGAGCTGAAAGTTATTATAGAATAATAATTGCAAATGTTAATAAAACAAAATATTTTCATTGTGGGAAAATAGTTAGGTCCTCAAGTTATTGTCTTGTTGTGGGGTTCGGTGTTATATGACTTAGCATATTTTAACTTTCAATTAATTTAAAATAGTGTTATTTTTAATTCTTAAAGTTAATGAATGTTTAATTTATTTTATCAAGAACATAGAATATATAATAGACTCTACGAATCGGAAGAGTTTGATGCAAAAAATAAAGTACCATATTGTTCAATACTAGTAACACTATAAAATAGATAAAGATAATTTGAAGAATAGAACAATAATCCTTCATCTATTTCAATTTTGTGTAGTTCATTGTTCTTTTCCACACCAAATCGTACATATCATAAGCCTAATAATTTTGAAAATAATTCTCAATTTATGATATACTTTTCAGATAAGAATAAAAATATATTCTATAAGTGATTAAATTTGATCTAGCAATCCTATTTTTTGTGATTACAAAATAATATATCTCTCATCTCATGAAAAAAAGAAAACCTTATTTGAATTAACATTCTTAAAAACCTTAGATATCATTTCAATTATTAACTATATTTATATTGGAGATTATTACTTTTTGTTTCAAATATTTACCAATAAAATAGTTCACAAAAAATAATCAGACTTTGCATATGTAAGTATAACATGTAAATGGTAAAATGCTTGAAAAATATTATTACTAATAATAATACAACAACCGATATATCAAGACATTTTTAAAATTTGAGTTCTAAATAGAATAACTATACCATGAAGCTTAATGGACGCATTTTAAAAATCAAAACAAAAAAGAGATGTATAGATTTTTATAATAAATTGGCATTACTTAAAATTTGTTGTAATTTTGGTTACATGAATGATTATAACTTTTAGATTTAATATTCTTCTTTATGACAATAATGTTGTAAAGAATTGGTTAAATAAATTTTAGGCTTTAATTTTCTCCTTTATGGGCAGTAACACCACACCTCCACCATCCCAAAATCTTCTGCACCTACTTAAGGTTTATTATCATGTTTATGACACTTTTTCTTTTATTCGATTGAACTCCAATTTGAAACGATTAAGAATAAAAAAGTACTGATTGTTTTACCATAATTCTCGTTGGTTATGACATTCTTTGGTATTCCTCAATATAATCTTAAAAATAGAGGTTTTGAGAATAATGTTAGATATACTTAAAAGAAAGTTATCTTATATTGTTCATTTGTCTTATATTCTTCTTTCTTATTTTAATATTTTTCTTATTAATTTGCACTTATTTTAAAATAGATTACTAACACGAAGTCTTAAGGTTGAATAACACTTTTTGTATGTAAATTATGTATTTATATTTTGTTTTACAATGGTGATGTCTTAGATTTATATTTTATTTTTTGACAAGTGTATATGTGTGATAAATTGTCTAAAGAATTTTAATTGATAATTTTTTTATTATTATTTGTAATTTGATTATTTTATGATAGTTTTTAGTATATCAAATTTATCAAAGTTTGAGTTCATGATAATTAATATATTTGAAAAAATATTCTTATCATACAATGTGAAGGCCGTGATTTCCTTCATCATCATTTTGTTGAACGATTGACGATTGTATCTTTGACAATGAAAGATTCACTTTAATTATGGAATAGTTTGAACGAAAGATATGACTATCTTAAGGTAACAATATTGCTATAGGCTTATTATAAGTGGATTCACTTACCGCTATAAGTTTTTGAAACTATATATACATATTACTCTCATGTATACAAAATTGCTTCCCTATTAAAATTATGTAGGAAACATACAAATGATAATGTATGTTGGCAAAGACTCGTTAGTTTTATGTCTCAAATTTGATATTAAAATAATAATATCGGGTATGAAATTTTAAAAAGTATCCTAAATTGATCTCATTCAACGAATGATTTAAAGAATGAAAAGGCTAATGGCCTTATTTATTAAAGGAATCTTTTTGTGGCTGAGCAAGATAATATTCTATAATTGAAAAATTATAAAATTGTTCTATTACCAAAAACAAATGAGTTAGAAGCACATGAAAACTCTGAAAGAAAACAAAATAAAAATTGAAACCATAATAATATGTATGAGCATGTCGATGAAAAGAGACGATTTAATAATCATCGTGGTGATGATCATTATTATAAAAGGGAGAACAATATGAATTCTTAAAACAATCATTCAAGAGGTAATTGTCATCGTTGTGGTATGAAAAGTCATTGGAAGAATGAATGCCAAAAGCAATCATTCAAGAGGTAATTGTCATTGTTATGGTATGAAAGGTCATTGAAAAAATAAATACCGAAGGTATAAGCATTTTGTTAGACTTTATAACACAATTTTCAAAATAAAAAAAATAAAAAATGATGCTTCTTCTTCTGTTGCTCACTCTGAATTTATCACTTATGGTAATGTACACAATTAAGAATTTTATTTATGCACATTTCAGAATTTAAAGAAGCAAATGAGATACACAATGCCAAGAAAAGAACCCTTTTGTAGATGAAGGAGAATGTGAATATTCAACCCCTAACTAGATTCATTGAATTGCTTTACATTTATGTTCTGTGAAACTTCTAATTCACTTGGTTCAATTTATGTAACTGAAAAAGAATATTGATTGTTTTTTTTTTTTAAATTTGTATAGAGGTGAAATGACAACCCAATTTTTGAATTTGTTTTTTTAGTATAATCTTCATAATTTTTTATGTAACTTATATTTATTTTTTTGGAGAGAAATAAGTTTGATGAGTTAAATAGATCTATTCTTTTTTTTTAAGTGATGGGTTAATGTCATTTCAACTATAATAGAAGGATATTTTGAGATATTTACTTATTTTTGAGAAAAATATAATAGGTGAATTATATTTTTGCCATAAAAAGATAATTAGAAATTTTAGTTAATATAATTACTATTCAAAAGTTTTCTTAAAATTTATTGGTTAAACGCAGATTAATTCTTACCAAGAATACTTTTTTTTGGGAATGTACTTTATACATATAAATCCTTTTTAAAAATAAATAATACTAAAAATCTGTCCAAACAAAATATTAGTTGTATTTTATTTGGTCAAACACAGATTAATATTATCAAAACTATGTTTTTTGGAAAGTGATTTTACACAAATCAACCCTTTTTTAAAAAATAAACTAATACTAGAAATCTACCAAACTAAATATCACTAGTATTTTTTAAATTCTATTTGTCAAACACATATTATTTTCCTTTTTTTAAAAAAAAAAATGATCTCATTTAACTTGACATATAGTTTTTTTTTTAAAATGAAGACTTTTTAATCTTGTAATTCTAAATTAGAATAATATCAAATATGTCAAAATACTTTTTAATCTTAAATCTTAAATATGCTATATTGAAAACTGAAATTAAAACATTGTAAAAAAAGAAGAGGTCATTTACTAACTAAAAAAAAAGATCAGAGTAGTACTTATAAAAATTACTTTATACAAATCAACCTTTTTTAAAAATAAGCTAATACTAGAAATCTGTCCATACAAAATATTAGTTGCTCTTTTAAAAAATAATCAAATACTAATTATCATTCAAAATTAATTAGTCAACCATAAATTATTTTTAAGTAAACTTATTTTTCAAAAAAGGAAAAATAAATTGATGATTAGGTTATTTTTGGAATTAATTGGTCATGCAAAGAAACCACAATCCATTTGTGTGAATAGAAAAACTTCAAACTTTATTCTCTTTTATTTATTTCCTTTTCCTAAATTTATCATCACTATATATAAATCCATACCCTTTTAGCCTTTTAACCAAAAAGTAACCAAAGTCATAAAAATAAAAAATAAAAACCATGTCTATTATTTACCTTTTTCTTCTTCTTTTAAAATTCAATTCCTTATCTTCTCATGCTGCTGCTGCTTCTGTGTTTGACACTTTTGTCGATTGCCTCACAAAAAACTCAATTCCTCAATCAGAAATCTCGAAAATCGTGTACACCCCAAACAACCCTTCGTTTAACTCCATTTTACAAGCCTATATCAGAAACGGCCGGTTTTTCAACTCCTCCACTACTTCCAAACCGGTTATCATCGTCACACCCACGGTGGAATCTCAGGTCGCCGGAGTTGTCGTTTGTACCAAACAGGTAAATTTACAGCTGAAAATCCGTAGCGGCGGACATGATTATGAAGGCATTTCGTACATCTCCGATGTGCCTTTTATTATGCTTGATATGTTTAATTTACGATCGATTTCCATCGATACGAATGGTAAAACTGCTTGGGTACAAGCAGGTGCTACTTTAGGTGAAGTTTATTATAATATTTGGAGGAAAAGTCCAGTTTTAGGTTATCCTGCCGGGGTTTGTCCGACGGTGGGTGTGGGTGGCCATGTTAGTGGTGGTGGTTATGGGAATATGCTTCGTAAGTTTGGACTTACGGTTGATAATTTATTGGATGCTCGATTGGTTGATGTTAATGGTAGAATTTTGGATCGTAAAGCGATGGGTGAAGATTTGTTCTGGGCGATTAAAGGCGGTGGTGGTGCTAGTTTTGGTGTTATTCTGGCCTTTCAAATTGAACTCGTTACAGTACCACAAACCGTAACTTATTTCAGAGTTGAAAGGTTTATACAAGATACTACTACCACTGATGCTGTTGTTCAATGGCAGAATGTTGCTAGTAAAATCGATAATGATCTGTATATGAGGCTACTCCTACAACCAATCACTGTGAAAAGCAAGTCCAAGGGTGCAAAGAGTAGTAAATCGATACGAGCAACGTTCGTCGCGTTGTTCTTGGGTGATTCTACTAGATTAATGTCTCTAATAAGCAAAGAATTCCCTCTTTTGGGATTGAAAAAACAAGATTGTGTGGAAATGAGTTGGATTGATTCCGTACTACAATGGGCAAATTTCGACAACACGACAAAACCAGAAGCGTTGTTGAACAGAAAAGGGGATCCGTTAAATCACTTGAAAAGAAAATCTGATTACGTACAAACCCCAATTCCTAAGAAGGAGTTGGAGTCAATTTTCGCTAAAATGATTTCGTTAGGAAAAGCAGGAATGGTGTTCAATCCATATGGAGGAAGAATGGGTGAAATTGCAGAAGGAGAAACACCATTTCCTCACAGAGCAGGTATACTTTTCAAGATTCAGTATTCAATGAATTGGCATGAAGAAGGATTAACAGCTGAAAAAGAGTACTTATCACAAATAAGAGATTTGTACAGTTTCATGACCCCATATGTTTCAAAGAATCCAAGACAAGCTTATTTGAATTACAGGGATCTTGATATTGGTATAAATGATCAAGTTTCACAACATAGTTTAGAAAAAGGAAGAGTATATGGGACCAAGTATTTCAATAAAAATTTTGATAGGTTGGTTAAGGTGAAAACAATGGTGGATCCACAAAATTTCTTCAGAAATGAGCAGAGTATTCCTACTCAAACGAAACAGAGGAAGATTATGTAATCTCACTATTTACTTAATCAAATATTTTGCTCTAAATCTTTTCGTTTTTACTTTATTAGTTTATGTGTTTTATATTATTACTTACTCTCTTTTTACTTGTCCACTTTTGAATTGACATGTCTATTGAGAAAATAATTAATGACATGGTAAGTTTATAATTTTAACTCTATTAATTATGGAGTAGATGAAAAGTTCTACATTTTTCAAAGTTATTAGTCATTTAATTGTGAATATAATAAATAAAAAAATTGTCTTTTCTTGATTTGTCAAAATGAACAAACAATTAGAGACAACTATACAAGGAAAAATGAACAAGTAATTAGGAATGGAGGTAATAATTGCTCAGGATTGAGGAAGTGGTCTTATTGGCATTCGGAATGGAGTCTGTCCCGAACGAATCTCATCTCTCTTCCAATAGAACAGGAAGTATAAAGTCAATAGCTTGTCCTTCTCGTGCTCTTCCAATCGCATGAGATGCAGCAACTCATTACGTTCAATCAGCCCCTGGCTTCTGTTGAATGAATAGAGGGTTCAGGTGAAGCAGGGGAGTATATTGCTCTCTTTCCCCTTCCTTGATTGCTGGGATTTTTTGATATGGTAAACACATTAATAATTAAAAAAGAAAATATAAATGTATTTAACTAAATTTCGTTATTGATAACAAAAATCAAAATCCTGAACTGAAAAGTCAATATTATATTGGTACTGATGTAGAAAACAATACTCTTAACAATAAAGTCAGAGAAAAAATAAACTACTTTATACAAAGATTTATGATAAAATAGAAGAGGACAACCTACAGTTTTGTTTTATAGAAGAAAAGTGAAAAGTCTATCTACGAAGAGGTTTTACATTACATATGTACTATATATAGATTGATTGATGTACCTACCTTTAATTTAATTCTTTCATCCAACTTGTCTTCGGTAAATAATAGTCTAACATAAACAATATTAATGAAGAATATATATATTTAAAACAATTGAAAGAAATTAACATACAATATAAAAGAATATTATTATTATTTAGCTACTATTTTTTATCATATATTTTATGATTTTCTTAATTATTAATTACCCTTATATATCTTACCATATATTTATTTCTCCTCTTATATTTTAAGATTTCTTAATTTTTAAAATATAGTTTTCTCTTACCATATGTTTTAGAATTTCTTAATTATTAAACATCATAATATCTTTTACTATATATTTTAGGGCTCCTTAATTTTTGAAAATATGTTTCATTTTACTATATATTTTGGGACTTCTTAATTTTAAATATTATAAAAATAATTGAATAATAATATGAAAAACTAATAATAAATGATAATTTTACCTATACTAAAGTCTTTTAATAAAAGGTAAAAAGTTCAAGTTATGTGCATGTGTTTTGCATAATTAAAACGTAAAGAAGAAGTCAGAACTTGGTCACTACTGCTTGTAACCAAGGCTACCATAATATATATATATATATATATATATATATATATATATATATATATATATATATATATATATATATATATATATATATGTATGTATGTATGTATGTATATATATATATGATAGAGTTTGAATACAAATAGAAAAGAGCTATCCTAATCAATAAAGGATTTTGAGTTTACATAGAAGACTTATTGTCATCTAACACCCTCCGGTAAGCACATGTCGGGTTTGGAGACAATGAGCTTGGATCGTAGATAAGCAAAACGAGGGGAGCTTAGAGCTTTAGTGAACACATCAGCAGTTTGATCAGTGGAAGGAATGTACTTAACACAAAGTTGGCCACGAGCAACCTTTTCGCGAATAAAGTGATAATCAATTTCAATATGCTTCGACCTTTGATGAAAGTGGCAGTGAGATAAATGGCACTGATGTTATCACAGAATATCACAGGAAAACAAGGACAAGGCAATCGGAGTTCCTTGATCAAACTAGCTATCCAAGATACTTCTGATGCGGCAAATGCAAGGCACGATATTCAGCTTCAGTGCTGGACCGAGCTACTACCTTTTGCTTGCGTGAGGACCAACTGATTAGATTAGGACCATAATATACAGCAAAGCCATGATGAGAACGACGATCATCAGGATCAACAGCCCACCCTGCATCACAGTAGACATTTATAATAGATGGAGTGGATGGAGTGATGGAGATACCATGTGTAAGGGAGCCTTTGAGACAGCGAAGGATCCGCTTCACGGCTTTCCAATGATCTAATGTAGGATTCTGCATGTAATGGCAAACACGACTAACCGAGAAGGAGATCTCTGATCGCGTAATGGTCGCATACTGAAGAGCGCCAACAATGCTCCTAAATAATGATGGATCATCAAAGGTTTCACCATGTTTGGACAACTGAAATGTGGTGTCCGCTGGAGAAGGAGAAGGCTTGCAATATGTCATTTTTGTTCGAGTGAGTAAATCTCGAATGTAGCTAGTTTGAGAGAGATGCATCCCAGATCCGACACGACTAACTTCAATACCCAAGAAAAATGAGAGATTACCAAGGTCTTTTAAAGAGAACTCGAGATCAAGAGATTGGGTGAATGAGGATATATAAGAGGGATCACTACCCGTTATGATGATGTCGTCCACATAAACTAAGAGGTAGGTAGTGGAGGAAGGAGTATGCCGGACAAACAAGGATGAGTCAGAGTAACAACAAGTATAACCATGCGATAGGAGAAATGTTTTGAGCTTGAGAAACCAGGCGCGAGGAGCTTGCTTTAGTCCATATAGCGCTTTCGACAAGCGACACACAAAATGTGGGTGAAACTTGTCAATAAATCCTGGTGGTTGAGACATGTAAACAACCTCGGTAAGGTCACCATTAAGGAATGCATTGTTAACGTCTAATTGCTTAAGAGCCCAACCTTTAGTCACTGCATAAGATAAAACAAGTCTGATGGTTGAAGGTTTGACAATTGGGTTGAATGTATCATGAAAATCCACCCCCTCTTCTTGATGAAAACCTTTGGCAACTAAGCGAGCTTTGTACCTTTCGATTGAACCATCTGCTCGTCGCTTAATATAGTATACCCATTTGCAACCCACCACATTTGCATTGGGAGGGCAGGGAACAAGTGTCCAAGTGCAGTTACGGCGCAACGCTTGATATTCAGCTTCCATGGTGCACAACCACTCAGGAGAGGATGCAGCTTGCTTATAGGTTTTTGGTTCACTTGCTATAACGGATGAAACTGGGGTAGGATGGAGAGATACAACAAATCTTTTAGGCTTGAGGGAATTTGTTTGAGCTCGTGTGGTCATAGGTTAATGATTGGAAGAAGTAGCAGGCCGGAAATATGTGGGAGCATACTGATATGTGCTTGAAGCAGAGGACGCGCCGGTGGGCGGACATGTATTGTGTGGTGGAGATGTTGTGGTAAATGAATGAGGTATTGGTAGGACTCTAGTGGGTAGTGAGGATGAGGAAGGGGAATCTGCCAGTGAATGGAGTAAAGGTGAGGCAGCACATGTAGGAAACGCATTGGAAATTGATTGTAGAGAAGTTAAGGATGAGGGTGGTGAGTTGTCACTGGAGCAAGAAGAAAATTTGTTATAATGAGGATAGGGAAATCTATCTTCATCGAACGTCACATGACAAGCAATATACATCCTATTGGTGGGGGGATAATGACATAGATAACCTTTATGCTTCGAACTATAACCCAAGAAGACACACGGAAGAGAGCGAAAATCAATTTTATGATGATTGTAAGGACATAGAAAAGGGTAGCATAGACACCCAAATTTTCGAAGGAGTTGGTAGTCCGGTGGATGATGATATAGAGCTTGATAGGGTGATTTAAAGGATAATATGGGAGTGATTGTACGATTATGTAGGTATGTGGCAGTAGAAAAAGCATGCTCCCAGTATTGATATGGAAGACATGTGTGAGCAAGTAAAGTTAGTCCTTTCTCCACAATGGTGCGGTTACGCCTTTCTGGAGCCCCATTTTGTTCGTGAGTGTGAGGACAAGAGAGACGATGAGTTATGCCGATGGATTGGGCATATGAAGACACATTACGATACTCCCCACCCCAATCAGTTTGCAAAGTTTTGATATTTCTTCCAAATTGTGTGGAAACCATCTTATGAAAGTATATAAAAACATCAAATACTTGTGATTTTGTTGACAAGAAAAATATCCAAACAAATTTAGTTGATTTCATCAAGAAACTAAACAAAATACTTATTTCCATTAATAGAAAGATGCGGAGAAGGCCCCCAAACATCAGAATACACCAAATCGAAAGGGAATAAACTACGACTTGAGGAAGACGCTAACGGGAGCCTATGACTTTTTCCTAATTGACAAGATCCACAAACTGCAGGCATTTTGTTGGAAGTCAGTGGAAGATTAAAACTAGAGACTAGACGACGTAAAAGTTGCTCATGAGGATGACCAAGGAGTTCATGCCATGCTTGGAGTGATGCTCGAGATATGACAAAGGCACGAGGAGTTGAGGATGAGATAACAGGAAGCCCACCACCATCTAAACGATATAAACCATCATCAATTGACCCGCGGAGTAGTATTTTTCCCTGAGGATCCTTCACAAAACAACATGAGGGATGAAATTCCATAAAGACATTATTATCTTTAGTAAATTGAGAAACACTCAGTAAACTCTTGGTGATGGAAGGATCATGAAGAATTTTATTAAGATGAAGAGGTCGAGTAGCACAAGAAAGCTTAGAGGAGCCGATGTGATTAATAGAGATTTTTTGGCCATTACCTACAGCAAGATGATCCTCACCATTATAGTCCGTGTGAATAGATAGTTGAGACAAGTCTGACGTAACATGATTGGTAGCACCTGAGTCTGCAAACCATGAATTATCAATAATAGCCGAAGGAGACATCATAGAATTAATTGAGGGAGTAACCATATTGGCTTGTGGACGGTTAGAGGATCGGGTTGGTGGGTAGGTATCCATGTTGTTGCGGTTGTAGCAATTACGAGCATGGTGGTTGGGTTTCTCACATATTTAACAGATTATGCGAGGTGATGATCTATTAGAAGAACGAGGGGGTTGGTGTTGGTCGGGCGAGTGGAGGATTTTTGAGAGCTGGTGACACTTTGTTGATTAGGATATCCAGTGATTGTGGAGCGGTTGGAGTATTGACGAGATATGGCATTGGCTTGAAGTTGGAAGGATTTGGTTTTTCATCCAGTTTCTCCTCTTCTTGGAGAAGTAAACCAAGAAGTGAGTTAGTGGTGAGGTTATCAAGGTGAGGGTTAATGGCAGAGCGAAAAGGTCCATAGGAAGAGTCTAGTCCGAACAAAATAGCACTCATAAGTTCTTCGTCTGTTATGGGACAGGCAGCAAGGGCTAGACTATGGGATATAGTTCGTTTCTTGTCAACATAGTCCATAATAGCTGAAGAACCCTTAGTGGTGGTTTGGAGTTGGTGGCGAAGTTTCATGACGCGAGCTCGGGATTGAGATTGATAAAGGTTGGAAAGATATGACCAAGCTTCACGAGTGGTACGAATGTGCATTATGTAAGGTATGATAGAATGGCTCATGGTAGTTTTGAGCCAAAGAAGAAGGATTTTGTCTCGCTTCTTCCAAGCCGTGAAGGCTGGATTTGTTGTGGATTCAGAGGTGCCCTGAGTAGTGGTTAAGATAGTGGCGGATGGAGCATTAGTTCCATCAAGATGACCCTCCAAATCAAAGGCTTCAAAGGCAGAATATACGGTAGATTGCCAAAGGTAATAATTTTCTCGATCAAGTTTTATCGGAAGGCCGGGAAGGGCAATTGTTTGGGAGTTGGAGTCAGTTATGGAGAGATGTGTGGAATAAGATGAATGTGGCTGAACGGCAGCGGCAAAGGACTGGTTGGAGTTGTCCATGGTGGCGGAAAAAAAAGTTGGCTCTTGATACCAAATTAAAACGTAAAGAAGAAGTCAGAACTTGGTCACTGCTGCTTGTAACCAAGGCTTCCATAATATATATATATATATATATATATATATACACACACACACATACTGATGATGTACATGATAGAGTTTGAATACAAATAGAAAAGAGCTATCCTAATCAATAAAGGATTTTGAGTTTACATAGAAGACTTATTGTCATCTAACATGCATGATGTATCACTTTAATAACCCCCCTCCCCTTTTTTAAAAAAGAATAATTTACTTCCCAAATAACTAGTTTAGTGCATTAGCATGTATGTATAATAATTTACTTCATAAATAGGGAAAATACATAAATTCATCTCAGAAGTTGTATCGAAAAATCAGTTACACGCTTAAATTATTGAGGCAATCTATTACACACTTATACTATCTAAAAGTGAATTTAATACCACCCTAAACCGACATGGAAATAAAATTAAATAAAAATTGAAAAAAAAAGCGTTTGAGTATAAAAAAAAGGCAATTTTTTCCCCACCCCACCCTTCTCTTTCAATTTTCCTACCTTTCTTCTTCCTCCATTTTTTTCGTATCACAAACACTATTTTCATATCAAATTCATCAAGTCAAGAACGAATTATTCAATTTATTTTTGTATCTTTTTGTTGATTGTGAACATTTGAAATAAAAAAAATTAGATCTTGCTTTTTTTTTTTGTGTAAAAAGTTTTTTTAATTTTGCACGAAATTTAATTTTGTAATGTATGTTCATAGATCCTTCTTCTTTCTTAGAAAAATTCTCTCTAGATTTATTTCAAAATCAGTAATAGTAAATCGAGCAGTAATTCTAAATTGTCCGACTAAAATCTTTACAATTAAAAAATTGTAATTTTTCACAATTTTCTTCTTTTAGCTTGAATGAAATTTGTATATTGTGATAGTTTTTGTGGTGGTATGACTTTTAATTTCGATAATGACAATGAAATTTGTGATTTTGATGGGCTGGTGAATTTATGATTATGATTGTGATGAATTTCAATGATAGTGATATGGTTCCGATGGTTAATTAGTTAAAGTTATGATGTTTGTTATCGATTTTTTATGATGACAATGGTTGTGGAAAGATTTCGGTGGTGAATTTGATTATGGGTGGTGAAATCTATGGTGTTGGAGAAGTGAATTTGATGATAATAGCAACAACGGTAGTAATTTAATGGTGGGTCTGATGGTGTATAGGGAAGAAGAAGAAATTGGGTGATTTGGATTATTTTTTTAAAAAAATCTGACGTAATTATTGATGTGGAAGTGACATTGTGACGATGTGGCGCGAGCGTTAAACACTTTCTCATCATGTGACTGGTCTATGTGTGTCAGGGTTGAAATAAATTCACTTTTAAGTAATTCAGGTGTGTAGTAGGTCGTCGCAATAGTACAAGAGTATAACTAACTTTTCGTGACAAATTTAGGAGAAAATTTATGCATTTTCCCTCCCAAATAACTAGTTTAGTGCATGCTAGTTAGAATGTATGTATCGCTTTAATTAATTACCCCCTCTCCACTTTAAAAAAGAATAATTTACTTTCCAATTAAATGGTTAAGTGCACGTGCTTTGCATGTTGTATCAGTCTTTAAAAAATAATTTACTTCACAAGTAACTAGTTAAGTGCATGTGCTTTGCACTATGTATCGCTTTAATTAATACACCCTGGAAGTCCTCTCTTTACAGTCAAGTGGCTTTCAGCTCCTCCTTTCTTTAATTCACAGGCAAAGGAGGTCAAATTTCGATTGTTGTGAAAGTTACCAATTACTTTATAGATGGTTCTGCAACACGTTTGGAATAAAATAAAAATATCTTCATTTTGAAATTTCATTGGACTCGACTGGAGTAATGTTATCATTACCGATGATTACAATTTCATCAATATATACTAAAAGAAAAAAAAGAATAGTTTTCACGTCGTTCTCCATCAAATACCAAATCTTTTGGAAAGATTTGTATCTGCTTAGGCTTTACAGCCTCACGCAGATAATCTATTATTTTCGCCTTCAAATAAGGATTGAGGCGCTACTTTTAGCCCTTCCAATCCAAAATTCAAGAGGTAATAGATGTAACCTGTTTGGTTTACAAGCAGCCGCCTTTAGTCTTTCCCATCGTGGTGACTGAGTAGACATCAGGCGAGTTCATTACTTTTTTTTTTTAGTTTATTTAAAAAAAGAACAATCTTTTTTATTTTTGCAACACTTTAATTTCAACTTGCTACATGTTTTAAGACTATAAAATTGAAACACATTTTAAGATATTTGATACAACTATAATTTAGGACCACAATTGAAAAGTCTATTTTATTTTCGATGGATATTAACAATAAATTCGTCTGAGTACTTAATTTATCAAGTATAAAACTTTTTAAAAGTAACACATTTTAAAGATAACATAGTTTGAATAAGATAACTCACCACACTTATTGACAAGTAAATGAAGAGAACAAATTATATTATTGATATCAAAAATTAAAATTACAGTGATATTGATTAAAACTTATCTTATTTATTATAGTCGGAAATTAAATATGAACAAAAGTCAATATTTAGTTGTGTCAATACCAAAGTTAGAAATTATGTTTACAAAATTTCAATTAAGTTATAGTTACTTTCCGTAGATTTAAATAAGAAAATATTTTGGTCAATAGCATTTGTGTACCAAATACATCAACCTTTTTTCCCATTGTTTAAGTATTTTTATTTAAATACGGTGCTTTTTAAAAATCACTTTATAAAATTAATTCAAACAGGTTCTAAAATATCATGAATTTTTTTAGGTTAAAAATAACTGAATAAGTTGAGACTTAATTAGTAATTATAACTCCAATTAATTTCAGAGTTTCAAATATTAGGATAATGTCACGACCCAAAACGGGCCGCGACTGGCACCCACACTTATCCTACTATGTCAGCGAACCAACCCATCCAATTTCCAACGTTTCAACCATAAATAACAAAATATAATGTGGAAGACTTAAAACTCATTAATGAAAATCGATTAAATAACTTATAAAAACTCAATACTATTTATTCCCAAAACCTGGAAGTCATCACCACAAGAACATTTATCCTCAAATTACTAATCTAAGAGTATCTAAGAAGCTAAAATAAGTAAAAAGCTAGTCCATGCCGGAATTCTCAAGGCATCAAGACATGACGAGGAAGATGCAGTCCAAGCTAGAAGCAATAGCTCACCCTGAAATCTGGCTTGATGAAGACTGGCTAGAGTTGCGGCTGAGTTGAAGACGATGGCACGTTTGCTGCACTCCACAATGACAAAGAGAGAACATACAAGTAGGGGTCAGTACATAACATAAGTACTGAGTAGGTATCATCGGCCAACTCAAAATAGAAAACAGTATATATCAAATAATATCATAAATCAACTACAATACTCAACATGTAGCAACAACAAATCTATAATCATTAATAAGCACCGCCAAGTTCACCCATGAGGACTCAAGCCTCAATGCCATACCCATTTGGGAATTAGGTTCATTAGATTGAGCAAATTAACGTCTTTCAAGATTCATTATGTTTATTTCTCTCGTGTCGGTACGTGACACTCCGCTCAATATACTATCCTGGTGTCGGAACGTGACACTCCGATCCCCAAATTCTATGTGTCGGTTCGTGACACTCGATTCCCTAATTCTACGTGTCGGTTCGTGACACCCGATCCCCTAATTCTACGTGTCGGTTCGTGACACCCGATCCCCTAATTCTACGTGTCGGTTTGTGACACCCGTTCCACTACTCTCATCACTTTAGTTCATCCAGCCTTCTTTTATACCAAGGCATCATCAATCTCATTAACAAGGCAGATTAGGGTTTTTCAAGATTTAGGATTCAATAGCTTCATCATGCTTATTTTATCACAATTATGTAATCACATTCATACAAGTATACAATTAAGCATATAGAAGGGTTTACAATACTACCCAATACATATCATTCGCTATTAAGAGTTTACTACGAATAGCATAAACCATAACCTACCTCCACCGAAGAATCGCGATCAAACAAGCTATCTTCCCAAAACCTTTGCTTTCTTCTGCGTTCTTCTCTTCCTCTCATTCGTTTCTCCCTCTCTCTCTGTTCTTTCTATTTTTCTTATTCAAAACCCTTTTTCTTTTACCCTAATAATCATATAATTAAGTATAAGAGATAGTAAAATACCCCACTACTTGTTTCAAGGTTCTCCCTTTTAACCCCCAAGTAATTAAATTATAAACATTAAACCACTCACTTTATAATTATAAGCAGGAATAGTCCAAAACGCCCCTTAAAATATTTAACAGAAATCCGACCCAGTCAGGGTCACGCAGCCTGTGACGGCCCGTCGTGCCTGCGACGGTCCGTCCTGCTGCTTCCGTCACAAAGTTCAGAGACTCCAATTCATTAAAGAGTCTGTGACGGCCCGTCATGCCTGAGACGGTCCGTCCTGCCACCCCGTCGTGACGTTCAGAGAGTCGATCTCAGTACCCAAATTTCTAAATTCTAAGTGTTTTGGAATGAGACCCCCTCGACGGTCCGTCGTGCCTATGACGGTCCGTCGTGGGATCCGTCGACTCAGCCAGTTTTTACAGAAATAAAATTTGCTGCTCAAAACGACTAAACAGGTCGTTACAGATAATAACTAAAAATTATTATTTTCTTTAGAAATATTAATTAAAATTTTGTCCTTCACAAAAAAATTCTAGACATAATTGTTATATATTATTTTTCTCCAATAATTATCATTTAATCATTATACTCATACTTAAAATAATTATAGAACGATTATAACTGTGGTAAGTTGAAGACTTCTATTGGATAGTAATAAATTATTTAAGAAAAAGGGTAAAAAAATTCCCTTTAAGGTATTGGAAATTACTAAAAAATGTCCTTCTTTCATCTATTGGAGCAAAAACATAAAAATGCATTTACAATTAAATTTAACCCTAAAGTATCCCTTTCTTTAGCATAAGCTGATATAGCAAAAATAATTTTTAAAATTTCATGTGTAGCACTATTATTATTGGTCCAAATTTAATTAGACCCAATTTCATTCTCAATCATATCCGTAAACCAAACCTATTTCTGAAATATCCAACTTTTTCTACCTTTATCTTCATCTTCACCTTCCTTCTATGAAATTTTTTTAAGGATTAAAAATTTACTATCAAATTCTTTCAGTATTCTTGGATCTTTGAAAAAGGTTATAAAAATTTCTGTATATCAAGTTATAAAATTTCTGTATATCATCATTCTCTAGAAAAAATAATAATTTACCTACTAGTTTTGTGGTAGTTAAGTGCAATTTAATTTGTACACAAAAACATATCAAAGGAATGAATGATTTGCTGAGATGGGAACAAAAAATCGTTCATTCGATATCCCACGGAAACAAGACCCAAAAATTCTATTTTTCATCAAATCAAGCCATGTTGATCACATTTTAAGAGAATCGGAGCCTCTAACAGTTGAGGAAGAGTTCAATCTCCAATTAGCTCATGAAAGACTTCGTAAATTCTGAGAAATGCTTCGAACATCATGTTCTTTTACTGATTGTTTTGATATTATTTTATTAATCCTCCAAATATTTTGTAGAAGAAAGATGAAAAAAGAGGGAGAAATGAGTTTGGATTTGGGTTAATGGGTATGATTGTGAATGAAAGCGGATCTAATTATATGTGGACCAATAAAATAATGTCACATATTTAATTAAAAAAAATATATTTGTCATATTAACTTCTGTTAAAGGTAAGTGTAATTTTAGGCTTAAACTTAATTCTAAGGGCATTTTTATCCAAATAGGTGGATGGAAGGAAATTTTTTATCCAATAGATGGAATTAAGAAGGCCATTTTTGAACCATTTCCAATACCTTAAGGATATTTTATTATCGTTTTTCCAATTATTTAAGGTAATTTTTTCTTTTTATACCAACTCAGGTTAGTATTTAGAGTTTGTCAATATGGCTAACTCACTCCGTTCGGGTTAGTCTATACAAATTTTGAAATTTGACAGGCCAAGTCGGATGGATCCATTTTTTTGGTCCAGAATACAGTCAATCCAATCCATTATTACGTGGGCTACAAGTTATGTCTGGTCAGCCTATTTTTTCAAAAGTATATTTTTAAAATAATTTTTCAAAGGAAATTTTTTCTGAATGTCAAACAATTTTAGCATTTAATAAAACCACTTAGCTACACATTCAATATTTTTAAAATTATCAATATTTTAATTATATTTGATTTATCCTTTGTTTATTTGACTTAATTGAAAAATACAATTATTTAATAACATAAATGAGAAAATTTAGGAGAGAGAATACTTAAAAAATTCTCATATGTTACAAATTTAAAAATAAATGCATAGCACTCAACCCTTTTCTTCATCAAATTCTCCAATATTTCTTATTAAATTCATTGATAATAATTCATTTCTGACGAAGCGAATTCGATTAAATTCTAAATTTTTTTATCTGGGAAGAAAAATTTGAAATACAAACCAATTTAAAATATAAATTTGAAATACAAATCAGTTTAGAATACAACTTTTGTTTAAATCAAAAGTTAAAAATAAAAGTGAATGATGAAATTAATGAAAAACTAAAACAACTTTAGGATACAATTTTTGAAATACAAAATCCAGATTAGAATACAATTTTTTTGTTTATTCAAAAGTTAAAATGAAATTATATGAGTACAAACAATTGATATACAACATAAAAACATATTAATTTGACAAATATAGTTAATAATTGATCTTGAACATAACATACAAAATGAATGATTTGAATGCACATGAATACAATATGTTTAAATAAATAAAATATTACTGAAAAGTACACTTCAAATATAGAGAATACAACATACATATTAGTATGAATACAAATTTAAGTAAGAATATATATAATTTAATTCCCTTATAATTTTTGTTCAAATAAATGCAATGTTCTTAAAATATAATTGACATATAAAAAATATTACTGACAATACTAATACAAACACAATTTAATAGTGAAGTTAATAAAAATACAGACCCAAAAGAAAATTTACCAAATAAATGATTTTATATTGAAACACAAAAATACATAAAAGGCTCAAAATATTCAAATCAGAACTAAAAAACAAACTAATATGAACTTTCTTAATACATACAAACCCAATAAGAAGTTATCCGATCAAATGAGAATTCGATGCATATCATTTGTATAATTTTTTTTATTTGAAGAGAAGAAGAAGAAAGAATCTGGACAGAGAGAGAAAATAAAATAATGAACAAAAAGAAAGTGGGAGTTGAAGGAGAGTGAAAATAGAATTTATTTCAGAAGGATAATTATAAACATATAATTTCCTATATATGAGAGAGATAAAAATAAAATTGAAAAAATATGAGAGAAAATATAATGGATACACTTTATTTGCTAAAATATTGATGATATTTTAAATAATTATTTAAATGTAGATGTTTATAATAATTATGTTATAAATGTTAACTAATTTTTCTCTTTTTAAAATACTAACATAAAAAGATATTAACGAAGAATACATTTTCAAAACAATTGAAAGATAATAACGACACAATATAAAATAAAAATATTATTATTTAGCTACTTTTTTACCATATATTTTATGATTTCTTTTTTAATTCTCTTAATACATGATATTTATTCTTTGCCTTATATTTTAAGATTTCTTAATTTTTAAAATATATGTTTCTTTTACCATATGTTTTGGAATTTCTCAATTATTAAATCTCATAATACCTCTTACCATATATTTTAGGGCTTTTCAATTTGTTAAAATATATTTTTCTCTTACCATAAGGACTCCTTAATATAAAATAATAAAGATAAATTGAATAATAATTTGAAAAAAACAGTAAAATGACAATTAATAGATTCTTTTAATGAAGGGAAAAAAGTTCAACACATTTCAATGATTTTTTATATTTTTAAAGTAACTGGTTAAGTGCATATGTTTTCCATGTATGTATCGCTTTGATTAATACACTTTGAGAACATATTTTCTCTCACGTTTAAGGTTATAACAAAGGACATTTTTAAACATATAATATAACTATAATTTAGGATCACAATTGATATGTCTATTTTATTTAACTCTGTACTTAGTAATATTAGGCCTTCTTTTCAAATCAATGAAACAAATATATATAAAAAGAATAAATTTGTGCCAATACTTAATTTATCAAGAATAAAACTTTTTTAAAATAACATAAATATTTTAAATAACGTGTAGTTAAAATAAGATAACTCAATTAAATATAGTGAACAAAATTACATCACTGATATTAAAAATAAAAATTATGTTGATATTGACTATGAGTTATTTTATTTATTACAGTGAGAAATTAGATACGAACAAAAGTCAATATTTTGTTGTGTATCAATATCAAAGTTAGAAATTATGTTGACAAAATTTCAATTAATTTAATGTTACTTTTTACAGCTGTAAATAAGAAAATGTGCGGTCAATAGCATTTGTGTACCAAAAACATCGCTAATTTTTTTCTCGTTCAAATATTTCTATTCAAATACTTAATTATTTAAAGTGATTTTTAAAAATCAAATTTTAAAGTTCATTCTGATAGCTTCTAGATATTATGATTTTTTTTCAGCTGTAAAATAATGTCACGACCCAAAACGGTCCGCGACTGACACCCACACTTACCCTCCTATGTGAGCGAACCAACCAATCTAAACCCTGACATTTCAATATATATCAACAGAAAGTAATGCGGAAGACTAAATCATTATAAAAATCAATTCAATAACTTCTAAAATTCAACATCTATTATTATCCCCAAAATCTGGAAGTCATCATCACAATAACATCTATGATCAAATTACTAAACTAAGAGTATTCTAAGAAGCTAAAATAACAAAAGCTAGTCCATGCCGGAACTTCAAGGCATCAAGACATGAGGAAGAAGATCCAGTCCAAGCTAGAAGCGTTAGCTCACCCTGAAATCCGGTATAATGAAGACTGGCTAGAGTTGCGGTTGAGTTGAAGACGACGGTATGTTTGCTGCAATCCACATATAACAAAGAAGAAAACATAAAAGTAGGGGGTCAGTACAAACACAAGTACTGAGTAGGTATCATCGGCCAACTCAAAATAGAAAGCAATATATCTCAGATAACATCATAAAATCAACTAATATTCTTAACAGGTGATAGCAACAAGTATAAACATCATTTATAAGTACCGCCAAGTTCACACATGAGGACTCAAGCCTCAATACCATACTCATTTGGGAATTAGGTTCATTAGATTGAGTATATTAACATCTTTCAAGATTCATTATCTTTATTCCTCTTGTGTCGGTACGTGACACTCCGCTCCCCTACCACTATGTGTCGGTACGTGACACTCCGATCCCCTACTACTATGTGTCGGAACGTGACACTCCGATCCCCTAATTCTACGTGCCGGTTCGTGACACCCGATCCCCTAAATCTACGTGTCGGTTCGTGACGCCCGATCCCCTAAATCTACGTGTCGGTTCGTGACACCCGATCTCCTAAATCTACGTGTCGGTTCGTGACACCCGATCCCCTAAATCTACGTGTCGATTCGTGACACCCGATCCCCTAATCTCATTCTTATCAATTCATCAAGCCTTCTCTCTTACCAAGGGATCATCAATCTCATTACTTTAGTTCATCAAGCCTTCTTTTATACCAAGACATCATCATTAACAAGAGATTAGGTTTTTATCAAGATTTGGGATTCAATAGCTTCATCATGCTTATTTCATCACAATCATATATATAAGATCATATCATGCATGCAACACAATTAAGCATATAGAAGACTTTATAATACTACCCAACACATATCATTCGCTATTAAGAGTTTACTACGAATAGCATAAAAACCATAACCTACCTCCACCGAAGAATTGCGATCAACAAGCTATCTTCTCAAAATCCTTGCTATCCTCTTCGTTTCTCTCTCTCTCTACTCGTTCTCCCTCTCTTGCTGTTCTTTTTCTTTTTCTTATTCAAACCCTCTTTCTTTTACCCTAATTATCATATAATTAAGTATAAAAGATGGCAATAATAACCCACTAATTAACTCAAGGTTACCTCTTTTAACCCCCAAGTAATTAGACTTATTAACATTAACCCTCTACTTTATAATTAAAGCAGGAAATAGTCCAAAACGCCCCTTAAATTAATTAACAGAAATCCGACCCAGCCTGGGATTACGCAGCCTGTGACGGGCCGTCGTGCCTGCGACGGTCCGTCCTGCTGCTCCGTCACAAAGTTCAGAGATCTGGATTTACTGAATGGCCTGTGACGGTCCGTCGTGCCCACGACGTTCCGTCCTGCCATTCCGTCGTGACGTTCAGAGAGTCGATCTCAGTACCCAATTTTTCAGATTCTAAGTGTTTTGGAACGAGACCCCCTCGACGGTCCGTCGTGCCCATGAAGGTCCGTCGTGCCCATGACGGTCCGTCGTGGGATCCGTCGTCTCAGCCAGTTTTCCCAGAAATAAAATCTGCTGCTCAAAATGACTAAACAGATCGTTACAATAGATACCAATTTATCCATCGTTCGTCCTCGAACGATCACGAGAAGTAAAACAAGAGTGAAAAGAAGTACCTGAATCTGTAAACAGGTGTGGGTATCTTTCTTGCATATCAGCCTCCTTCTCCCAAGTGGCCTCTTCAACTGGTCGATTCTTCCATTGCACCTTAATGGATGCAATCTCCCTCGATCTCAACTTGCGGACTTCTCTATCTAAGATGGCAACAGACTTCTCCTCATAAGACAGATTTTCATCGAGTAGAACCGAATCCCAACGAATGATGTAGTTTCCATCCCCATGGTATCTTTTCAACATAGACACATGAAATACCGGATGCACTCCGGACAGCCCTGGAGGCAAGGCTAACTCATAAGCCACCTCCCCTACTCGCTTAAGTACTTCAAAGGGTCCAATATACCTTGGACTTAGCTTACCCCTTTTACCAAACCGCATCACCCCTTTCATGGGCGAAACCTTCAGCAAGACTTGTTCACCCTCCATGAACTCCAAGTCCCTAACCTTTCGATCTGCATACTCCTTTTGCCTACTTTGAGCCGCTAAAAGCTTTTCTTAAATAGATTTCACCTTCTCTAACGAATCCCTCAAAAGGTCAGTACCCCAAGGTCTAACCTCGAATGAATCAAACCAACCAATGGGAGACCTACATCTCCTCCCATACAACGCTTCAAAAGGAGCCATATCAATACTTGAGTGATAGCTATTATTGTATGAATACTCCGCTAAGGGTAAGAAGTTATCCCAATGACCACCGAATTCTATCACACATGCTCGAAGCATATCTTCCAATACTTGAATCGTTCGCTCAGACTGTCCATCGGTCTGAGGGTGAAATGCAGTACTATGGTCCAACCTAGTACCTAATTCAGCATGCAATGTCCTCCAAAACTTAGAAGTAAACTGCGTACCTCTATCTGATATGATGGAAAGTGAAACTCCATGCAACCGAACAATTTCTGAGATGTAGAGTCTGGCTAACTTCTCTGCATTGTAAGTCACCTTAACCGGAATGAAATGAGCAGACTTAGTTAATCTGTCCACAATTACCCAAATAGAATCAAACTTGCCCAATGTCTTTGGAAGACCAACCACGAAATCCATTGCAATTCTCTCCCACTTCTATTCAGGAATAGGCATTCTCTGAAGTGTTCCTCCGGGCCTCTGGTGTTCATACTTTACTTGTTGACAATTTGGACATTTGGCAACAAACTCAACAATGTCGCGCTTCATTTTACTCCACCAAAAATGTTGTCTTAGGTCACGGTACATCTTGGTTGCCCCAGGATGTATAGAATATCCGGAACTATGAGCCTCTGTAAGAATAGTGTGGATCAAATCATCAACACGGGGCACACATATCCTTCCCTTAATTCTCAAAACACCTTCCTCATCCATTATTGCTTCTTTAGCCTCTCCTCGCAACACCTTATCTCGAATTCGGCTTAGTTTCTCGTCATCAAACTGTTTCCCCTTGATCTTGTCAAGAAAAGAAGATCTCGCCTCCACACTGGCCAACAATACTCCCTTCTCATTTACTTCTAACCTCATAAAGTCATTAGCCAGAGTCTGAACCTCTCTAGCCAATGGGCGTCTAAAAACTTGTAAGTGGGCTAAACTACCCATGCTCCCTGCTTTTCTACTTAAGGCGTCTGCCACAACATTAGCCTTCCCCGGGTGATACAAGATGGTAACATCATAATCCTTCAGTAGTTCCATCCACCTCCTCTGTCTCAAATTCAAATCTCTCTGAGTAAAGACATACTGTAGGCTACGATGATCCGTATAGACTTCACACTTAACCCCATATAGATAGTGTTTCCATTGCTTTAATGCAAACACCACCGCAGCCAACTCTAAATCGTGGGTCGGATAATTACGTTCATGCACCTTTAATTGCCTCGAAGCATAAGCAATTACATTCTTCTCTTGCATTAGCACTGCACCCAAACCAGAATAAGATGCATCACAATAAACAATGAAGTTCTTACCCTCTACTGGCAAGGTAAGGATAGGTGCGGTAGTCAACAAGGTCTTGAGTTTCTGAAAGCTTTCCTCACATTCATCCGACCATACAAATGGAACATTCTGCTTAGTCAAGTTCGTCAATTGGGAAGCAATAGAAGAGAATCCCTTGACAAATCGACGGTAGTAACTGGCTAAACCAACAAAGCTTCTTATTTCTGACACATTAGTAGTTCTTACCCAATTCTTTACTACTTCGATCTTATAAGGATCCACCATCACTCCATCCTTAGAAATCACGTGCCCCAAGAAGGACACTGAATCTAGCCAAAACTCACACTTGGAGAATTTGGCATAAAGCTTTTTCTCCCTCAACATTTCCAACACAATTCTCAAATGCTCCTCATGTTCCTTCTTCCTCTTGGAGTATATCAGTATATCATTAATAAATACGATCACAAAGAGGTCCAGATATGGCTTAAAAATCCCGTTCATCAAGCTCATGAAAGCAGCAGGGGCATTCGTTAGTCCAAAGGACATTACCAAGAATTCATAATGCCCATACCTGGTTCGAAAGGCAGTCTTTGGCACATCTGCTGCCCGTATTTTCAATTGATGATAACCAGACCTCAAGTCAATCTTAGATAAGACACAAGCACCTTGTAACTGATCGAACAAATCATCAATGCGAGGAAGAGGATATCTGTTCTTAACAGTTACTTTATTTAGTTGCCGGTAGTCTATGCACATCCGAAGACTCCCATCTTTCTTCTTCACAAACAAAACAGGAGCACCCCAAGGGGATGCGCTTGGACTAATGAAGCCTTTGCTCAGCAACTCTTGAAGTTGAGCCTTTAACTCCCTTAACTCAGCGGGAGCCATTCTATAAGGGGGTATAGAAATGGGGCGAGTACCCGGTTCAAGATCGATGCAGAAGTCAATATCTCTATCCGGTGGCATACCAGGAAGGTCTGCAGGAAACACATCTAAAAACTCGCGGACTATCGAAACCGACTCGATTGAAGGTACTTGGGTAGTATCATCCCGGAGGTGTGCCAAGAAAGCTAAACAACCCTTACTAACCATTCTCTTAGCACGAAGAAAAGAGACGATACGAACCGGCTTGGAAGTGTAGTCACCCTCCCACACTAACGGATCTGTCCTAGGCTTGGCTAACGTCACAGTTTTAGCATTACAATCCAAGATTGCAAAATTTGGAGAAAGCCAAGTCATACCTAGAATTACATCAAAATCAACCATTTCTAAGATAACCAAGTCTACATGAGTATTGCTCCCCACAAAAGTCACCAGACAAGACCTATACACCTTTTCAACTACCACAGACTCACCCACCGGAGTAGAAACACGAATAGGCATGCCAAGCAATTCACAATGTAAATTAAGACCAGTAGCAAATGAGGAAGATACATATGAAAATGTGGAGCCAGGATCAAATAATACAGAAGACATGCAATCACAAACCGAAAGATTACCTGTGATAACAACATCCGATGCCTCCGCTTCAGACCGCCCAGGGAAAGCGTAACAATGGGCCCTATCACTTGTCTGCCCGTTGCCCCTACCATGTTGTGCTGTAGTGGCTCCATTTTGCCCGTTACCCCGGCCTTTTTGGTGACCACCATTACCTCGGCCACCGCGTTCTCCCGAATAACGGCCTCTACCATGACCACCTCTACCTCCAGCTATTGGGGGTCTATAACTCTGTTTTGGACAATTCCTCCTAATATGTCCAGTCTCACCACATCCATAACACTCTCTGGAGTCAAGCATAGGTCTCTCAGAGAAGTGTTGACCGGTCTGAGGTGGACCCCCAACTACAGTCTGTAGTGAAGACTGAATTGGTCGGACCGAGTAACCTCCTGAACCCTGTCTTCTAGAGTAAGAACCATTAAACTCACCTCCCTTTCGAAACCTTTTTGATGTCGATGCCATGGTGAAGTCATCTGGCTTCACTCCTTCCACCTCTATCACGAAGTCTACCACTTCTTGAAAGGATTTTTCCGTAGCCGCTACCTGTAAGGCTGAAATCCGCAATTCTGACCTCAACCCCTTCACAAAACGGCGAATCCGCTCTTGTGGACTGAAACAAAGTTGGGTGGCATACTTGGATAATGCGAGAAACTTGGCCTCATATGCACTAACCGACATCCTCCTTTGCTCTAGGCTCAAGAACTCATCTCTTTTCCTATCCCTCAAAGTCCGGGGAATATACTTTTCCATAAAAAAGCTAGAGAATGATGTCCAAGTCATAGGTGGTGCCTCTGTTGGTTGACACTCAACATGTGACCGCCACCACATTTTGGCGTTCCCTTGAAATTGATAAGTCACAAACTCAACACCAAACCGTTCCACTATACCCATCTTGTGTAGTAGCTCATGACAATCAACCAGAAAATCGTAGGCATCCTCAGATTCAGCACCCTTGAAGACTGGAGGTTTCAATTTCAAGAACTTACTGAAAAGTTCATGCTGATCATTTGTCATTATAGGTCCTGTGGTCAGACGAGGAAATGTGCCTAATTCCAATGAGGCATCCATGCGGGGAGCCATAGTAGCTGCATGTTGTACCTCAGGAACCGGAGGTGTTGGTGCAGAAAACACTGGAGGTGTCTGGCTGATCAGATAACCCGCTAAGATAAGCAAGAACCTGATTGATCATCTCTGGGGTAGGTTGGGGTGGCAATCCTTCATTCTGCACTTGTTCATTTTCCCCTTCCTCACCCTCTCTTACCACTTCCTCAGTCGGTGGAGGAGTCACCGCCCTAGTACCAGATGGGCTAGGTGCTCGTCCTCTTCCTCTAGGAGACGTCCTCCTACGGCCTCTTCCACGGCCTCTTGTCACTACTTCTCTCTGAGCTACAGCCCCAGTGGCTGGCTCAGACGCTTCTTGTCTTGCCGATGTTGGTGTTGGCGCAGTCGTTGTTGCTCTAGTTCTAACCATCTGCGAAATAGAGTGAAGATGGTCAGATACCAATTTGTATCACCTAGATACCAATTGGATTCAAGTAATAGCACGAAAGAAAGAAAGAATGGAATTTTCCTAAAGTCTTATAGCCTCTCAAAGAAAAGTAAAGGCGTCCCCCTACTGTTTCTTAAGACTCTACTAGACCTGTTCTTGTGTGATGAGACCAACGAACCTAATGCTCTGATACCAAGTTTGTCACGACCCAAAACGGTCCGCCACTGGCACCCACACTTACCCTCCTATGTGAGCGAACCAACCAATCTAAACCCTGACATTTCAATATAATATCAACAGAAAGTAATGCGGAAGACTTAAACTCATTAATAAAAACCAATTCAATAACTTCTAAAATTCAACATCTATTATTATCCCCAAAATCTGGAAGTCATCATCACAATAACATCTATGATCAAATTACTAAACTAAGAGTATTCTAAGAAGCTAAAATAACAAAAGCTAGTCCATGCCGGAACTTCAAGGCATCAAGACATGAGGAAGAAGATCCAGTCCAAGCTAGAAGCGTTAGCTCACCCTGAAATCCGGTATAATGAAGACTGGCTAGAGTTGCGGTTGAGTTGAAGACGACGGTATGTTTGCTGCAATCCACATATAACAAAGAAGAAAACATAAAAGTAGGGGGTCAGTACAAACACAAGTACTGAGTAGGTATCATCAGCCAACTCAAAATAGAAAGCAATATATTTCAGATAACATCATAAAATCAACTAATATTCTTAACAGGTGATAGCAACAAGTATAAACATCATTTATAAGTACCGCCAAGTTCACACATGAGGACTCAAGCCTCAATACCATACTCATTTGGGAATTAGGTTCATTAGATTGAGTATATTAACATCTTTCAAGATTCATTATCTTTATTCCTCTTGTGTCGGTACGTGACACTCCGCTCCCCTACCACTATGTGTCGGTACGTGACACTCCGATCCCCTACTACTATGTGTCGAAACGTGACACTCCGATCCCCTAATTCTACATGCCGGTTCGTGACACCCGATCCCCTAAATCTACGTGTCGGTTCGTTACACCCGATCCCCTAAATCTACGTGTCGGTTCGTGACACCCGATCCCCTAAATCTACGTGTCGGTTCGTAACACCCGATCCCCTAAATCTACGTGTCGGTTCGTGACACCCGATCCCCTAATCTCATTCTTATCAATTCATCAAGCCTTCTCTCTTACCAAGGCATCATCAATCTCATTACTTTAGTTCATCAAGCCTTCTTTTATACCAAGGCATCATCATTAACAAGATATTAGGTTTTTATCAAGATTTGGGATTCAATAGCTTCATCATGCTTATTTCATCACAATCATATATATAAGATCATATCATGCATGCAACACAATTAAGCATATAGAAGACTTTATAATACTACCCAACACATATCATTCGCTATTAAGAGTTTACTACGAATAACATAAAAACCATAACCTACCTCCACCGAAGAATTGCGATCAACAAGCTATCTTCTCAAAATCCTTGCTATCCTCTTCGTTTCTCTCTCTCTCTACTCGTTCTCCCTCTCTTGCTGTTCTTTTTCTTTTTCTTATTCAAACCCTTTTTCTTTTACCCTAATTATCATATAATTAAGTATAAAAGATGGCAATAATAACCCACTAATTAACTCAAGGTTACCTCTTTTAACCCCCAAGTAATTAGACTTATTAACATTAACCCTCTACTTTATAATTAAAGTAGGAGATAGTCCAAAACGCCCCTTAAATTAATTAACAGAAATCCGACCCAGCCTGGGATTACGCAGCCTGTGACGGGCCGTCGTGCCTGCGACGGTCCGTCCTGCTGCTCCGTCACAAAGTTCAGAGATCTGGATTTACTGAATGGCCTGTGACGGTCCGTCGTGCCCACGACGTTCCGTCCTGCCATTCCGTCGTGACGTTTAGAGAGTCGATCTCAGTACCCAATTTTTCAGATTCTAAGTGTTTTGGAACGAGACCCCCTCGACGGTCCCTCGTGCCCATGACGGTCCGTCGTGGGATCCGTCGTCTCAGCCAGTTTTCCCAGAAATAAAATCTGCTGCTCAAAACGACTAAACAGGTCGTTACAAATAACTAAATAAATTGAGATTTAATAATTATAACTCCAATTTGTTTCAAATTATATATAGACATAATTACTATTTATAATTTTCCCAAATAATTATCATTTAATTATTATAGTATACACAAGTAACTATAGAACAACTATAACTATGGCAAGTTGAAACTCCTATTCGATGGTAATAAAATTATTTAAGGTGGTATTTTTTTTTTCGGAATTTTTTTAAAGATGGCAATATTTTATTTTTTAGTGAGACTCCTTAGCAATAATTTTATTATGTATTAAAAATGTCATTATTTTAGTTTGTTAAGGAATTAGTTATGTATTTATTATTATTTTAAAAAAAATAAAAATAATTAATAACAAAATAGAGCAAATCACGAAAACAAACAAATTTTAAAAAATTAAAAAAGATTTTAATTTGATAGAATACAACTAATTAATAACAAAATGGAGAAAATCAAGAAAAATAATATTTCAAATGAGGTAATTTTTGAATTTAAACCAACAAAACGCTACCTTAATTAATAATCATAATTTTAGTATAACTCTAAGTAGGCATAATTTTTTTTCCATTACTCTTAAGCCTTTTCATCTTTTATTTTTGGTATTAAAATTTACAAAATTTCTTTCATATTATACGTGTTTGGTTCCATAATCGACATGACTTTTTTCTCCCCTAGTCCTCAAATTTACAATATTAATTTTTAACACTTCATTGAAAATACAGAATGTATGTAGAATTGAAGTCGATTGATTTAAGATTTTCGCGGATAGTGAAGAAGATTTTAGAATGAAAAAATAAAACAGAAATACAAAATTTATTGGCAAACAAAATGAGATTGAAATACAAAGTGAGCACAAAAAATCTAAAATTTGTTGGCATAAATAAAGAAATACCAAAACTTGTTAGCATAAAAAGTGAAAATGAAATACAAAATGATATTAAAATACAAAGTGAACACAAAAGAAATACAAAACTAGTTGACATAGAAAGTGAGAATGAAATACAAAATGAGATTGAAATACAAAGTGAGCACAAAAAAATAAAAACTTGTTGGCATAGAAAATGAGAATGAAATACAACGTTAAAATGATATTGAAATATAGAGTGAGCAGTAAAAAATATAATTTTCTTTGACATATAGTTAGAAGGAATTAAAAAAAATACAAAATTGTGTGAAGCCTAATTTAGAATAGTATACAAAATTCTATAAAACTATAAATGTATTATCCTATAATATAATACAAAATTACACATATAAATAATTTGAAATGAATACCACCTACAAAATAGATACAAGTTATACTTAAAAAACTCAAATTTTAGCAAGATACTAACATGAGTTCTGTAATAAATACAAAATGCAATAGACCATAAAATTAATAAATAATACAATATGATAAATTATACAAAATGCAACATGTCATAAAGTTATTCTTCATCACTTTGATCTTCAACAATTTCATCAACTTCTTCGACGTTCATAATTTTTATTTTTATTTATAAAAATAACACCAGATGCACATTTAAGGCTATATATATCATGTTATAAACATATATTTATTTATTTTTTTACTTATAACAGCTTATTTTTGAGTTATAACATATCAATTAAAATTAAATTCAATTAAAAATTAATTATAATCTAATTTGAATACTAATTAATCTGTTTAAATTTTTAATTTTATTATTACAGTAGCCTTTTTAAAAACCACCTCTTTAAAATTTTAGTTTATTAATTATATATATTTACAGTTACCTTTTTAAAACTAAATATTCAGTTTACATATTTTTTGATATTTAGATTTATCATGTTCCTTATTTACTGTTACTCAAGCACCTATATCCTAATCACAGTTCACCCATCACAAGTCAATTGGAGGTTACACTTTATAGAAATAGAAAAAAATATATACCTTTCTCAAACACTGCAGAAAAAAAATCTTTATCATATTTCTATAAACATACATAAAACACTACAATACAATTTTAAGCATGAGAACTTAGATGTATCTGACTTGAGAAGGTCATAATTACATAAGAGTAAAATTAAAAAATATTCCCTCTATGCAATCAATCCGAAATGGAGAAAAGACTAATGCTCTACACTGAAAGTATAATTGTACTTCAAATCTGCAATTGCTATTGCACCAAATAAAAGTTATCAGAAAGGCAAAGATAAAGCCTTCCCAAGTTTTCTTAAGGACAATTTGATCAAAGGAGTTCGCCCAAAGAAGAATCCAAATAAATACGTAGCTATATCATTGATCACAATGAGTGAAGCTGGAAGCAGGAAACTGCATAAAGTTAATCTGTGTTTGAAGTTCCATATAGATGTTCAATTTATTGCATGATTAAAACTAAACCAAAATAAAAATGTATGTTCCACCAGAACGAAAAGAGGTACACCAAGGATTTCTACAAGATCTTCACCAAGACGAAAGGGATTTGGATCAGCATCAAAGCAGACTTTTTTATGGCTGTGGGTCCGTCCAACTTTCGTGCACCTTCTACCTTTTTTGAGAATACATATTTTTTTTAACTTTTGAACAATTTGTTTATGTTTAAGTATTTCATTATTTTTTAATATCATATGTTTTTTCTAGTTATTCCATCTACATATGAATTACAGATTGATTTATATAATTTATGGATGCTAGTACTATACGTAAACCATACCATCTGCACTCAATAGTTCAAAGCAGCACTTTCATTTCAAAATGCGCCATTTAATGGATCAAATATGTATCAAATATGATTTAAATATGTATGAATCTTTCTTCAATTATTGACTATTTTAATTTCATAATACTATATATAAACGGGTTGTCAATGTACGCTTATTTTGGATGAAATATGTATGAAGTTTGATAACTACTTGTATGAACATGATATCACAATTTCTATTTATTATCTTTTTGGTTTGAAAAATATCATACATTCAATTTATACTTTTTTGAAAATACATGTATGAATATTTATTTTCAATTGTTGATTATTTTATTTTCAGGATACTTTCAATAGATATAGTTCATACCATATGGATTCACTATATTTAACATACTTTAACTAGGGATTCATTGTACCATTGATATTTAAAAATAGTGAATTTATCTGTATGAACTTTGTATGAACTATGTATGATTTTTGTATGAACTATGAGTGGATTTTGATTAATACTTGTATGAAAATGATTGACATAAAATAAAGCTAGTATTGAAATAAAACTTGAATAAAATTGGTATTAAGTGTGTTTCAATGTTATTTATAGTTGGACAATATTTAGAAACCACAATTACTCGAATATTAATGATACCAAATGCACTTCACAAAACAAAACATGTGTCTAACAGACAAAAGTACATAAAAATTGTGTAACAAAAATTTAAAAACAAGAAAACTTTTTTTGCACAGGATAATTTGAACATGTCTTCCTGTTGTGTCCAACTTGATGACATCTATTGCAGTAATTTTTGACCTTTTGAATTTCACATCAGCAAAATCATTCAACGTTCAAATTGCGGTCTTCCCATTGATCTCTTCCGACCCGGTGACATCAATTTAGGCTCTGAAATATAACTTGGTATATCCCATGTACTCTCGCAGAGGATAGGTTCAACGGAGATGACATATGCATCTTTGAAATTCTTCAGGCTATAAAAAATAGAACAGAAATTTGCTTCATGCAATTTCCTGTATCCTGCAATTACATGACCAACAAGATACAAAACAATTAATACAAATCAGAATTTCATACAAACAATTCAGAATTCATACAAATAAAATAATATGTGACATTTCATACCTAATTATTACACATTTCATATCCACTTCAGACACAATTAATATAACTTTCATCATCTTGCATCACACCAAAATTGTTCTTTAAAATATACTTCCTACGAAAAGGATTCATACACAATTAATAAAACTTTTCTCATCTTATACCATATAGAAACTGTTATTCAAAACATACTTCATACAAAAAGAAATTTTATAATGAAGAAAATTACCAAAAACAAACCCACAAACCATAATAAATACCAACCTCACAGATTTCACCTTCCACCATGTTTAGTTTATATAGAGATATGTTGTCTGTCACAACAAATCACATTTCTTCCACAGCAAAATATTGTCAATCACTAAAAAAAATGAAAATGCAGTCAGCAAACAAGAGAGAGAAACACGATTGAGAAAAAAAAAGATTTTAATTTGATTTCAATTTAATTGAGCGTTTTAAGGATTCAAATAAGAATTTAATTTGATTTCAACTTAATTGAGCGTTTTAAGAAAATATTTTTTTTGAATTTCTTAATATGTGCTAATTAGTTATTATCTATTATTAAACGATATTATTTTAAATCACATGTATCGTGCATTTTTCCATTTAAAAACAGAAATGTTATTTTTCTTTTTAAATAAATAAATAAATATTTTCAATTATTTAAAATCAACCTTTAATTTAAATGCTATAACTTGATATTAAATGTTATATATTGAAAGTCAAACTCTAATGCTATATCTTGAGAATGTTACTATAAAAAATTCTATATACCTAATTTTCACTATTTATTTTGGGAAAAAGAACAAATATACCCCCAAACTATCTTAAATGGTATGCGGATACCCTCCGTCATACTTTAGGGACATTGGTGCCCTTGTCGTCAAAAAATTAAAACATATATACCCTTTATACTAACAGACATACACGTGTCATAATCTTATCCATCGACCCGACATCGGATCAATGGATAAGATTGCCACGTGTCCATTTCCCATACAATCGGCTCTTTTTCTCGAATTTTACGAACAGGAGTTTTTCCATTGTAAATTCGTACGGAGCAATCAACGAATTCCGGCGAAATAGAAGATCTACGTGACCAAATTTTAGGGACTAGGCCTGTTGAGGAACTGAGATGATTCATCTTAGCCTTAGCATGCCGGGTATGTCTTTGGCCAAGCCCAGGGATTGACAAATCTATAGTGGCGGGTCTATGATTTGGGCGCTCTAGCCAAAACGAATCCTATTTTGGCCCTTATGGACTAACGGGAAAAGTACAACCTGTAAACCTATTTAGTCTTCTGTTAGACTGAAGGGCATATACACTCTAGTTTTTTACGGCAGGGGCATCAATGTCCCTAAAGTATGACGAAGGGCATCTACATACCATTTATGATAGTTCGGGGATATATTTATCCTTTTTTCCCTTATATTTTTGAACTGTTGATTTCATTAGTTGGGTGGGTAGGATCACGTTGAAATTCTGATTTTTCATCTTCACATTCGGATCTACACCATAATCGATGATTTTAACATGAAAATAAAAGTAAATCTCAGTAAATAAATGAAATTACCTTTGCCAATAAAAAAATCTCTTGAATTAAAATAGTGATTTTGTTGAACAATTTGGAAGAACCTTGAAGAAAGAGGAGTTAGAAAATATGAAAGGTGGGGGAAAAGAATGTGAAATATGGAGAAAGAAGGTTAATGGGAAGTGATTTAATTATTTTTTTTTCTTTTTAAAAGTTATTTTGTTTAGAATTTGATCTAATGTAGGAGTCTTTGATAAATAAATAAAAATTTATATAATAATATCTGAATACAAAATATTTTCTAAATATTATCATTTTGACATTTTAAATAAGTATTTTAAAGTATTGTTGTTTTAACTAATTATGTTATGTATTATGACTTGATTGTTTAATTTTCCCTTTTTTATACTAATTCATGATAGTATTTACAGAAAATAAATATGGGCTAGCCCACCCATTCAGGCTAGACCATACAGACTTTGAAATTTAACGGGGTAAGTCAGATTGATCCAATTTTGTGGGCCAAAAAATAGTCAGCCCAATTTATTATTACGTGGGCTATGGATCATGTCGGGTCAACCTATTTTTTTATTGAAAAAAGTGTAATTTTTATAATTTTTTAAAATGTTAACATAAAATAATCTTTATACACCCTACGTTCCAATTTATATGAGTTAGTTTGACTTGATACAAAATTTTGAAAAAGAAAGAAATACTTTTGAAACTTGTGATTTAAAATAAGTGATAGATGTTTGGCTATACTTTTTAAAAGTAAGACATATTTTATAAATAACATATAGTTAGAATAAGATAACTCACCATCAGACTTATTGATAATAAATATTGCGAACAAATTACATTATTGATATCAAAAATTAAAATTATAATGATATTGATTAGGAGTACTTATCTTACTTATTATGGTAGGAAATTAAATATGAACAAAAGTGAATATTTTGTTGTGCATGTGTCAATACCAAAGCTAGAAATTATGTTGAGAAAATTTCAATTAAGTTACAGTTACTTTCTATAAATTTAAATAAGAAAATATGTGGTCAATAGCATTTGTGTATACCAAACACATTAACCTTTTTGTTTCCTTGTTTAAGTATTTTTATTTAAATACAAAATTATTTAAAGTGCTTTTTAAAAATCAATTTTTAAAGTTAATTTAAACAGGCTCTAAATATCATGACTTTTTTCAGGTTAAAAAAACTGAATAAATTGAAACTTAATCAGTAATTATAACTCCAATCAATTTGAGAGTTTTAAATATTAGGATAATAATTAAAAATAATTATTTATTTTCAGAAATATTAATTAAACTTTTTGTCCTTCACGAAAAGATTCTAGACATAATTGTTATTTATTATTTTTCTCAAATAATCATATCATTTAATCATTATACTTGTACTAAGCAATTATATATAATGCGATTATAACTATGGTAAGTTGAAGACTCCTATTCGATGGTAATAAAATTATTTAGAGAAAAGGATCAAAAATGCCCTTAAGGTATTGAAAATGACTTAAAATGCTTTTTTTCTGTAACATCCCGCAACTAGAACAACTAGAATGAAGTTTAAATTTTGGAAATTTTTATTTTCAAAAAGTATAAGGAAATCTGAACAACTGTAAGTAAGTTAGGTTGAGTTTTTGATAACTTCAATCAGCCACAACTCGTAACTCAGGATGAGTTAGGTGTAGTTCTATATATGGTTGGAAAGACCTTGAAATGATATTTCCAACACGTTAAGTTTGTGTAATTTCGAGCTCGTATAAGTGAGTTATGCCCTTTGGAAGTTGGACGGTTGGATTAAGAAAATGTCCAATCCGAAGTTGTAAGGGGTATTTTGGTCTTTTCACTATCCTATTATTTTGGACTATTGGATTAAGAAAATGCCCTTAGAACTTAGTCAGTTTTAGAATTTGGAATTTCATGCTAGGCTAAGGAGAAAGGAGAAGAGAAAAGAAGAAGAAAAGGGCAAGATTTGCCAAGATAGTTCTAGTTTGATCGTGATTTCTCCGAGAATTTACTTCGATCAGGTATGTGAGATCACATTGTGTTGGGTTAATTTGCTCACGCGCTAATCATGATATTTTTAGTGAACTTAAGTTCTTGAAAGCTTAGAAATTGAGTTCTGATGAGTTTGATGAAGTTATTTTAATTCCTTGATTTGTTGAAATCATTGAGGTGTTGTTTGAATCGAATCCATGAAATTAGGTTGATTTTGAGTAGAATATAATGTACTTTTAACATTAATTGATTCTAAGTGTTTTGGGGAAAAAATTCATGAAGTTTAGAGGGTTTAGAGCTGAAAAACGAAGAAGAAATTTCGTTGGACGATATTTGACATTAGTGGCGCGTCGCGCTCCTACCTCTCAGATTTGAAAATGTCTGCTCCGCATTGCGGAGCTGAAACGAGGTATTCTGCCTCAAAAGCCATTTTCAAAACCAAATTTAAAGCTTCTCCGCGTCATGGACTCACTTCCATATTTTAATTTTCGATCTTTTCTCAGATTTAGCTATCTAAAATCATTCCTAAACATCATGAAATCTTTCCAATCACAAATCATAATCCTTCAATGCATAATCCAATTCAAGGATCAATTAAGAGTCAAGTCAAGAGTAGTTAAGATCAAAGTCAAAGTCAGGTGAGAGTAGTTCATTCCAAATTTTCATAAGTCTTTCACAAACGTTTTAACTTTGTTTTAAGACTTAAATTTTGTTGACTGAAGAGTAAGAATAAAGTTCATTTTCTTTAAAATAATATATGAGAACTAAGTATTACCAAGAGTAAATGTTTTCACATTTAAGATGAGAGGAAACTGAGATTTCCACAAGAGTTTTGAACAACAAAAGAGGGAACATTAATTTCAAGAGAGCTTTTAAGCTAAGTTTGAGCAATTATCTCAAACCAGAGAAGAAGTTGTTTTAATAAATCATATGAGCTAAGTATATTTTGGAAGTAGTATTGAGTACCGATATGAGACGCGAGTTCATATTAACTCAAGCCCCTATAAACCATGTAGCCATCATGGACAAAAAAAGGATCATACTTTTTAGATGATTCGTTAGTGCTTTTTAGCATAGACTAGTGGATCCACATAGTGATATACCGTGGTTTCACGACATTTTTAATACTTTTTCCTTAAGTTTAGTGTGTGTCCAAAAGCCTTTTTGTATTGATTTTTATGTAAGTTTCTCTTTATTTGCAGGAAATCTGTCTAAAGATGAACGCGGAAGTTTTTGAGCAAGAAATGCAGAAAAGTTACCACCTACGGAGCCTATAACGGTCCGTCGAGCCTGTGACGGTCCGTAGGTGGCATCGTAATGAAGCTGCTGAAGGAAGATGGGAAAGTCTGACCAAGTGTGGGATTACGGAGTTCATGATGTACCGTCATAGTCACGACGGTCCATCCTGCTGGTTCGTTGTGATGATCAGAGAGTAGTCCCAATACCCAAGTTTCAAGAAGTCTAAGTGTTATGAAACGGAGACCCTCGACGGACCGTCGTGCATGTAACGGTCAGTCATACCTGTTCATCGAGGGTAATGAAGAAAGCAGCGAAAGAATGTGTAAAGTATAGGAGGATGGAGGCCATGACGGCCCGTCGTGAGTAGGACGGCCCGTCACGAGGTCCGTCAATCCAGCTGCGTTTTGACAGATTTTCAGCAATTAAAGTTCTTCTTTTATTAGGTTTTTGTTTTTTATAAATAGTTGAAAAAACCTCGTTTTGGGGGTTAGACGCTCTTATTGTTAGATTCTCTTATGTTAGACTCTTTGTTAGTAGACTTTGTGATTGTTATAATTTTGGAGAATTTTTAGTCTTCGATTAATTTCAGTAATTGATACACTTTTTCTGGAATCGATTGTTGGTGTGTTTGTGGATTAATCAAGTTAACTTCTGTATTTTATTCTTTCTCATTGAAGTAAGTACATAAATTCTTATATTATATATATGAATATTGTGATTATGATTATGGGTAACTAAACTCCATAACTAGGGTTGTGGGAACCATAGGCGAATAATGAGGTAAAACCTAACTAAAATAACAATTCTAGAATAGTGTCTTGCATGTATTGATAATTCTTTCGCTTAGAAGTCTTTTTAACGGATGACCAACGTTAGAACTCGCCTTAATGCTACTTGCCGGACCAAGGAGGTAGATAATAGGAAAAGAATTATCAACATAGATTTAGTGTATACTATCTAATAGGCTAGTATTGATTGGTATGAGGTAATAACTTAGTCAAATATCGAATACAATGCTTAATATGAGGTAAAGGTAAAGGTTAGTATAGCAACACACGTAGCCGGACCAAGGGGCGGAGTAAATTTTCTAGATGCCGGACCAAGAATTTAGGGAAAAAGTTTAACACATTTCAATGATCTCATGTTTTTAAAGTAACTACTTAAGTGAATACATTTTGCATGTATGTATCACTTTGATTAATACACTTCTAAGAACATGTTTTATGTAATGTTTAAGTCACAAAATCAAAGGATATTTTAATATATTTAATATAACTATAATTTAGGACCACAATTGAAAAGTCAAGTTTTTTCAACTCTGTACTTAATCAAATTAGGCCTTCTATTTAAAATCGATGAAATAATAAAAATATATAAAAATAATAAATTCATGTGAATACTTAGTTTATAAAGTATAAGTTTTTTTCAAAATAACAGAAATATTTTAAGATAACCGTAGTTAAAATAAGATAACTTACCATCATAATAATTAAGAAGTAAGATTAATATAGTGAACAAAATTACATTATTGATATTAAAATTATGTTGATATTGATTAAGAATTATTTTATTTATTATAGTGAGAAATTAGATACGAACAAAAATCAATATTTTGTTGTGTATCAATATCAAAGTTAGAAATTATGTTGACAAGATTTCAATTAATTTAAAGTTACTTTCTACAGATTTAAATAAGGAAATATGTGGTCAATAGCGTATGTGTACCAAATACATCAATAATTTTTTATCGTTTAAGTATTTCCATTTAAATATATAACTATTTAAAGTGTTTTTTAAAAATCAATTTCTGAAGTTCATTTTGACAGGCTCTAAATATTATGATTTTTTTTCAACTTAAAAAATAATTGAAATTTATGACTTTTATGTGATGAAATTTTCCTTAGGCATTCACATTATATAGAGAATTTTGAAAAAAAATATAACTTTCTTAATTGCAAGCATGTAGTAACTCTTTTTGATTCAAGTGTTCACTTATATTCGGTTAAAAGTGAAAAAGATATAATAAATCAAAAGTATTATGCTAGCTTAATTGAAAGTTTGAATTATGTGACTGATTTCATTAAGCCAGATATTGCATATGCAATAGGAGTATTTAGCAGGTTTACCAGCAAGTAAGGTAATGAAAATTGACATACTATAAAAAGAGTTATGAGATATGTAATTAATTTTTTTAATTTGTTCTATGAAAAATATCCTTCTGTACCTGAAGGTTTTTCTAATGCAGACTGGAACACTTTATTAGGTGATTTCTGTTCTACCACTGTTTATATTTTTACTTTGAGCGATGGTGATGTTTGTTGGAAATAAAAAAAACAGACAATAATTGCTAGCTCTACCATTGAGACTGAACTAATTCCTTTAGGTTTAGTTAGTAAGGAAGCGAAATGGTTGAGAGATTTATAATTTAAAATATATTTCCTCTTATTTTTGATTCATTGTGATAGCACTGTCGCAATAGGTAGAGTTCAAAAATGTTAAATCCATAAAATCGAGACCTATAAGGAGGAAACACAGTAACATAAGATCGTATTTAACAAGTGGTACCATTAAAGTTGATTATGTCAAATCTTGTGATAATTTTACATATCCATTTACTAAGGCCTAACAAGAGAAAAGTCTAGAGTAAATAAAGAGGGATGAGATTGAAGACTATAAATCATTTGAGATATTTGAGGAAACCCAACTTGGGGCTAGAAATCCTATAACCCGGTTCAATGGAAAAAACGAATCATATGATGACTTGTTGTAAAAAATGCAATATCTTTTTATTCCCTCCCTATGATGTGGGTGCATTATTTCCTACAGTACATTGTGGAGGTTGAGTTCAAAAAATTCTTAATGAAAAATGGTAGCACGTATGGTGGAGTGTTAAACTTACAGGAACATTCTCGAAATATTTCACCCATGTGAGTGTGGAAGTAGATCGTTTCTTGTGAGAATTGGGCTAATACGCAAAAGCACTTAGGAAACCAGGATAACACAAGGTCGTAAGGTGATACTTTTAAAGCTCATATTAACACCTAGATTATTGTGTGTGAGCAGTGATAATTTATTTCCCTTATGTAGTCATAGTTCAAATCTGAGATAGCGACTCTGGAGTAAAAGTTACTACTTCACTAAGTGGAGGTTTAATGCAGAGCACACCTTTATTATGCATAGTAATCTACGTTCAACTGATAGATTCTCTTAGTTAATATTTAAAATGAGTGGGGGTTGTTGGTCTGTACATTTTAATTAATATTTTATAGGTAAATTTAGTTAACTAGTAAAAAAATAACTTATTTAGTGATAATATTCATACTTTAATAATATTAGTTAACACGTCAAAAATGTCATTATTTCAAAAATAAATAATTATTCTGATATTATTAATATTTTCTCTCTCATTATTTATACTCTTTTTGTCTCTCTAATAAATTACACATTTTCCTATATTTATGTAATTGGATAGATATTAATGTAATTTTAATTTTTCTCTCTCTTTCATTAAGCTTATCAATTTCTTTTTCTTACTTTCTTCTTAATCAAATCCCCAGATTTTTTCTCTCTTTTCTTACGCTTCTTTTCAATTTCTCTCTCTAACATTCTTCCAAATCAATTCCACATATTTTTGATTCAATATATTAATATTTTTTATTATTCTCATTTAATTTCGTTGCAATATTTGATTTGAATATATATTAACATTGATTTGGGTATTATGTTTTTCAGGTTCTTTACTTATCTACTTACTGATTTTATTTTATTTTATTTTATTTTTGTTGTTCTTAACACATTTTTTAGGGTTTGAGACTACATAATTCTTTTTTCAATGGACATTTTCAAGAGATTTACTAGAGGTATTGGACAAAATAATCAACGTTCTTCCGATTTTCCATCATTTAATTTTTCACTCAAGAAATAAACAACAATATATGTTCCGCTTCTAAATCTAAGAAGGATATACGACGGGGAAAAATGCCTGAATCCGTCGATGTGCAAAATCTCACACAAATTCATAGCCATGAAGTTGAAGAAGACCAATTTGTTGGAGAAGTATTTTTTTTGCATTATCTGTGTCTTGCATGTTTAGTTTAATTTGTTTAGTAATTTTTAAGATTCAAAAAAATCATGTTACAATGTGTTTGGAAGTGTATATGGAATTTTTATTATGTTATAGTTAGTATTTATTTTTGTATTTCATATATTTATTGTATTTTGTGTTCTATTTTTTTTTTTGTGTTAGTTATGTCAATGTAACATATTATATGAGTTTGATTATGTATATTTCATAGTTTTAATGTTTTTTGTATTCATAGATTTGGAAATGTATATTGAATTTTGTTGTTGTTTTAGTCAGTATGTATTTTTATATTTCATTGTTTTATTGTATTTTGTATCCATAGATTTGGAATTGTATTTCATATATTTAATTCATTTCTTATTCTGTTTTTTTTTGTGTGATAGTTATGTCAATGTACCACAGTTAGTATTTATTTTTGTATTTAATAGTTTTATTATTTTTTGTATTCATAAATTTGGAAGCATATATTGAATTTTGATACTGTTTTAGTTAATATGTATTTTATAATTAATAGTTGTATTCATTCAAAAATTATGTTGCATTGTTTTTAAATTTGACATTTTTTTCTAATTAGTATTTATTCTAAAGGTATGTCAACTAGTTATGTATTTTATTTAAGAATGAGTACACCAAATATTCAATTATTTCTTTTCGATTTTATATTTCATTCACTTTTTCATCATAATAATTTTTTGTATTTTATATATTATTGTACAAAATTCTAAATAAAAACTAGAATAAATAGAAATACAAATAAAATACATATTGAAATGAATGCATACAAGGTTTTTGAAGAAAAAAATGACTATATAGGAAAAAATATATGAATACAAATATATTACTTAAATGACTATATCGATACATTCGGCATACCTATTGGAATGAATACAAACTAATAAAAAACTATAATAAATATAAATAGAATATATTGTGGAATTGACATAATTTTGAAAAGGTAAAAATTCTGGAAAAAAAAAAACAAAGTTTAAATTTTATTTGAAAATGTAACTGATGAGAAAATTAAGTGATCCTTAACTTTTTTGAAATATTCTCTCCCTTAATTTTCTCCCTTTTGTTATTAAATAATTATATTCTTCAAATAAAAATAAATAATAAAAATATAAATAAGATACATAACTATTATAAAATATTGAAAGTGTTGCTAATAAGCGTTCTTAAATGTTAAAATATTGATGAAAAATTTCCCTATTTTTATATATTAATTTGTGTTACTATATGGTGTACAAAAATGTTACAATTTTTGGTGTTGCTCTTTCCTATACGTTGGTGGGCATTCATTGGGCCTATTTCCTATCTTTTGCTTCATGGAGAATTTTCCAAGTATTGTGTTGCTTTACTCTTTTTTTTTCCGTTGAGGTTCTTGAGCACTTCTTTGCTGCTCATTGCTGATGCGATTCAACCATCAAATGTTAGTGGCCATTGATGGTTGGTAAACAGTGGTTTATTTTCTATTAAAATCATTGTAACTCATCTAACACGTAGATTATAACATGTAGATTATTTATTTTTACTATTTACTATTCTATAATTTTCATATTTATTTCTAGGAAGACATCTCCAATTATAATAATAGTGGTCTTTATTTGATTTGTACACACACAAATCTAGAGAGCATAAAAGTTAGTAAAAAAAAAAAGAGTTCTTATTAATTGAAGGGAGATTTTCTTTTTGTGGACTTTGAAATTAACTCTGTCCTAAGTTTGTTGAGTCATACTTGGTTCTAAAAATCATATTGAATATATATAGAAAATAACGGAAAAATACATATAGCAATCTTTAGAACAACATACACAATCTCTATCCTCGTGAAGTAATAAATAAGATGATTTCAAAAAAAAAAACACAATAGATGCTCAAATTGTCAAGAATTATATTTAACTGATAATTCTTTGTTACAGTTATTAGTGGAGACATTTACTTTCTACATGTTTCTCACTTCTTTAGCAGGTCCTAACTTTTATGTTTCAGTTATTATTTGTGGTTAATTTTTTACTTCCCTTTAGAAGTCCTAGAAGGTAGTTTGTTGTTTGGTTATCTATTTAAGAGTCCCATAGTAAATTGGTTTAAATCTCTCCAGCAATTAGAATTTTTCTTTTTCCTTCTAATATATTTCTCTATTCAACGTGTTACATTATTAACATTTGGTATTAGATCCAAGTTGAGAGTTTCTCAAATCGAGTGTGAATGTTGGATCCTTCTTATCGAAAGTGTTTCTTTTCTTTAAGTGCTATTGTTGCAGCAAAACATGACATCGAAAAGCTTTATTCAGCCCCTTATTCCACATTTCGATGGTCATTACGATCATTGGAGTATGTTGATGGAGAATTTCCTTAGGTCCAGAGAGTTGCAAGATCCAGCAACTGATACGGCTTTGTCAGAATCACAAGAAGTAGAGTTGGATGTTCTAAGTTAAAAGATCTCAAACCAAAAAATTATCGTTTCCAAGATATTGATTGCTCAATACTGAAAATCATTCTTTGTAAGGAATAGTGTTTTAAAAGGCGGGGTGTGAGGCGGGCCGTTTATACAGTATAAGACGAGGCGTAAGCCCCGAGATACAGTGCATAAATCTCATGGATCTAAGGGGCGTAGTCATGTATATTCAATTTTATAGTTTTATTATTAATAAGCTAAGCAAAACTAAATCTTTCAATGATTTATGATTTTTTTTTAGATAACTATTAATAATCAATAATGAAGAAAAAAATAAATACTATAATCACTATTTGAGAAATATCATTACACCAATAGTAAAAATATGATTTAAAGCAAAAAAGTTTTAAAAAATAAATTAAAAATGGCGTGCTGTATTTTTACGCCCATGACTTGCGTTTTTATGATCAGGGCTTACGCCTAAAATTTTAGTACTTACGCCTTATGAATCTATGTCTTTCATTTACGCCCCGAAGCATTTTTGGTACGCTCCGCCCGAAACTCGCCCTGGAACTCCCCAAAAACGATTTTTAAAACACTGGTAAGGATACTTCTAAAAAAACATAAGATTCCATTAAAAGGGAGTATCAGGGAACAACAAAGGTAAAAAAAGACTCTATCACAATGTTTTCGTGCTGACTTTGAGACACAACAAATAAAGATGGGAGAATCAGTTTCAGAGTACTTCTCGAGGAAGATGAAAATAGAAAACAAGATGTGGATACATGCTGAAAAGCTTAAAGATGTCACTATTTATTGAAAAGATCCTTCGCTCCATAATGTCGAAATTCAATTATGTTGTTTGTTCAATTGAGGAATAAAAAAAAACAATGAACTTTCCTTTGATGAATTGCAAAGTTCACTGTTGATTCATGAGCAGAAAATAAATCGACAAACCAACAAGCAACAATCTCTTTAAATCTCATCCAACTACCACTTTTCAAAAGGTGATGGTCGCGGAAGAGGAAGAGGGAAATGAAACAATTTTGGTGTAAAGAGACACTCACACCAGAAATTTGAATACAATTCTTCAAACTCTCAATAAAGTCAAAGAAGTTGTGATAACAACAATAAGCCGAAGTTAATAGAAAAGTCGAAGGTTGAATGATACATATCTCACATATATGTCCATTATAAATTAGAATGTAGAACTAACTTAAGAAAAGATAGTGGAAGGTAGTCCAATTTTGCAGAAAAAGAAGAAGAGATGTCTTTATTAATAGCTTATCAAGAGAAGGAACAAGTGATGGAGGAAATTTAGCAGAATGTACTATACTTAGACATCAGTTACAACAATCGTATGTGCGAAAACAAGTCACTTTCTACACATTGGATGAGTCATATCGAGATTTGTGAAGTTTAAAAATAACTCAAAAGTTTCAATCATGGAAAAAGGAGAGGTAAGTATTCGAGCTAAAAGGGATATTGCTCAAATAATTTCTAATGTACTTTATCTTTTAGAGTTGAAGTCAACTATGAACTTGTCATTAAAAATGAAATTTGTCGGATTCAAAATGATAATTTAAGCTTAAATTGCTCAAGTGAAATGACCACAAAAAAAAATGTGTTAGTGCGCTTCGCTCGCTTTATGTGCAATTAAGTGTTGTCATCAAGGTTCTAAGATAAATGTTTCCTTGCCAATGAGCCTTATGAAGAAGTGAAACTAAATAATTGATATTTCACTTTATTATATTTTTTTTTCAATTTCTTTGATCATATATTTGTCATTCATGTTTATAATTATTAGTCTTGGACTATATATATATATATATATATATATAAATATATATATATATATCTTTTCTCCTTTGAGTCTTTTTTCATTAAAGCCCATTTTTTATTTGTTCTTTGCGCTTAAAGCCCCTATGAACCTTAGAGATTTTTTGTGCTTTTCGCATTTAATAAAATTGATCTTCATTTCGTTGGAACAAATAACTTGCAACAGAAGAATATGGTGATTGGAGTTCCTCAAACTTCAGCTCCCTCTTAAATTTGTGAAGTGTGTGTTGTTAGCAAGCAATCTCGCAACTCTTTTTCAAAAATGGGTTCATGGAGAGAAAAGAAGGCACTAGAACTTGTCCTTTATGATATTTTTGGACCTATAACACCATCTTCTAATGGAGGTAAAAGTTATGTAATTACCTTCATTGATAATTTTACTCGAAAAAGTTGGGTATACTTTTTGGAGGTGAAATTTGAAGCTTTCAAAGGTTTTAAAAGCTATAAAGTGCTTGCTGAAAAAGAGATCGATAGACCAACAAAAGCTCAACGCTCAGATCATGTGGGAGAATATAATTCACATGAATTTGCAATTTTTCGTGAGCTCCATGAAATCAAACTACAACTTACATCAGCCTGCTCACCCCAACAAAATGGAGTATGTGAAAGGAAATATTGTTTTATCATGAATATGAAATATTTATTTCTAAAAAGAAGTATGTGCGAGAAAGTTTGGACAGATTTGTGTTTCTCCGAATTGCACACGTAAGTGTACGTGGTCGCGCAAGTAATATAGTGGCTCTTAAAAGAACCAGATTATTGATCCCAAAAGACTTGTCGATTAACTATTTATACTAAATTATACTAGTCTAATTATTTATTAAAGAGTGCAAAAGAAAATTAATGCAGAAATAAAATAATAAAATTACTTACAATAGTTTGAAAAATCCAGAGCTGCAACATATATTGAATTTCATGTATTATATTTTTGGCCTAGAAGTAATTTTAGTTGTCAAGTTACTGGTTTATAGGTTTAATTATATAATTCGTGCTACACAACTCTCGTCGCCTACTCCAATTGGATATCTAACTATATCGTTGAATAGGGAGAAGTTAACTAATTGGCGATCATTTATATTTCTTCCTATTTTGTAACCAAGAAAGTTATTCGTCCGGGAGTCACTCCTAAACACAAATCACCTCAATCTAATGGGTTGATCGAGCTCTCTATATTCTATGGTATATCTAACCTCTCTTCTCTCAATTTTAAGATTAGACAATAGATTTATCTCATGTTGATCAGACACGATATACTAAAATAAGAATATGGAAGTAACTTATAATGACAACCAAAAATTAATTCAAAACGCCATTAATAATCAACATTTAATCCGTAGCTACAGCCCTAAAACAAGGGTTTTAGCTACAAATCTCTAAGAAAACAAGAAGAAGAAAAGAACCCTAAAAAGTATTGACGACTTTCTCTTTCAAAGTACCTCCTCTAGATTCGTTCCTCTAGTTGAATGCCTCCAATAATTATTTGTATGGACTATTTATAGATGTAATAAATCCTAAATAAAATAATTAAGTCTAAAGCAAATTAGGAATCCAAGATCAAACGAAATTTTATTTTCTTCTTTTTTTTGGCCGAACCACCGTTAAGATGTCTGCTTGATTTCTTTCTTTAATATTTCATATTTTATTCGTTTTAGCTTCAAACTTTTTCAACTTTATGTCAATTTAATCCTACAAATAAAATACACTATCTAGCACAAATCCATAAAATTCATGTTCAAAAAGAACATATGTAAATAATAAATATGAGGCAAATAATGATTGAAAATATGTATTTTTGATCTCACATCATCACCCCACACTAAAACTTTTGCTCGTCCTTTAGCAATATTATAACTCATCTCAAATAAATCATACTGGGAATTCCATCAATTTGGTTAATATAAACAATTAAGTCATATACCAATTTCAAAGCATATAGTGCAATTCTCAATCATTATGCAAGACATCCAAATAAACATCAAACCTGTAACCTCCTAACATCAAGGAAAAACTTTAAACTCATCAATTTCAAGCTTGCTCACCTATTTCCATCAAAGGAAGCTAATAAAACCACCTATATCCTGAAACAAGTGCCCTCACAAAAAGAAATAGTCCACACACTAAATCAAAAGATTGAATATTAATTAAGAACTTAACATCAAAGAACAACTCTCACACTCATAAGAAAATTTACATGTATGCACAAAGAACAATAAGCTTGCCCATTATGTACATCTCTACTGATAAGCATGATTGAATAAAATCAAATAGGACTTTAACGAGTTGTAATATAGGCTAGGGGACGTGTAGGAAAATTATATAACAGTGATTTTGCACTTTCTTAAGCACTTTGCAATTTTAGACTCTATCGCATATTATTTTCTTTTCTTTATTTTCAGCCATCTCTTCAACAATTATTTCACAAGTAATTCTCATCATCTCAAGAATGTTTCAATCATTTTTTCAAAAGTTTCCTTCATAGTAGCCAAATCCAACTTACATATTTTACATGTGTTAAGGTGCATGATGTCCTTGGAAGGACTAGGGCAATCATCAAGGTAACTTCTTTTGTTTATCTTTTTCTTCGCATCACATTCTTTCAAAGAGGATTTTTAAGTACTCTGTAACTATCATTGATTACTTTTTCACTCAACCATCCCCATCCCCTTTTCTCAGCATTGATAATTAGAATAAGTCTATGCTATAATGCTCAAGGAAGTAAGGTGCAAAAACTAGGGCTTCAACAGATAGTCAAGGGCAAAATATGACTACCAACAAAAGACTATAGGCTAAAAAAGGCTAACTAGTGATATAATATCTAAAAAGGCTAACTAGTGATATAATATCTAAAAAGGCTAAAATTTACTAGAAAAATCAAAGAAAGCCTATTATCATCTCCTAAAAAAAACATCACTTTTTATTTAGCTTCAATAACATGCAAGACAAGTTCTATACTAAGATGCAAAACATAGAATAAATAAAATCTCACCACACATGGCAAAAGTATCAATATGGATCAATTCCACTTCTAAGATAAACATGATCATAACAAACTACAAAATAAAAGCTTTATACAAAGTCACAACCATGAGCTTAGGTGACAAAAAAATTGCATTTTTTTTTGTAATCAAGTATTCACAAGAAAGTACTTCAAAAAAATTAGACCTAAATGGCAAGTATCACACCACTTAAAATGATCTTTTCTTTTCTCTAAAAAATGAAATAAAAAACTTATTCCTAAAAAAATAAAATAAAAGATACTCGGTTCAAAAGACATATTCTCGGGAAAAGACCGAAAACAAAAGTCAAGAACCCATCCTAAAAAATAAAAGACTCAATAAAACAATAAAAACTAGAAATTTATTCCTCCACCCCGCACTTAAAAAGATGTTATGTCCCCAAAGCATCAATCAAAATTTTTCAAACAAGGGTTAGGAAAACTCCTTGAGGCCTAGCTAGTAGCATGTTCTCTCAATTTTCATCAAGGGTCGTACACACCCCAGACTTAAGCTCCAACGTGCTCCTTAGCTTCAAATTTTGGATACTCAGAATTCTCCAAAACCTGTAAGAACAACACACAAAAAAATACCAATAATAAAAAATAAAAATAAGAAGTTACAGTATAAATTGGGTTGCCTCCCAATAAGTGCTTAATTTAATGTATACAACACAAATAAATTTACTACTTTTCTTTCCACTTTGAACTATGAATTTTACCCCTAACTTTGAATCTATTTTTCTACTCCTCTCAAGGGGTGAGTATAAAGATAAAGGAACCAAGTAATATATGTCGCATCTTGCACTTTTTGGCCCTTAAGTGAGGAATGTTGTTTTGTCTACGTGGACTAAAAAACATTAGAATGTAGGGACCTTGTTCCTCATCAATACACTCATCCATTAGTTCAGATTTTATAGAAAAGTATTTTGAATGAGATTCAAGTTCCCTCAATTCTAAAGCATAACTATTTACAATATTCTCACTTTTGTACTCTTTCTCAACATCACTTTTAAGGAATAAAGTATAGTTGAATGGTTGAAATTTCTCTTTTTGCTCCACTAGTTGATCGTTATCCAAGACAATTGATAATTGGGCTTCAGACACCCTAATCTTTTGTTCAAGTGAGCCTCTAAGTCATGTATTTATGAACCAAATTGATCTATTTCTTGTGTAGCTCAACTCTTTCTTCAATCAGTTGGGTTGTCATGTATATCATGCCATCACAAATACACTCTTGAAACTTTAGAAGTTAAGTTTGTTCTTGTAGCCAAGATTGACTCACTATCTCTGCTTTTTCATAGCTTTCTTTTTGTTGAACTGCAATCTCTACTGATTTAGCTAGGGCTGTAATTTCTAATTGAATAGTGTCAAGCTCATACATGGATTTCATGATTGCTTTGTGCCCTTCTGTGCATCCAAATATTTCTCCAATGATTTTTGAACTAACTTTATCCAACATGTCCATACATTCAATAAGTAAAACTTGTTTCGCATTTTGCACTTCATTGCCCCTACCAACATCACAAATAATAGAAGAATCATAATAGGGGTTTGGGGGAAGGAATCAGATTTCAGACAACCATTCCAATGAATACACTAACGATCACATATATCACATACAGGACTTTCGTCACCCAATCACGATTTATTTTAATCATCCATATCAATAGGAGTATCAAATTATTCACCATTCCAATGAATACACCGACGATCACATATATGACATAAATGACTTTCGTCACCCAACCACAATTTATTTTAATCATTCATATCAATAAGAGTATCAAATTATTCAAAGAAAGAAAGAAAAGAAAAAACATTAATTTTTTTGAAAAAAATTAACAAAAATAAAATAAAATTTAAATAAATAAAAAGAAAGTATAATATATAAGAATAGTTAATTTCTAAGTCCCCAGCTGCGGCACCAAAAACTTGGTGCTCCCAATTGCGTAAGCAAATGTACCTGATCGCGCAAGTAATATAGTGGCTTTTAAAAGAACCACATTATCGATCCCAAAGGACTTGTCAGTTAACTATTCTTACTAAATTATACCAGTCTAATCATATATTAAAGAGTGCAAAAGAAAAAAAAAGTAGAAATAAAATAATAAAATTACTTACAATAGTTCGGAAAATCCCAGGGATGCAACATATATTGAATTTCATGTATCAAATTTTTGGCTTAGAACTAATTTTAATTGTCAAGTTACTGGTTTATAGGGTTAATTGTATGAGTCGGGCTACACAGCTCTCGTCGCCTACTCCAATTAGAAACCTAACTACTTCGTTGAGCGGGAATAAATAAAACCAATTGGTGAGCATTTATATTTCATCCTATTTCGTAACCAAGAAAGTTTTTCGTCCGGGCGTCACTCTAAACACAAATCACCTCAATCTAATGGGTCGATCGAGCTTTCTATATTCTCTGGTCTATCTAACCTCTCGTCTCTCGATTTTAAGATTGGACAATAGATTATCTCATGATAACCAAAAGTAACTTATAATGACAACAAAAAATTAATTCAAAATGCCATTAATACTCAACATTCAATCCTAAGCTACAACCCTAGAATAAGGGTTTTAACTACTAATTTCAAAGAAAACAAGAAGAAGAAAAGAATCCTAAAAAATATTGACGGCTTTCTCTTCCAAAGTACCTCCTCTAAATTCGTTCCTCTAGTTGAATGCTTCCAATATTTCTTTGTATGGACTATTTATAGATATAATATACCCTAAATACAATAATTGAGTCCAAAGTAAATTAGGAATCTAAAATCAAATGAAATTTGACTCTCTTTTTTCGGCCGAACCACCTCACATTCTTATGTCTTCAATTGCTGCCACGTGGTAAGACCAATGTCAATTGGCGTTCTTTGGATATATATATATATTATTATATATATTATATATATATATATTATATATATAATCCATTAAGTTGCCTGCTTTGATTTCTTATTTTCAATCTTTCATATTTAATTTATTTTAGCTTCAATTTTTTTTAACTTTACGTCAATTTAATCCTACAAATAAAATACACTATTTAAAAGAATCTATAAAATTTATGTTTAAAAAGGACAAATATAAATGATAAATATGAGTCAAATAATGATTAAAAATATATATTTCTTATCTCAAATCAATTTCAAATGAGCAATTGCAATCCTGTGACTTCACAACTTACAAAGGATGTTGGGGGAATAAAGATCGATGAAAACTTTTTAAAATAAATTGTGGAAAGTCTGATGTATTTGACAACAACAAGGCCAGATATCACACACGTTGTAGGTCTCATAAGCAGATTCATGGAGAATTGCAGAAGAGATTTTTCGATACTTAAAAGGTATTATAGAGTTTGGATTGTTGTACAGAAAGGGAGAAAATACAGTGCTCATTGGGTTTTTTTTTTGTTTTTTTATAGTGATTATGTTGGAAACTTGGATAATGGGAAGAGTTCTTGATGCTATGTGTTTATGCTGAGTCTCATGGTCATCAATGAAGTAGCCAATCATCACTTTGTCAGTTGAATATGTTGTTGCTACTGCACGTGTCTCGCAAGCCATTTGGCTAAGAAATATTCTAATTGAGCTGAATTTCAACAATTTATTATGACAACATTTCAGCTATAAAATTGTCCTGCTTTACACGGGAGAAGCAAGCATATTGATGTAAAGTTTAATTTTTTGAAAAATCTTACTGACGATATGATGGAGTAATTGATCTTATGTATTGAAGAAGTGAAGATCAGCAGGTCGCTGACATATTCACTAGATCTCATAGTTTGTGAAGCTTAGGGAATCACTTGGAGTTTGTACTTTTGTGGATGTATCTTCAAGAAATTAAACTGAGAGTTTTTCAGTTTAAGGGAGGGAATGTCAAGAATTTTATTTAACTGTTAATTCTATGTTACAGTTATTAGTGGAGACATTTACTTTCTACATGTTTCCCACGTCTTTTAGGTTTCAGTTATTGTTTGTGGTTAAGTTATTTCCTTTTCTTTACAAGTTATAGAAGATAGTTTGTTGCTTGGTTATCTATTTGAGAGTCCTACTGTAAGTTGATTCAAATCTCTCCGATGGTAAAATGTTTTCTTTTCCTTCAATAGATTTCTATGTCCTACTGATTACTTTCTTTAACACAAATTCCAACTATAAAGTGATTATTGGTATTTAAATTTGTGTTAGGATATCACAACTGTGAAAGAAAAAAAGGATTCCTATTTGATAATGAGAAAAAGGGAGTTGGTGTAAGCCTGTTTCAAATTGATTAAGTCTGAGAATGACGGTTACTCTTCTACTTATCGACTTACTGCTACCTTGAGTGGTTTTTTGATCTTGTTTTATCTTTCTTCTTTCTATCTACTCTGTTAGAACCTATTTAGGCTAGATTCTTAGAGATTGTAAAACAATGAATTTTTCTTATTTTTGTTGTATGTTCTTTATAATTGAGAATGAGTAGCAAGGATTTTGTTTATTTAGTCAAAATAGAGTAGGTGCATGCCCAATCCTATAAAGAAATTTAATCAACTTGAAATAAAGTAATGGATAGTATAGAATAGAAAAGTGAGTACGTTTAAGCATAAAAACTCAACCCTCGAAAGTAGCTAAATGGAAGTATCAATCTTGTTGCATTTAGGCATTTGTTGTCTATCTACAATTTTCTTGCAGACTCCTTATTGAAATCGTAGCAACTAATGTATCATAAATACGAAATTTCAAGAGGAACTCACATTTATAACTTGGGACTGTCTATAGGAATTTGAGTCGAATGTCTATTACACTCCCCACTTGAAAAGCTTTCAAGGTCAAATTTTGAAGTTCAACTCACCACACACACACAAATGGTTTTAAGTGAATAATACATGAAAAAAAAATTGAAACATCGAAAAAAGCTCCTATTTAAAATTTGAAATTGTTTAAAGAGTTGCTGATCGCGATTTAAAAAAAAAATAACTCATGAAATAAGATGAACAGTTGCAATGTATAACATTGTACAACTGTGTTAAATTTCCACTACATATTATGCATCATATATACACAATTATACATTAATATAAAATTTCGAATCGATACATTATATAGCTATTTATACCACATAAATACACTAGGCATAAACTTTTTTTTACCTGTGTAGTTGAGTAAGAAGCCCAGAGCAAAAAGGAGCTAACATTAACCTACAACAACACAATTGGCTAGACTAGAGAACACATACAATAGTAATATAGTGAATACATAGGCAAAGCCAAAAACATCTGTGAAAGAAGGATGCCTACAATCAATCATTAATATTTCCTATTGGGATCAACCCAATTAATTTTACAACAATAAGCCACGACCAAAACAAATGTAACTTGAGAATATGGCATTGGATCACCTAAGCACTATCAGACTAATTTAATCTGCCAGGAATCAAGCACACTTACTGAACAATTCAACAAGAGGTAAATTTTAAAGCTTCCAACACCGCCGCCCTTAGAAAATTGATGTTCTAAGCTTAATAGTTGCTTGTTACCTTATCTTACAAGAGCCACTAAAGCGAAGAACTTCACTAGGCACAATGCTCCACTACATATATGTATGCCAACCACTGAGACATTTTTCTGCCTGATTTCCACACAATATGGCTGCAAACTTCTTCTAGGAGCGATGTGATCAGTCATCACAGGTCAAGTATCATTCCCGTTATGTACAATGGAAGAATATCCAGAATTTGCTAGCTAGCCTTTCCTTGGGTGCTCATCAATGTCCATGAATTCACCAGTAACCCTGCAAAACAGAGAGAGGCAAGTATCACCATCTAACGCTTTAGCAAGTTGTTATTCTGAATCGATTTTTCTTTTATGGGTAGCTGAATTTCTAGACTGTTACAGTGTCTTAGAGCTAAGTCATAAATATCAAAGCAATGTTTCTTTTTATTTGAAAAAGGGTGTTATGTAACCAATTCCATCACTCTTAGAAACATCTTAATTTTGTTGTTAACAAAAACAAAGGAAAAGCAAAAATTCCTCAGAAGTAAAAATTAGCTATGAGATTGAAAATATAAACAGATCTAGTTTCACTATGAGTTCTTAGTACACAGCATGTGTTAGAAGAAATAATAACATAAGGACTCCATAAAATGTTTGGGGAGTTCGCATTAAAAATATCAAGTACCTGTCATATGATAAGAAGGCATCACCAATTGTTCCACTAACTTTATTCCGTACCTTTCTTACACAAACCTAGAGTAGAAAAAAAGAACATTAAGCAAAATATCTAAGGTAAACAACTAATGATCTTACTAAGCAAAACAAACCTGCACTTGATCCACGGGGCCAGCCGAAGGATCTCTGTTACGATGAATAACAATACCATTGTCACATTTGTTTATGAAGTGTGCACTTCCACTAATATCGTACAGATTTGGAGGACCTCCTACCCAATGATGCAACTAGCAAAACATATTTGATGGTCATTGATATTATTGAATTGAATAAGAACAAAGGCAACAAAACAGCAGTAGCACAACAATTTAAGTCATCCAACCTGTCTCGGATGTGCAACAAACCAAACATGACATGAATGGTGTTGTGCAAACCGTTTTATCTTCGTCAGCATCTGGCTGACATACTCTGTTTCGGTCCTGAAAAGTTAAAATAAATGGTTATAGATGACCCAACTCCATCAACTCACAGCGAAAGAGACCATGTTCCTAGAGATCTCAATATAGGAGAAAACTGAATGGTGATGAACATGGAACACAACAACTACAATTTCAATATTTCAAGCACAAAGAGAACTCATATTAATTTCAAGAGCGAAACATAGTATAGAAATGAAACAATAGGTAACAGAGCAACCTAAGGATGTTATCATAATGAAGAGTTGGACAAGAACAAGCTTCACCAAGTTGAATATTTCTGCAGGTAATATCTTGAAAAGGGGATACAACCAAGAATCCTGAACTTACAAAAATTTCAGGCTTCGGGGTTGACAAGGGTAATCAATCTCTGTGGAGAAAAATGAGTGCTCGAGATCTAAAGAAGTAAGAGTTTACTCTTGAGAGGAAGATGTCGAAGAAGAAAAGCCAACCAACAACATTGTAGAAAAAACTGTTGCTTGAGATACAAGTCAAAATTCCTAAAGAGCAGGATAAATCTACAGAACAAATTTCAAAAGCAAGAATTATATAGATTGCGGGCGATACTCCAACAGTTTGAAAGTGCTAAGGGGTCAGTTGATAGCCAAGTGCTGAACAGGGTCAAGGCCCAGAGTATTGCAAATTCTTCTCGGTTTCTAATGAAATGAAGCAACTGGACGGGATTTGCCAACCAAATGTGGATTGTGGAATTGACGCCCAATCCAATTAGAGGGTAAGTTTCATCCCCTCCTACTCCCCGACCCTTACTTCCCTGCCACTCCCACCTATAACATTTCCTGTGAAATTCATGTTTAGAATCTCTATCTTCATTTTTTTTAAAAAGGTATAGATTTACAAATGAAGTACCAAGCTTACACATGTAGTGCAGGACTCAACAACCTTCTACACATCATACCATCAATCTGTCATGTGATCTTTCCTAACAAACTACTATTACATCAAACATAAAAGTTATGCAAACATTTATTCTTAGTTCTAGAAATATGTATCCTTTTTCCTTTAAAGTAAGCTTTGGTTCAATCCAGCCAAATGATCCAAAAAATGCATATGGATATGGTCTTCCAAATTTGCTTCAGACGTCTTGAAATCCTTTGGCTTTGCCAGCATTCTAGTAAGCTCTTAATCTTCAGAGGCATCACCCATACCAATAACATTTAGAAACAACACTGAATACTATCTGGAGCATCTGCAATATAGGAAAATATGTCCCACTGTTTCCTGGTTCTCTTCACACAGATAGCATTTACTCTTTAAAATCAAAATCTCTCTTTTGCAAGTTATTCCGGACCAGTGAGAAATCCCTACACATTGTTAGCTTTAATAACAGACTAGAAATTTTCAATTGAGAACATAAGAGCAATTCTCTTTGTTTTGAACAATTGAAACTGAAACCAATTGTTGAAACAGTTGACAGAAACCTTCCAATCTAAGTCAATTAGATTCCTTCTTAAGTGTAATTGCCAACCAGAATTTGAATGGAAAACTCAGAGATGTAGCCATCCTTAACCATAAAGCAGCTAAAAATATCTGGAAACCAGTTCTTCAAACTTGTAGTACCAATCAGATGTCTAACCAAAATTTAGTTCTGGCCTTATTCCCACTTCTGGATCAGTACGTTGTAAAAGATCTCCCCCACTCCCCACCCCACAGTACACTAAAACCCTTTCCTGACTCCCCCTGTTACTCTCAATCGTGTGGGATTGTCTTTAACCATCCATCTTGCCTCAGATATAATCGATTAATCTTTCCCAGATTTCATCACCACCCTTGATGTATCTGTTGGGTTTAGGATCTTTTTTCCCTTCCTATGTTGGATAAATGAAAGTCTTATTTGGACCAGCCCACTTTAGCCCATAAGCCCAACATTATGTGGCATATACAAGGCTTATTTAGGTCATATTTTCATAAACACACTAAAGAAAAATCAAGAGAGCCGTTTCAGAGATTGAGAGGAAGAGAGAAAAATCCCATTTTTGCTTCAGGAAATTTTCTGCTCAGGCAGTCCGCTTCAAACAGAGTTTGCTGCTACTCTTTTAACCAGTGGATCGTGTTCATGCTCAAATTTGAACTGGGAGTTCTCAGCATCTGGTTCTTGCTATTCAACGGTGGAGATCGGACTTCGTTGTTTGTAGCTTCTGATTTTGGGGCGTGAACAGTAGCTCGTTTTTGAGTGAAATGTCTCCTTTAATTCTCTAGTTTTGGTGCAACTTGTTTCATTGTTGCTCGTTGTTTGGCACTTGTTTTGTGGCCAATTTTGGAGAACAATATTTCAACTCTGGTGTTTATAGCGGAGCTTTTGGTCCTGTGATTTTTTACTCTTCACATCGAAGGGTTTTCCACGTAAATCTCTGTGTGTTGTGTGATTGGTTTATTCTTGTCATGTTCTTTTTGTTTGGTTGATATACTTGCTGTCCATTCTTCGTATTGCTTGATTTAGTTTTTCTTCTCTTGGTTCAAATTGATAGGAAAGTTTAGACTTGGATATTATTCCGCTATTATCCTGTCGGACATTCATTGTTAGTGCCTTGCGTTTCCCAACAGTTTCTCCACAATCAGTTTAACCAGTAGGCTCTTTCTGTATAATTTCAGTTTTTTCTCTCCCAAACCCCCTGATTTTACCGTTAATGACCACTTCCAATTTTAAGAGATGTATTGTATCTTCCTTTTAATGGCATTACCATTCCACAAGAACATATCCCTTATGAAATTCAACTACTCTCCAATGCTGCAGTTGTAGGTAAAAAGGGCATAATAATGAAGCCATTCCATCTAGTACACTGGCACTCCAACTTTTTCTTCTTCTAGTGTTTGCTAGTGCAAAAGAAATGCTCGGACCTGTTCAGCCATCCCAAGGGGTCATTAAATCAAGTAAAATCCAACCTTGTATATCTAAGAATGATAGAACGTCCTCCAGTTTCTGATCCTGACCCTCCTGCCACAGTAGTTTTACCCTTCCAACCTTTGATTATGACTGATACTTTTCATTTGATTCAGAATCAATCTTCAAATTTGCTAAACCCTTGGTGATTGTATCCAAACGAGCAACTATGGCTTCTTGTCTGGCTAGATTGGCTGCAGATTTTTCTTGGAACAAGTTCACCAACTGTGCTAGTTGTCATCGGATTTGGTTTCCCATAACTTCCGTCTCTGATACCAAGTTGTTATGATCCCATGACATGGATCTAGTTATGGGGACGCTGCAAAATGAGTCTGATGTTTTCTTCCCACGACCTACGGTGCTGGTTTGTTAAAAGAGAAGCTGCAATCTCATGAGTTAAAGTATACTCAAAAACTGGAATAAGTTTCTGCTTAGATTTCATATGATAAATGGAGTTTAATACTATACTGGTAAGACAACTACCCCTAGAAACTAGGACATGGTTTCCTAACGTCACTGGAGTCCAAAGCTACAAATAAGTCTACTGGAATGAGATGCTGCAAATAACTACTGTTGTAAGCCTTTAGGAGCCAAGGAGTGCTAACATTTTGTCAATAGTACATTTTGTGTTTCTTGTTCACTTGTTCGATCCACAAAACTCTGAGATTTTATCAGCAAAAATAATTCTTCAGACTTTGCCACTTCTCCAGTTACCTCTTGATAAAATTCCTCTCTATTTCTGCTTGTCCTTCATCAGGAAGCACTCTCTCACTTTGCTCTATGCCTCTATCACTTCCAGAGTAGCCAGAGCCTTGTTTTTCTCGTCTTCCAATAAAAATTAACCCTTTTCCCTCAATCTTCACTTCCTTTTAGAATGCTGCTACTGTATCTCTTCACTTTTAATCTTGCCCATTGAAGATGGTTTTCCGGAGATGTCTCCTCCATTTTTAACCATCCTCCAGACTGCTCTCTGACGGCTTTGAATATCTATCTGACCCAAAGGTGAAGAGACCCATAGCTTTGACCCAAGTTCATTCTTTTGTCATCCATTCAAACAACATCCAGCGACTGGAGCCCACCACTCCAAGTAAATTTTTTCTTTTTTCCAGCTCCACTCACCTTCAAGAACTTGTTCCACCATGTATTTTGTTGGGAACTTGAATAAAAATTGACTGTCAGCTATTTCGTAAATATTCACCCTGAATGCATTCTTTCAAGTCGACACCAACCACCTTCTTATATCTGATAGTGTTGGTTTTACATTCAAACAACTGTTAAAATGACTGACCACACATCATCCCAAGTCATCGCTCTCAGCCGATGCTTTCCCTCAGTTATGGTGATTTTATAGTCGCTTGTACTGATCAATGTTCCGTTTGCCCCCTTTGATTGCCATTTACTGGTTCTGACAGTTTCAGCATATGGAATTTCTGGGTCTGTCTTCCGGTCGGACTTGTACCTTTTTGATGAATCTGTTGATCTTAAACGTGAAAAGCATTTAATGTCACTTCAGGGATAATAATGACACATCTGTTGTTTCCTTGTACCGAAAAAATACTTATAAATCTGCCGATATTGCTGTTTTCCCTTGAACAGAAAAATAGTGCATATTGCTCCTTAAGTTTTCATCTCCTCGTCTGTGCTTCTTTATCCCTTGAAGCTTCTTGTAGGAAGTAGCCAATCCACTTCCACTCCATGGTTTTCTTGTTGAATGCCGTTCTTCGCTCAGATTATGGCTTTGTTCCACCCAGTCGTACCAGAGTTCTGACCCCACTGCAAAAATACATTCTGTTCTTCCCCGTCGAATTTTTGTTGCTGTAAATGAGGGGAAAAAGGAAGAATGGTAGAAAGGATGGGAAGATGTTTTCCAGTGATCAGAAGTCCACCGGATTCAGGACCCCAGCTTGAAAATCAGCTCTAAGAAATTACCTTGGGGGTAGTGCCTGGGAGCCTTCTCTCTCTACTCCTTAACACCACTGTTCCAATTAAAAGTCAACATTTCTATAAGAAATAAAATAAAGAAAAACGGGAATGCTTTACGCTTCTATCCAAGAAGCAACTGCTTCTTCCACCTTGCCTCGCCTGAAGAACCAAACCCTACTTCACCTAGATTTTACATCACTGCATAGTGCATCCTACTCAATCTAGCTCTTAAAAATTCATGAAGCAAAATTGGGAGACCATAGAACGGTACCAACCCCAGTCCATCAAAACCTCACAAGCAGTCCCTTCAATTTAGTTCACTCGATTCAATAACTACCAAAAGCTTAAGTGTTTAACAATAAGACAAATAGGAGGAACATTTTCTAAGAATTGCAAAGTTTGATTATTTCTTCAAAGCTTGGGGTTTAGATAGTGTGTACAAGAACCCTACATCTTATATATCTCTTACTCACAAAGTTACACAGATTAACCTTTCTAGATAATATAAGAACCTTCCGTATTTACACTCTCAACAATAGGAAAGGGACGATTTCCCTTCTTTCACTTATGGCCACATCATTCTCTCTTGCATTTCAAAATTCAAAGAACACATCTTCTGATTTTTGAATCACAACAAAGACAAGAATCCATGAATCTTTTGGAATTTCACTTCCCTTGCTCTACTTCTTGGAATCTGTTAGCCTGTCAAGATACTTCAGCAGAATGGACTACCAAAAGATTTCTTTTAAATGGAGCATCAGATGGCAGCAGTATGAGGAAGAGAATAGTAGTAGCAAACAAATATAGCAAGGAGAAAATGCAAAGAGAATGTAGGAATTCACCCTATACAAGGTATCAGCACAAAATATTTTCAAGCAACTACCAAGAACAGGTGGCAAGAAGTATTTTAAAATTGAGCTACAGATTTTGTTATCCTGGGATCATCAGGAGACTGCGTGTTAATATGGATTCACCAACCATAAAAAATGCATAAAAAGTTACTCACTGGCTTGAAGGACGTTGATGATCAAGTTCATTGTATGGGTCAATTACAAGTCCATTCACCCCATGTCTTAAAACTGCAGCTTTTGCAAGCGAGAGAACCCAGTCAATATTCGGCAGGCAATCATTCTCACACCTGTTCAATTAACCTACTTTTCTGGTTAGTGAAGAAAAAAGAGATTCAACAAACAAACAAAAAAGAAAAGATAAGCTAAGCTTCTTCAGAATACGAGATTCAAATAAAAAAGAAAAAGATGGCTCAAGGTTACGAGCTTTCCCTAGCTTAAGCAGCAAGGCATGTGCCTCATCCATCACTCATGGGCTCTATCACTAAGAAGGTAATACTAAACAATAAATATAGTTAGTAAACTGACATACTATTTGCTAAAAAGACAGTATGAATCAATTTTTAGTAATTCTGGATACTTAAAAAAAAAGTAGTAAAAGAAAGCTAGCCCCAAAAACATAAAAAGACCCTAAGAAAGCTAGTTCAAAAAACTTAAAAGTTAAATCTTCCCATCTAAATTAGAGATTTAAAATAGTTGTAAACTTGATTGAAATTGATTTCACTTCAAACATTTCATTGGAGTACAATATTTCAGTTATTTTGCCCAAATGAGTGTTGTTAGTATTTGTAGAGATTTTTCCATACCACAGGCACATAATCTTTTCCTCATTAGTGCATCTCTTTGTTAAAGCTCACGCTTCAATTTTTCTTTGCAACTTAAGACACCAATAGACTATGACACATTAGACAAGAAAAGTTTATAAAGAAATCATTGAGATATTTAAAAAAGCTAAAGAGAAGTACAGTAGCGATAAGATATATGGGGAATAACTCTCCCTCTCTCTCTGTTTGATGCATAGAAGAGACCATTTCTAGCTTGAGTCTAAATGTGTTTTTCTTGCACATCGCATTGATTCACCCATTAAGCTCTCTCTCTCTCTCTCTCTCTCTCCCTCTCCCTCTCCCTCTCCCCCTCCCCCTCCCCCTCCCCCTCTCCCCCTCTCCACCTCCCTCTCCCTCCCCCCCCCCTCTCTCTCTCTCTCTCTCTCTCTCTCTCTCTCAGTTTGATGCATAAAAGAGACCATTTCTAGCTTGAGTCTAAATGTGTTTTTCTTGCACATCGCATTGATTCACCCATTAAGAGCAATAACACCTCGTTCAAATCATTTTGTTGCTTGATACGGTAAAGAAAGATGGACTTTGAGCCTAACTCAATCCAAAAGACAAAACTCATGAGGTGAGAATAGAAAAGACCATTATTTTATAAGGATTTCTCAAGATCATATAAAGAGACAACAACTCATACACTCAAACCAATCTGGGATCTAATGCCCCATCACATTCCCTGGTTGGATATCATTACGTGGACAACATAAGATATAAGGCCCTAATATTGGATCTTGAAAGATATGCCACCTGGGCCTAACTCAACACCAAAAGCTAGCTCAAGAAAGAAGGATTGTCCAAGTCCACATAAGCAAACCATCAACCCATTTCCCAACCAATGTGGGACTTTAACCCCCCCTTCACGCCCAGACCCAACTGTAGCGTGGGCCTAGCGTGGGCCGGGAGCCCAAACAAGAATGTATCTGGCTCTGATACCATGAAAAGATATGACACCTAGACCTAACTCAACACCAAAAACTAGCTCATAAGGGGAGTATTGTCCAAGTCCATATAAGCACACCACCAGTCCATTCCCCAACCAATGTGGGACTATAACCCACTCTGATAGGATCAACCATAAAATAGCAATGGGCCTCTTATACCATGTAAAAAAATGCACTTTATGCCTAACTCAACCTCGTGAGGTGAGGATTGCTAATACCAAATAAGGGACAATAGTTTATTTGCTCAACTGATGTGGGAGACAAAAGATGACACTAGATTCCTTATCGGATACTACCTATTCATAACATGGCATCCTTAATATATATACACAATCAGTTAGTCCAGGATTTTCATTAAATTGAACTACAGAACATGGAGAGTAAGCTTAGAGAACATATGTCAGTTCAAAATAGAGGTCAGTGAGATCATCAGGCAAGCTTCAAGATTCATATTTTAGGAAACTGCCACCATCACCTTATGAGGAAAAATGTATCACTGAGCCATTGTTTTCCCTCTTCAAACTCCTGAGCGCTCATCCGTTCAACAGATTCCCCATATCTGCATTGTCAATGATCAAAACATTAACATACAAATTAACAACGAATAAAAGATAGATGATCACAAGTATGAGTAAGATATTTCTCTCGTGTAACAAAAAGTCAGGTTCTGCTTACAGGAAAAAAGCTGAAAGAGGAAAACAATAAAAGCTTTACAAATAAGTAGCAGGATATGACTATCCCACCTTCATAGACCAGCCCACAGAGAAGTTATAGTGGGTCTATATTCTAGAAAGATAAAGAAAAGGCTGTTGGTCCAACCAGCAATCTATGTTTGGAAAGAATGAAAGCTTCAAACATGTGCCACAAATTTGCAAGAATGGGAAGCAGTCTGTTTATGATACCTAAATCATTGTTTTTTTTGGAAACCAGTTACTATTGTGTGTATAAGATAAGGTGCGCAAAATAGTACATGGATACCTAAATGATTGGGAGGTTCAAAGAGTTGCAGATTTGCTTATGGTGATAAATGATTTCAATGTAACAATACTAAAAAGAAAATGACAAAGAGACTTAAGAAGTATAGGATGTTTCCTACTTGCCTCACATCAAAAAAAGGTTTCTTTATGTGCTTCTCCAAAAGTTTCCTAGCATGCTCCCGTACCTACAAATCAGTAAAGCAAAAAGAAAGTAAGAAAAAACAAGCAAACAACAACTGGGCAAGGGTGAATGCGCTGAAGGATACATTGTTCCGTACTGTGGTAAAAACGAAAAAAAAGTGGAATACCCTAATTTTATGAGATAATATTTAGTGAAAGGTGAAGGCTGAGCTGTAAAACAGCTCCTTCTAACAGATTTTAAAAGCTCACATTAAGCATTGAAGAAAAACAAAGGTGATTGTTGACTATGACAAGACTCAAGAAAGATATAGTAATATGGAGAAGAAAAAATCCTTTCACGCACTGACAAAACCAAAAGCTCCCCTTCTTTCAAAGAGAGCAGGACGGGTTATTCACATTTCATTTTATGGTCAGAGGCGCGATTTTCAAACTGTTCTAAACACAATTAACCTTTGAAGCCTTTGGGTGGCAACACAATAATGCATGTATTAACATCGGTCCAAAACAAAACTACACGAGCTGAAACATTATTTAAGCAATGTTTTCATCTTGTTTCACAAGAATTCAAGATGTAGGATTTACTTGGTTTGACAGTATAAATTGAATCTGATTAATCTAATAAGTGTCTATTAAACAATCTATCTGAAATTAACTAACTTCCATTCGTATACCTGTCATTATTAGCTCAAAGCTTGACTTTAACACAATCAAACACCAGAAATTAACATGATTTGACGATAGAAAAATCATATCCCTAAATTATAATTTCCCCTAACTTGTGTTTGATGTTCCAGAAATCATTGCATATGTCTTGAATTTCTTTATCGATTTTGGTCCAAGTACCCAAAATTGATTAACTGGATCTGGTAAGAATCCCACACCAATGTCGTGTCAACATGAGTGTGGCCCCAAAAGTAAAAAGTCTGAGCAACTTGGGATGTGGCAACAGAGGTAAGTCGAATTTCAGGAGTCAACAAAGGTGCTAAATTTCATCCGGAGACAAAACTTCTCCTGAAACCATTTCCCTGAATGTCTCCACATTTTCTATAATATTAGCCAAACCCTTGATGGGAACATGTTTCCCAAACTACCTCTTGTTGTTCTTTCATGTCTCCTTTGTATGTCTTGGCTTTCCACAATAATCACGATGCAATCAATCTTGTCAGAAGTGATCGTTTTTGGTTGTTCATGACTCATGAGAGACTGTTAACCCATAGTTCTCAATTAAAGCCTGATAGAACAGGACACCTCGTGGTCTCTCTTCAAGTTTACAGACTCATGCATCCATCCTCAACAGAAGGAAAAGGAACTTTAACAAGCATTTAAACCGTGGTCATATCATACTCTTGGTTCAACCATCAGAAAATATACCACCAATATAAGACAACCCAATAGTGATCTGCTAATTTTCAAGACACTGATATTCTTGAGATAATTTTTGGGCTGCCAGGCTCATGCAACACCGACAACAATGAGGAATGCACTTACCAAAAAAAAAATATGAGATAATTTTCTTCCATGTGCTTCCTATCTTCTAATACCTTTCATCACTGTAATGTCGTCACTTATAAACCAGTGTTTTGGGATATCAATGTAAGACATGGTCAAACCAACTTGGACAATCTTCTCTCAGTTTATCCCTGCTGTGGTACTTGAACCTTTTGTTGGATGTAATTATTTCCAATCCTGTCTAAAGTTCCACGACTTAATGTCCAAATTTACATGATATTCATCTTGTAGATATGTTGAACCATAGTGGTCAAACCCCTCAGCTCTTTCACCAATTCTTTTTACTTCAACTTTACCCTAAAATACTAGCTCAATGCTGATTCTCACTCTTCGTACTTTTATAAATATACCATAGGACCATGATATTTTAATTTAAAATGTTGGATTAACTTATGTGAACTGTGAACATCAACTCTTCCCTTTCTAAGATATCCAGTAACTCTGTTGACTTCTTTATCGACAAAACTATATTCCAAGTTAGTAGCCTTCTCTCGTCTCTTTACTGTCTTTTAGACATACAATGACCTAATATCAACTCACCTCCTCTATGTAGTATCCACTAACTTATTGACTTCCCTTTCAGCGCACCAATGCTCAACAACCTATTTGAATTTGACTCTTTGCTCTAGCTTCATTACCATCATCATCCATTAAGATGCGGGAACCCTTTTGTATCTCACACCACCCAGCACCAATATGGGGAGGATAAACTTTTTTAGGCTTCATAGGATAATATCAACTCACAAATGAATGTGAAACTCTCACATGAATAGTTGATAAATGGAGTTGAGCACAATTAAAACTAATAAAGCTTGCCAAAACAGGTCAATTAATCCAAACCAAACAAGCTTGTAAAGACAAGTAGGACTATGGTTTGACTTAAGGGTTCTCTCAACACCTAGTTAGTACATCAGGACTAAAACATTACTTATGTTTATCCAAATTCCGGAATGATTTAGGGGTCTAGGCAATCTTCAACCAATAGGCAGGGCACAAAAGTAAATCACTTATTTTTTAAATTTATTTTTTAGAAACACCTCATAAAACTTTAAGCAATCTAATCCTTGTGCAGGTTATATATATCTTGGAACTTTCAATTTTTTGAGTAAAATAGAAGATCCAGATAATGCAGAAATACGTTATCATTTGCATGACATCCTGCAACACCATACTACCAATAAATCTTTCTAGAGGGTAAGAACTAAGAATCTTCGTAGGATCCATTTATCACAAACCTCATCTAGTTAACTGAGGTAGCAAAAACAACTCGGCAACTACTTTCTAATGAATTCAATCACTCTTATTTATCCTAGCTTGATATGATGAGAAACAGATTTATAAGTGCCTACCCTGTTTTCCATAGAGCAAAGTGCAAATTTCCAGCCAACACTGTGATTGAGATTGCATAGAAGAGCATCAATCCATTCACTCTTCCCGGAGTTTGGGACTCCTGTAATAATAGTCAACTCTCCAGGTACAACCTGTACAGAATCAAGAAGAAAGAAACAAAAATCAGCCAGGCTGTAGAATTTCATGTCATGGTTACATGCTGATATGACAATAATAAGTCTCAATCTAGAGTAATAATACGTTTTCAGAATGTTATGCTGAAGAATAGGATTCTGTATCATTTCTTGGGGAAAGTTCAGTCGTTTTGGTTCTTTACTTCAGTACCTTGTCTTTAGGTAATATACTAGTGTCACAAGGCCAGTTAACACTGTACCATCCCTCTCCATTCCCAAGAATCTCTCATCATTTTTTTTTGTTCACTATGTTACTTTTCTCCGTACAATTTAAGTAACTATTTTATTTGGATAAAACTGGTGTTCAAGTTAGCTTGTGCACACCTCCAGTTATCTCCACCAGGTACCTTGTATTTCCCACAAACAGGAGTACCAGGAAATTCAGCCCACCAAGATTAGGCAGATGGGAAGAAATAACCTTGTGTTTACTCTGTTGGTTTCGAACTATGATTGCCAAGGTTGCCACTCCAACTTTTCAACTGCTAGACCACCTCCTTGGGAACTTGATTAAGTAAATAACCTTAGTGAAGTGATACACAAAATCCTCTAAATACAAAGTGTAAGAAAAACGAAGAATCTAATACGAAGAAGATTATCTATGGTAACTGGGATATCACATGCTCCAAAAGTATACCCAAAAAGAAAACCTTCCATTAAACTTTCTTCACATAATTGTCAAATCTAATTGGTATATCACAAACCCTACAACGTAGCTGCTGTCCCTGGCATGAATACACATATTTCCTAATCCTATTTAAGTACTGAGAGACTAGAGAAACACTTAGTTCCCAAATAAGAACCCACTCACATTGTATAGATGATTTAAGGATCTCCATCCAGTTGGAACCCCAAGCTCGTAGCCAATTGTTTGATGATAATATGCATCAATCTCAGTAAAGTAATTATTAAAGTTGAATAATCCTTGTATCGGGTACAGCTCTGCACCTTCAATAACCTCCCTCAGTGCACCAGGCCCCAGACACATAAGTACCTATTAATGCCCAAATGAAGAAAGATAAACTTGAGGTTACTGGAGAGTCATAAAGAAAACAGGTGAAATGAGCATCTTTGATGCACTAAAATGAGTAAGACAGCTAGAAAAGTATTATCAGTGGGTAAATCGAAACTCATAATGGCTAGAACTAGGATACCAAGGATCTAGCATATAAAGATTCGTGCATGTAAAATCATGAGCATAGTTTACCCTGTCCATATTTATCAAAAAGGAGGATTTCGTTTTGCCCCAGGAAGAACGTTATTGTGTAGGCATGATATAAACCGACTATAAAATTAACTGTGTGATAGTAACAGATGGAGTAATCATTGAGAGAACAACAAAGCAGTTATGCAACCAATATTTGCAAACAGATTCGACTTTGAGAAACAAGAGAAATGCCATTCAAAACAACTCTAAATTTTAATTTTTTTAAAAAAAAAACTCCCAATTTTACTAGTGCTTGAAATTAAAGTAGACTTAACAAGACTGCTATTAACTATAAACTTGCATTTCCATATTAAAAATCAGAACATAAAATTGAACAGAAGAAATTCCAACCAAGGGGCTTGGGGAAAGTATACAACTGTCAATCACAAATCAGAAAGATCGTGGAATATGAAAAAAGATCTCATTCAAAAATTTCTTTTTTTCTTCTCCTATAAACAAATAGGTAAGAAAATTCCATGCATGAAGACCTCATTTGCATCTTTGAAGTGATCTATAGTGCTCTTTTTTGGCCATGTAACTCGCCAGCACCTACATTGTCAAAGAGAAAAAGTTAAGAGCACTCGTTATTAAGGTATAATATACCAAAACTACCATCATTTGCGCTGGAATAAAGTACACTAGACCTTTCTCTCCCTAACCGGCGGGCAAGCTCTTCAGCTAATGCTTGACCAGGTGGATCCCCATCAGTTGCCAGTATAATGCGAGATGCCTATAAATGGTGAAAGAACAAAAACATTCTTGTTACATGACTGACACATAACAACACAGGAAACACAATTAGCAAAGAGGGGTCTTCAAACCTTTTCCAGATATTCTTTGCAGTTCCAAAGATACTGATACTTTGTGTCCTAGCTTCACAAAATGGACCAAAAGGAGCATTAGTTCCACAATATGTTAAAATATCAGCTAAATCATATCAAAAACAAAAACATAATTACATCACAAAGAATCAAACTCCTATTCTTCAACAAGATCCTCAAACTCTTAAAAATGAAGCAATAAAAATATAAAAAAACACCCAGCAGCAATTAAAAAAAAACAGTAGCAGATCGCAGCAGCTTCGTAGAGAAGAAGAAGAAAAAACTTACAGCAGCTTGGCAGCAACCAACCAAAAATACAAAAAAAAATCGCAGAAGAGTCTGAAGAAGAGAAGAAGAAGAGAGCTTACATAAGCAGAGTCTGAAGAAGAGAAGCAGTCGCAGCTGTGAGTGAAGTCGCGAAAGACGGAAATAGTATGTGAAGTCACGTATCTTTCAGAATTTTTTTTAAAAAAATAACCTTATAATTTTTTTTAAAAGAACCCTAATTGGCGCTTTTTCATAAAAAAAAGTGCTATATCGCGCTTCTCGCTTTTACAGTAGAAGCAAGCGCCTTTTCAATATCGCCTCGCCTCATGAGCTAAAAGCGCAGGAGCATCGCCTCGCCTCAAAGCGCGCTTTTTACACAAACCAGAATTCCTTTTTAATTTATTTATTTCCAAAACTAGCCTTCCCCTTTTATAAAGAGTTGCGATTTTTATGAAAAATTGAGACTTATATGAAAGGTTGTGACTTTTCGAAGGGTTGTAACTTTTCCAAAGAGTTGTGACCTTTCTGATATGGCACAATAAGCATTTGTTCCCACTATCCTTTGTTGTCTATAAATAGAGGGATTTCCTGCCACTATTATTTGTAGGATTTCCCCCGCTTTAGGATAGTCGAATTCAAATACATTAATTAAGTTTCTTATGAAGTTTGTTTCATTCCTCAAAGTTTTCTTCCTCCTTTTTCGTGGAGCTTAATCTTTACTACAAGTCATAGTGATTCGTGTAACTATGGCAATTCCTTTTGCTATTTTGGTTACTTTTTTTTAACAGTGTTAAAAATTTCGGCAAGGATGATTGAACTTCTCTTTTGTCTCTCTCTACAAGTTTCTTCATATAAACAAAGAAAATTTGTTTTAATTGCAATGTGACATTACTACTCTTGCACCTTTCCGTCCACTACTCATAACACTACTGAAATGGTTGAATTCATTACATTTGGTTCTTTAGTAAACAAAAGCAATAAGACATTACTACTCTTGCACCTTTGAGTCCACAACTCATAATGCTTGTTACTGAAATGGTTGAATTCATTACATTTGGTTATTTAGTAAACAAAATTTTTATTTCTGCCACTATTATTTGTTGATTTTTTTCCCTATAGGTGAGTTAAATTCAAATACATTATAAGCTTCTTGTGAATTGTGTTTCATTCCCCAAAGTCTTTTTCCTCCTATTTCATGAAGCTTAATCTTTTAGTGTAAGTGATTCATGTAACTCTGCAATTAGTTTTTGCTATTTTGGCGACTTTTTTGAGCTCTTTTAAAAATTCCAGTGAGGATGATTGAAAATTTTATCCTCTCTTTTGTCCCTTTCTACGGGTTTCTTCATATACTTTTTGAGAAAATTGCTTGTGGGTTGTGCTATATTAGATAGCACACAACAACAAATATGTGATATAACTAAAACGGAACCAAAGATGAAGTTTGCTAAAAGAACCAAACAGATTGCTCTCTGGCTCTCTTGCTTGCCACAGTTGGTATATTATTTTGATTGTTTTGTCATAGGTACAAATATTTTGTATGCCAATGCATCCTTCCTAGAACATTAGTAAATGGACAATTAGTCCACTTAATTTATCCAAGCCAACTAATTTGCCATATTTCTTCATATCTTCTTTTTGGGCATAATAAAAGATCAAGTTTTCTTGAAATAACAACTGTCCAAAATACAATATAACAAAAATAAATTTTAACGGCAACAAAAATGCACATTAACAAAGAGTGGTAGAGTCTTTACCAACATTAATTAATTGTCATTAGATTCAATGTTGCTATACACTTTAGGGACATTTATATAGAGTACCAATTGCCTCTTAAAAATCATATTTAGCGGCAATTAAGCTATTAATTATCGTTAAAGAACATTTTTACTATAGTGATAACTCTTTCTTTTGATAAAGATTTTTGTTTTATATTTTTTGATAAAGAAGTAACAACTCTTCCTTTTGGTTTCTTTCAATTAAATTTGTGAACTGTAAACTTGGATACAGCTCGACAAACTATCTTTTTGAAAAATGTGTTAAGCAACATGCTTTTTTCTTCTTGATTGTAAGGAAAGTAAGACCGTTTTGATTATTATTTGTGGATATTTCTGAGTTCAAGTATGTTACCAGTTTCAAAAAATATATATTTGTGAGTTCAAATGCTCACAAAATTATGTTGTGAGATTTTAGTACATAATGTGTTAAAATTTTGGTTTAAAATATCCAGTTGTGAACTGTTTCATTCAGATGTCACCTACTGCTTGGCATTAATTCTTTGAAACTGCACACTATAACCATAACAATAACTATGGTTCAATTCCAAATAAGTTGGGGCGGGTGATATGAAAACTAAGCAATAGTAATGACTATTCTAAGACAACGAGGAAAAACAATAATGATATTTACAATTTTAAGGTCATTTTTAACATATACATCATACAATAATAAAAAAGAGATTGATGGAGGTTCATAAGAAAGGAGCTAAAGGTCCTTCATTTGAATTTAGTTAATTATGTTCTTGTATGGACGTGATGTTCAACTTACTTGGGAGTGTTGTTGTTCGAGGCTTTTTGGTATCTTCTATAACGTTTGATGTTGTTCTTTATGACTTCTTTGAATTAAGAAATTTTCATTACTTCTGACCAACTATTTCAATGGAGATTTTCTTAGACTTATTTCCTATACTTAAAATTTGACTCACAATTTTTCTATAACAAAATGAAAATTAAAAAAATATAGCACTTTAAAATTTTGTAGTAATGCTTTGCCTTAGGATAAAATGTTCTTGATTATAGTGTATGTATCAAAAATACGAATATTACCGAATGATCAAATGTAAGCTTAATAAAATAGTTCACAAGTAGTTTTACCGAGTTATACAAATATATGGAGCAAAGCTCTTCTTTGCACTCTTATAAAGGATGGAGCCAGAATGTGGATGAGGATACACAGTAAATACATGCATGGATCGAAAAAGGTACACATGGTCATAATGCAATAAGGGGTGGTTTGGTAGGATGCATTAGAAAAAATAATTCATGCATTAGCTTTGTGTACTACTAATACTTTATTTGGTACATTTTTTCAACCTATTTATAATAATGCAAGATTTTGGTTGTGTTTGGTATATAGAGGAAAACATTTTCTGAAAAAAAATGTTTACCAATTGGTTGACTTAAATTGTTTGGAAAATGTTTTCCAAATCAACTCATTTTCCTCAAATTTAAGGAAAATGACTTCCCTTCCAAAATTAAGGAAAACATTTTCCAAAACTCTACCCGTACCCTGTACCCGACCCTCGCATTCAAAAGAAATAATTAAACAAAAAATTAATTTTCTTTTTTTTTTAAGTTTCAAATATATTTTTATCTCTATCTCCAACCTCCTCACCCCACCCACCCCACCCTCAAAAAAACCCCAAAAAAATTCTTTTGAAAAATATTTCAAATTTTATTTTTTACGCCATTCCCTCCCCCCCCCCCAAACAAGGTCACCCACGTCCCCTCCCCCCGTCAATTTTAAAAAAAAATTAAAAAATACATTTATGGGAAATATTTCAAATTTAAACTTGTTTTCATTTTTTGCGCCACCCCATCGAAAAAAAATTAATTTTTTTTTGAAAAATATTTCAAATTTTAGATTTTTATTTTTATGCTACATCAGATTTTGGAACGGTCATCGAGGTCTTGTCCTAGTTCTCTACTCACCAACCAAACATGAGAAAATAAGTTAGAAATCCACTTGTTTTCCAAGAAAATATTTTCTAGAAAAACATCTTCCCTCATACCAAACACACCCTCTATTGGTACATGATATGTATAACTAAATACATGGGAAAACCATGGCATTAGCAATGCAAGGGGTTTTATTGCATGCATTAACATGGTTGAAGTAATAATTACCCCTCAAAGTCTTTCCACGTCCTTTCCACCGTATTTGTAAGCAAATGCCATGTTTTATTTTAAATACACCAAACCAAACAATGCATAAGAAATACTCTCAACATAACTAATACCATCATGACTATACACCATATTCTGCACTATTCTTATACACCTTACCAAGTAAACCCTAAGAAGATGAACTGATCAAGATAATGGGCATACTACAATTAGGCATGGGGAGGGGGGTGGGGGGTCAAAAGAACAAGAAGAAAATTAGAATTTATAACTCTAGAGTCTAGCTTGAAACCATAAAAGGCTAATTAAAAACTAATAAAGTGAATGCATGAGAATTGAGTTGAGATAAGACATTCCTTCTCAAAGATAAACAGAAGTTGGTTACCAGATCCATATACACAAAAGTTTATCATGAGAAAGCATTTATTTAAAAAATTATAGGTAGGACAAACTATAGAGGAAAAACCTTCTCTACAGGCGGCAAATCTTTATCTGAAATAGATGGAGGAGCGCCATCTGGAACGCTCACACAATTCTGAAATCCTGCTTCTTCCATAGCAAGCTTGTCCATCTCACCCTCAACCTAACATAAGAGAAGTAGGCAATAAATATTACGAGAAGTGAAAAAGCCTATTCAAAAACTAAATGATGAGTGAATCAGAAGTTACAATGATGATATCACTTGCTCCCTTTATATCGTCGAGACCATAGAATATTTTTAAAGTATCAGCTTCCTGCAAATGAACAACATATTAATGAGGTCAAACTAATAACAATTTATGTATCAGTTTTCCGGATCCAACAATATGATAATAAAAATATACCGAGTGTATACCACAAGTGGGTCTAGAGAGGGTAAAGTGTACGCAGACCTTAACCCTACCTGAGAGGTAGAGAGGTTGTTTATGATAGATCATTGACTCAAGAGTGAGCATTTCAAAGCAGCCTAGAAAAAGAAATAAGAAGCAAAGAAGCCATGGGACATTTTCATGGACTGGACGAGAGAGTCTTTCGAACTCCTTCTGCCCTTGGGGCAAAAAAAAATTAAAAAGCATGATAGTTTGCTGAAAAGAAATGAACAATCACTACGACAAAATAGTAAGGCAATCGAAGTACAAGAAAAAATTAACAAATAGTAACAAAAATTAAAGGACGAGTCTACAAGAGTATAGTACATACTACTACTGATATGAAAAGAAAAGCTAGGCAACACACAGCTAGTTACTAAAAAGCTAGGCCACACACAACTATCTACTAACCTCTACCCTAATTCGTGCCCTTCATAACCTTCCATTTAATGCCATGTCCCCATTAAGCTAAAGTTGTGTCATGCCTTGTCTAATCACCTCTCCAATAATTCTTCGTCCTGTCTCTACTTATCCTAAAACTCACCAATGTTAACATCTCACGCCTTCACACAAGGCATCTATGTGTCTCCTCTTCACATGCATGAACCACCTTAGCCTTGCCTCCCTCATCTTGTTCTCTAGCGAAGATACTCTCACCTTGTCTTTAATATCTTCATTTCTAATTTTGTCTCTCCAGTATGCCAACACATCCGTCTCAGCATCCTTATTACCACAACTTCCAATTCTAAACATATGAGTATTTGACTAACTGATACTCAATCCCATACAACATAGTTGGTCCAACCACCACTTCGTAGAACTTACACAAGACACCGAATGCAAGCCTCTATTTCATCCACCTTGCATTAATAAAGAGAATGACAACCTTGTTAATTTCTTGATCACCTTGAATTGTAAACCCAAGATACTTGAAACTTCATCTCTTATGGATAGCCTGGGCGTCAAGCCTCGCTTCCACGCTAGCCTTATGGAACGCATCCTTGAACCTGCACTTTAAGTACAATTTTTTGTTCTGCTCAACCTAAACCCTTTAGAATCATTTGTCTCTAAACCTCACGTCTAGCTTTAACTCCATTGTGAGTCTCGTCAATCAGAACTATGTTATCCGCAAATAACATACACCATGACACGTCACCTTGGACATGCCGCATTAATTCATCAATCACCAAGGAAAATAAAAATGGTCTAAGAGTGATCCTTGGTGCAGACCGATTACTACTGGGAAGTGGTCAGACTTTCATCCCACTGTCTTAATCTCGGGTCTTGTCTCCATCATACATCTCTGGCCTCCAAGCATGAGTCTCATGTCCTTCATCATACACCTCTAGCTTGCGAACATCTCCGTAGAACCTTTCTCGAGACTTGTCGTATGCTTTTTCTAAGTCAATGAACACCAAGTGGAAGTCCCTCTTTCTCTCCTTATATTGTTCCACCAGTGTCCTCACAAGATGAATGACCTACGTAGTTGATCACCCCAACATGAATCTGAATTAGTTCTCAATAATAGATAAACCCCTCATAACTTTCATCTCCATCACCCTCTCCTACTTCCATTGTGTGGTTTCATTCCTGATACTTCTATAGCTATTACAATTATGAATGTCAACCTTGTTCTTGTACAAGGGTACCAGTATACTCAACCTCCATTCTTCAGGCACTTTTGTTCTCTTAAAAATGACATTAAACAACTAGTCAGTCACTCCAAGTATGCCAGTCTGCACTCTACCAAAATTCCACTATAATCTCGTCTGGCCCAATTGCTTTTCCCCTACTCATCTTATGAATAACACCCTTAAACTCCTCAACCAATATACCCTTACAATACCCAAAATCACAACAACGCGAACCAAAGAATCCCTGAAAATTTTTGGAAAAAGTTGCTGGAGCAGATTTTACGACTAGGTAGGGTCAGAAAAGAAAGAAAAAAGAGGAGGTGGTTTCTACTGATTAAAAGGATCACTGGACTAGAAATCTATGTTCAAAAAAGGTTTACCACACTGCTTTTGTAATAGTGCTCGAAAAACACGAAAACGAAACTTAAGAGCAAGGTTACTAACGTGAAAAAAGAAACAAGAGAGTGCGCTGAGAGATTAAGGAAGTAGAAGAAGGGAAGATAGGGACCACAATTTTTAAAATAAATGACATGGTGTAATCAAAAGAAAATGTTGTTAATATTTGACGTCATCACTTCCAACTATGAAATTAATATTATGTAGTATCCCATTTTACACAAGATTAGAGGTGTAAAACGTCACTGTAAAATAAGAGTTTGTACTGACTTATTTAGACACGTTTAGGGGGTAATGTATGTATTTACCAAATTCAAATTTAGACTTAAAAGATAAAACAAATACCTATCTTGGAGAAAAAAATGTGGTTGGAATAGTCTATGAGACTTGAAAGATAATAAAAATAAATAAATTTAAAAAATACATAAATGATGAAGATATTGTAATATTTTCACTATATTGTTGTATGGGTAATAATTAATACTCCTTTTGTCTTAATTTATTTGATTCACTTCCCTGGTTAATTAGTCTCTAAAATGATGAAACATTTCTATACTAAGTAACATGTTAACTCATAATACCCATTTACCCATGATGAAATTATTTTTAGCAACAAAACATCGACATATTTTAGACCACAAATTTTAAAAAGTCTTTCTTGAACTTTGTGCTAAGTCAAACTACACCACATAAATTGGGATGGAGAGAGTACAGAGATAATGACCAAAGTTGATTATGCTAACCAATACAAGCATTTTCTAAGACATAAAGTTTGTCCAAGAAAAAAATGAACCGCTAATAACCAATAGGTTATAGATAGTTGGCCAACAGAACTGATAAAATTAAAACTACTTTTCCTTGCACTACAATAACATAATCATATTATGGATAATATCAAGAACTAAAACTGAAATCGATAATAGAAAACCAAATTGCACCCAGGGGTGAAGCATAATGGTTAATGAAATGAGTTGACAACCACGACGTCCAGGTTCAAACCCCAACAGAGACTAAAACCATTATGATTTCGTCTCATCTGCCTTAGCCTTGGTGGATAAAGTTACCTCATATTGTGGAATGTCGTAGGTAGATCGTAGAATTAGTAAAGGTGTCACAAATTGGCACGAACACTATGATTATAAAACATTAAGAAAATCAAAGAAAATATTTTCGTGCACAATTGTTCTAGCGCTTTTACCATTATATTAAGTGAAAACATATTTCATCCTTCATTCTCCCCACTCATTAATGTAGTATTTTTTGTCTTGTAAAAAACTCATCACTTCCAAATGTTAGGGTTCCAAGTGCAAGTGATTAGTCCTAAATTACTTCAAAGAATGGTGGTCCTTTATCTTCTTTCCTTAATCTCTTTAATATTGATTATTTTTAATTAGTTAGTTCACTTCTTTTATTTGAATCCATCTACGCAACTTTTAAACTTTTAACAGTTGAATATCTATTAGCTAAGTATAAATGTTGATCCATTAAAATAGTAGTTGTCACGATGGTGTAAAGAATGACAATGGTGGAGGGGAAGAAAATGCTAGTACTGGATTGTGGAAGAACAAGTGTAATATTGATTAGGCTTTGAGGTGGCATTCCACCTCATAAAATGTCAGTGTCCCATGGATTTGGGTGTTCACCTTGGACATCCTTAATCAAGGGAGGTATATTTGAACCATTTATGTGATGTATTTTTGTACGAATAGTATACCAGAGGGTAAAATCAATATTTTCCACATAGTAAAAGGGGCAAATTTGACCCTTCTCCAAAAATACTAAATAGTGGATAAAGTAACAAAGATGATAAGGAACAAAAAGATGATGATAACTATAAGGATCGTTTTCTTTAATTTCATAGAAATCCTATTATTGAATACTTTGCACCAAGAAACAAAGTGACATAGTAATAAAGATAAATAAGGAACAAAAAGATCAGGATAACTATATGGTTCGTTTTCTTAAATTTCATAGAATTTCTTATTGAATATTTTGCACTAAGAAATAGAGTGACATAGTAATATATTTAAGAATGAACACAGAGCTCCAAACATTGAGATGACAGTCATAGCCACAGTTTTAAAATTTGTAGTAATGAATAACTTCAAAAGCAGACCAGTATACTTAACTAAGTACTGATTGAAGATATCAAGTTAACATTGCTTGAAGTTAGTGATATGGAAATCAAACACATACAATAAAGAAAACAAGGTTGCTGACAACTTGACAACTGAAAAGCATGACTGCTGCAATCTGAACTTTATCAATAACTTGATATAGTATTTGATCCACTGTTATTTTAATCAAGTAAAAGATTTCATTGGTAATAACAAGGACATCTTGGCCATATACAAGGAGAAACCTACAAATATGGTTCTCTCCAAAGATACCCAATCATGAATTTTGGATTGAATTTTCGCGCACTCTTTCTTACCGCAGAGATTTACACAAAATTCTTGGTTTCGACTCTGTTAAGCAAGAGTATTAAACATGAGACTGAATCACAACTTAAACGATTTGGGAGTACTCTATAGTGTCTTCACATTCTCAAAAAATATATATATACGTCATAGTATCTTTACATTTACCTGAAATAAATATGTTAAGTAGCAAATGAAGAACATTGACACTAACCTGCCAAAATTTTTTGGTCATGTTCCGGTACTTACAGCTTACAAGTGCTCCATCCCTCCGATACGTAAATGCAATAACAACCTGAAAAAAAAATACATCAATGATTGAAGAGTCAAGAAGTGACTCGGCTACAGTAAGGAAATGAGTCTCCCTTGAGCAGAGAAATGAACAATAATTGCTTCATTTGACACTATTTACCCCTGTGTCTTATCCAAAAAAATAGCAATTTCCCGGAGAAGTCTATTTGTTCTGGTGTGGATAGCAGGAAGACTTATATTTCTTGGTTTTTAGATGTCAAGAAAGTCAAGAGAAGATGTGTTTCAAACAAAAGTGATGCTAAAAAACACAGAAAAAGAAAAAAAAATCTTCGGGTTGTATTTTAATGACAAAGGAAATTTTAAATGAGTAAAGTGGATGTTCACAGCTCTCCTTGGAAAATCTAACAAGGTCTGCTGATTTTAATGGAAAATCCTCCGTGTGAGAAAGTCTTAAGTGAATTTCATAGGAAAAAGGTTATTCTCTTGCTTTAAAGTTTAGGAATTACAGTTAGGGTGAGAATAGATCTCAACCTTCCTGAATATAGGAGCTAACTGGAGAATGATAGCAACCACAGATAACAATGGAACAGATTTGTTTTTTTTCTGATTTCTGATTTGAAATCGGGGTGATTCCTGAAGCTAAAAGCCGTAAGGGTACCCAATTTATGCCTTTTGGCTTATTTTGCTGTAAAAGCACTTGGTTACCAAACACCAAAATAAGCCAAGAAGTGATTAAAAGTGGTCCAAATTTGACTAGCTTTTAATCTCGTCCAAAATCTTCTAAAACATCGTAATACTAAGATTCATCTTCTAAATTTTAAATCAAAATGCACAGCATTTTGGACAAAAATATTGAGATTCTATTTTATGTTAACCAAGCACAAGATACAATTATGACAAGTTAAGGAATTTTCCAAATGTTGAATCCATTTAAGCAAGCAGATTATTCAATCTCATTAAACTTCTGTTATTCAAGGATGAATAGCTCTAGACAATTGAATCGATTTCTGTTCTACCAAGTGGTATCACATAAACTCATCTAGTCAACCAGTATGTAAACTGATAGACACTTAACTGAATAACTAATTTAGAGGTATATCTTTCTCTTACGGGTTCTAGCATGCCAGCAAAAGGCGATCAGGTCTATGGGCCCATGATAGCCACAAACAGAAACTGATCAAGCAATATGTAAGAAAATGACAAGATGTCAGACCTGATCACCATGTCTTTGTTGCATAACAGCATTTCTCCGCAATGTTTCTCTTGATATCATTCGCTCAGAAAAGTATGTGAGTAACTGAAGAGCAACAAGGAGAAAATCAACTAATAAAAAGCTCATTAATTCACGTCCAAATAAAACATAATCAAGAGCAGTATATTGAGTAAGAAAAAGACAATCACATAATATCGGCAGTTTACTTTGGCGGTTGGAGAGTGGCTAAAAATCACAGACAGGGCCTTACAATAGCATTTTTCCTCTATTTCGGAAAATGCAGCAATACATCACAGAGGCATTCTACTGTTTATATTGATGGGCCAATGGTTTATTGATACAAGAAGGATGTTCTGTAAGAGTAACAGGAATAATAGGAAAAGAAATTGCAAGTATCAAATAGATCAGGGAAAGTAGGGTTCCCCGACTATTTTTCTTAGTTGCTCTGCTTTCTGGACTAGATGCTACTACATTATAAACTCGTGCATTGCAGATAAGTTCACTCTATGTTGCTTCTCAACATAGTGAAGTACAACAGCTCTGCCTTAGAAACTGGAGGAAAATATGGGCTACAAAATGTTTGAAATGCAGCACCAACACAGGGAGGGCAACAAAGTGAGAGTAGTCTTCCAACTGGAGACAAAGACACCCAAAGGGAGTCCTCTGAACACTACAAAGCTTGCTTAATCAGACAAGAACACTGCTATTACGGGAATCCTACAGATTTCAACCAAAAAAATTAATAATAATAAGACCCAAATGATGAAGAAATAGAATACACCAAATCTTTTGAGTCTGTTTTGTTAATTTTTAAAAGTTGTACGAGGTAGGAGTCCTCCTATCTACCTTAGACTCCATGACAACTGCAGAAGTCTTTTAGGAAATTCATAAAATCAATTATAATGTAAAGCCCCAAAAAGACAAAGCAGTTAAACTCAATAAGAGTACTTGTTTAAACTAGATAAGAAGTTACAGTGGGTGCCCAGTGAAATTAGAATACAAGCAGGCTTAGATCAAAACATTGAAACCACATTCCAAAGTGCTAAAAAAATAAACTATGTAAACAAAATATTCAAAATTTTAAATAACAAATATTTTGATGTATAAACTAGAAAAATTATGCATATAGTTAGTGTGTCGGTCTTGCTTCAGCTCCGTACTGTTAATGCTTAATATAAAACAAAGCAAATTCTGTTAGTTTTTTAGATTTAACACCAAGCTGCACCAAATCAAACCATGTGCCAATTTTTTTCTTTGTTGATCAAGTAAAAGATTTCATTGATAATAACAAGGCGAACTTGGCCGTAAACAAGTGGTATACCAAAAAGAGGACAGACCTACAAGATATGATTCTCTCCAAAAGACACTCAATCCTCTATCAGGAACTACATAGGTGCACCAAAAGAAAATAAGGGATCGGAGACTACTCCTCAATTGAGCAAAGCTCATCTCCACCCCTTTCAAAAGCTCTCATATTTCTCTCGTTCCAAAAAACCCACATTAAAGCAAGAGGAGCAACATTCTAAGTTGTGTGCATTCTTCTCCTAGCTCCAGTTCCAGCAAAACATCAACTTCTTCACGGATCATGGCATTGCTCAAGAAACGCCAAACCATCTAAACATACTCTCCCATAACATTATGGTTACTTGCAATGTAACAGAATGTAGTCCACGTCCGCACCTATCTCCTTACAAAGGGAACAACTCATGCAGATAACCTTTTGTTTCTAAGACACTACCGCTAAAATCACCCCTCTAGTAGCTAACCACGTGAAGAAACGCACCTTCCTCGGCACCTTACTATCCATACCGAGCCATGTGAAAAACTATCTTCTTAAGGGTCATCTTTATGGATTAGGTGCTTGTTTGGATCCATTATTGAAGGTCTTGGTTTCTTAACCATTATTGTCTAATTTCCTACGTGTATTTATCTTTCTATCCTTTATCTTTAATGTGTTTCTAGAGTTGGGTTTTACTTTTAAATTTTGATATCAAATCACCTTACTACCACCTCATAACTATCCCACCAAGCTTCCACTCTATCCTTGAAATCATTCACACGTAACCACATGTTCTCAAGTCCGAAAAATTCTTGAACAACTTCCTCTACCACCATCCGACAAGATAGCTGAATGGTCTGCTAACAGCCACAGAAGAGGAACCAGAATCACATTAGGAAACAACATCTCCCAAGAAGTGGACACTACGAATCTGTCTAACCTCAATTTAGCAAATGATTCTTCAATCTAGACCAGCGGTCTCCTCTAAACGAAATGTACACTAAGAATCTGTCTAACTGCGATCTACAAGATGATTCCTCCAATCTGGACAGAACAGAAACAATTCCATTTGATTCAATTTTTCTGTTCATTCAGTCAGATTATCTTGACAATCCCTAAACTGAAAGGAAATCTAGTGGATTGAATTCTGTGCAATGTAGCACACTTTTGTTGGCTAGACCGAGAATAGGCTCAGGACATCAATACTACCTCAAATGAAACACTCATCATAAAAATAAAAAAAGGAGGGTAGAGTGTAGGACTATTCACTGATAACAGCAATGCTAGCAAAGATGAAGAGGAATAGAAAACAGCAGCAGCGAGGAATCAAGATAGCAGTAGAGGTAGAAAATAAAGAAAGAGAAAAAGAAGAACAAAGAGAGTGACACTTCACATGAGTTAAAGACTCGAAAGATATTTATCTATATTTTGTTCAAGAAAGATATGCACAACTCAGACGCGATAAAGGGAAAATCAAGTATCTTGAGGATACATGAAGGAATAATAAATGACTTGTAGTAATCGATAATAAGGATTGACCACAACTTAACTCAAAATACAACCCATGCCCAACAGCTTGTAAAAAATGAAGCAGGTTCTCATGTCATAAGCAAACTACTACAACATACACATACAAATATTATTGGATTTCACTTCACCTAATGTAAAGTTGCATAAAAAGAAAGATCAGCATACCACATCACATAAAGGTTCCAGCCCCAAACTCTCCTCAGTTATCTGTCTGTACTTCTTATTCACTTTCCCAATCCTTTTCATATCCGCAAAAGCTGTCCTCACATCTGCAAAGGCCTTAAAGTGCACGAGAAAGACAGCAATTTAAAAAGCTGCCAAAGAAAATGCTATATAAAAGGATTACTGAGCTCATCTAAACCATGTTATACCCGTGTACCACCTCTCCATCCACATTTAGCTCGAAAGCATGTCCATGTAGCTGCATGCCTATATATCACACACATGTTTTAGCAATATATTGCTAGAGAGGAAGAAAGCATACATCAAAAGCAAGGTGCAAAGTAAGAAGCTAGATACCCATCCGGAGTAATAAAGAGAGATAAGCTCTTTTCATTTGAGCCCCCACCTTTGCACTACAAAGCAAAAACATTGCATTATATGTCAATATAGGGCATTCTAAGAGCCTTACAGATGCAATAATACTAAACAACTTTTAAGAGTTTAAGCTCATAACACCTATTAGTACCATGTTTAATTTATTTCTCAGCTCCATGTACTACACATGTTGAAGATATGAATCACAATTTTCTTTCTCAGAAAAATATTTAACTACCAGAAGGGGAATCTATAATTATGATTACTTTCATTTCTTCTATTTCGTACTGCAAGTGTTTTTCCTTCTTTTTTTTTTAAACTTTATTTCTTATCATTCTACTTGACAAGGCAATAGCTCCATTCACTTTTAATCACTGAAAGTATTGTAAGAAGTTATAATTTAAATCCAAAATGGTTAACCTCCCTAACTCTATTTCAGTTTCAAATTAAATCAGGAATAATTTGTTACACCGACACGGTGATCATTCATGCATTGAAAATCTATTTTATTTCTACATAGCCAACCTGTTATAAGAAATTCAAGTCATCATAGCTCAACGACAACATAGTCATAGAAAATATAGTAAGGACAACAACACCTACTGCAATGATACCTAATGCAACTTGAAAAAATGACAGATATTTATCAAAGAATTGATCATTATGCATCAATCCTAGACTAGTTAGTTTGGTTGTATGGATTCTCTTGGACCATTCCGCCCTATCCAGTCTAATTCATTCCGCCATATTCCAGTCTCATTGCAAAAATTTATGCAACATGAATACACGACTCCTTCAAGCCTCACTGAACCTGTGGGGTTTAAACATACTAAATGGATACCCGTGGGGTTAATTTTCAGGGTAACGGGCAACTTTTTTTTTTTTTTTTTTTGTATTTGAAAAATGTGAAATTATAATATGAAATTTTCAAATCAAGCTTTTTGAAGAATTTGGGATTTCATTTCATGATTCGAAATCAGGAGATATTTTGCATGTTCAAATGCCAATTTTATCACCTGATTTCAAATCGCGAGATGAAATTGCATGTCCAAACGCCTACTAAGTTCATTTAACACTTGATCCTCTTGAATGGATACATCTAACAAGTTTTCAGTTACTTCAGTTAGATCCTACAATGATATCAGATATCACAGAGTTGCCCTCATTAAGTCTATAAAAATCTAGAATTGAACTCAATAATGCAGTTTGGGATAATCTAAATAGAATATGAGTAAATCTAACTAATAATATGTATAATCATTGTAAAGTTGCATAGATTGAATCCCAAACTGCTCCTCATTCATCTTATTTTTCCATTTCTAAACAATATGTTGATGTCATTCTTCTAATCAGGTGCAATAGCAACAACCACATTTATGTCTACATGAACTTAATTCTTACTTTTTCTTGTTTACTATAAGAGCAAGGATGATACAAACCAATATGATTTCAATATTTTGTCATCACAGAAGACCAAAACCAGAAAAATTCTAGCAGATAAGTTTTCCAGGGCAGTTTGCTGATCAAAGTAACATTCTCATCTCAATAGAGAGATTGTTCTTCTAGTTAAACAATAACTACCATCCCTCATGAACACACTTCCTTCGTACAAAATATTCTTTTAAAAAAGATAGCAGAAGACCAGTCAGGAACTCACCATTGGACAAAGCAACCCATTGTACTGGCCTGGTCCACAAGAACCAATATCTATCCCAACCTGGCTTAATTTCTGCTTCAGTGCCTTCTCGTGGTCTGACTCCGTAATATCCTCCTTTGGGTCTTCCAGCATTACTCCAGAAACTGAAACTATAAAAATAATAATTTAAAATAACAAAGGTGGAATTTTTCGTGAAAATTTTTTGGAATCTTGCAACAAAAAATGTAAATATTCTTATATAAGTTCATTCAGGAAGGTTTTAGCGCAAATATCTGAACACGTATTTTTTTTAAAGATAAGGGTTATATTTTTATAGCTATTGTGCAGACGGCAACTAAATGACAGATTGAAGAACACTGCAAAGTTAAGAAATGACTGCCTCGACAAATAAAATTAAAAAAAAAGGTACCTGGAGGAGGAATTCGTTGAGGTCTGTATGAGAAGCTTGAAGTTCCGCGATTTGGGGATATGGGTTTTGAAGCAAATGCTGAAAAGATGAGTCTTTGGGTTTGAAAAAGTACAGGAATCGACTTGTATATTGTTGGTAAAGTAATGGATGGCTTGTGGAGAAAATATTTGGAGCCCATTACAAAGTTGTTGGAGTTATTCACTACAATCCTGCGATAAGGAAGAAGAATCATTCCTGCTCCTGCTCCTGCTCCTGCTCCTGCTCCTGCTCCTGCTCCTGCTCCTGCTAATGCTAATGCTAATTTTCAACAACATAAAACTACACTCATCCGTTAGGGGGTTAAGGAAGGGTTTTATGGTTTCTCAATTACTTAAGTCAAAATGTTCAAATTGGTATTTAATGTATTGGAAATGGACTATTTTGGTCCTCCATATTTGCGCCCTTCACAAAAATAGTTCCTCATAAGTTTATTATATATATATAGTAGGTAAACTTTCCGCGCTTCATGCACTGATGAACTATGTGAATAATTTACTATTGAAAATTTGATAACATAAGTGTTTTTGAGAGTCTACAATCCTACGATAAATTGTCAAGAATATTTTATCTAAAGAAGAAATCAAATTTGTTTTTATTCTTAAAATGAAAAAAGATTTGATTCTAAGTCTTTATGAATTTTGTTACTCCCTCCGTTTCAAAAAGAATGTTCCTATTTTCTTTTTAGTTTGTTTAAAAGAGAATGACCCCTTTCCTTTTTTGGCAACACTTTAACTTTAACTTTCCACGTGGCTTGTTTAAGACCACAAGATTAAAGGGCATTTTAGTACATTTGAAATAACTTTAATTTAGAACCACAGGATTAAAAAATTTTCTTTCTTTTCTTAAATTCCGTTTCAAGTCAAACTAGATCAATCTTTTTTAAATGGGGGAAGTATTAATTCTTTCTTTTACTGTAGTTGTTCATCCTTAAAGTCTTTTGTAAATATACGTAATTATTTCATTGTCTATATTTGTATTTTCAAAAGGTGGTACAAACATTTTATTCATCAATTGCAAGTATTTTTCTCCTATTCAAAGCCTCTACATACAAAATCTTAATATTATACATCTCTTGGAGTTCAATGAAATAACGTCTGTCGCTCAAATAATTTGGATTAAATGATGTCTTGGCAAGTGTCTTATTCAAAATCTTACGGAATCGATAACACTACTTTGATAGTCAAAAGACATATTTTGTTGTTTATGTATTTATAATGAGATAATTATTTCTTTAATATTTGACTAATATAGATTTATCCTACTTTGAGGGGTAATTCATTGACTTCAAACCCAAAATTTGAACGCCAAACGTTTGATTAAGGTTGAGTACAATACTTGCCATCCCACTACATTTCTTTATTTTTTGGATGTCACTAAGATTGAATGCTTCGATAAGACAAATTTTTGAATAAATAATTCTCTAAGGTAGTTTGAACCACCATAACTTTTGAACACTCAAAGTCGCTTCTCGGACATCCCATGGATTTTTTACCCCTTGAAAACTCTATAAATATCAAAGTCATGTATTTTACAAGTTTAAGAATTCTAATGTACATGACCCAATAGTCTAATGATTACATCAAACTCATCATTAACATATCTTTACTTCAACATAATAATCAAAAGCATAAACATAAAAAACAAAGTTTAAAACATGTACTCAAAATTAAAAATTTAATCATACATTAATGATCGTATAAAACATACAAGGATCTCTAATAATAAAATGAAACATAAAGGAAAATATCTAGCCCACTGAATGCACATTTTTCCCTTAAGAAAATTATTTCATTCTAGTTCCCGAGGGTTAAAAGAATAAATTCACTCACGACAGAACGACTCTATTAACCAATGTGTTGATAGAAAAACAAGGTGTTAGTTATTCAGGAGCAAAGTACATGAATAGTTAATTGTGCAGAAGAAGAAGAAGAAGGAGAAGAAGAAGAAGAAATTTTTGTTGTTTTGAAATTAGAAGGAATCCCTCTGTTTATAGACAACAAAGTGTAGTGTGAATAAATGTTTATTGTCCCATATCGAAAAAGTCATGACTCTTTGAAAAAATCACAATCTTTCATAAAAGTCACAATCTTTCATAAAAGTCACAATTTTTCATAAAAGTTGCAACTCTTCATAAAAGTCGCAACTTTTCATAAAAGTCACAACATATCATGAAAAGGAAGGCTAATTTTGGAAATAAATAAGTTAAAAGAGAATACTGGCTTGTGGTGATGTCACATAGGCAGGCTTAGGGTTCTCTTTTATATAAATATATGATTCCTACCATATGCGAAAAGTTCTATTTCAACATGTATCCTTACATGGGAGTAATAAATATTTGTATTGAGGGCAATATTATTATTACTTCATACAAACACTTACATGTCCTTCATAGCGGTAGTCAAGTGCGCCTGTTATCATTACGTATAAAAGGGTAATTTGATCATTCAATTTAAAATTACACGTGACTTTGATTTTAAGTGAGCATTCTCCACTTTATGCAATTAGATCATTATCGCTCTCTGTAACTATATCATTATCCCTATCACTTCTCTTTCTATCATACTTCACATAAAAGTTGCATCCTCTTCTCCCTGTGTAATTGTTGACAATGATATTTTTAAGTGTTTCTAGATATAATTTTTTGTCGATGAATTATTTCATATTTATTTTACACATTCATGCTCTTCATACTACGTGAAAATTTCATTTTTAAAAGAAGTATAAAGATTCGTGTGTTGAATTCTTCAAAATTTTCTCCCGTTTGTTAATTTCATTTTTCGATTGTTTGTGGGTTTAGCTTAATAGTGATTAAGATTTAGAGTTTAGTGCCTATTAGAAGGAAAATACATTTGGTGTTTGCTTTTTTTTTTCCCTATGTATATGTGTTGTTGTGAATTAAATTAGTCTATCAACTTCATGACAAATTAATTTTAAGTTAAGGGTATAGTGGACAACACACCTCTTACGTATAGTTAAGGGTATTGTAACACCATGTATGCTAGAACTACAAAAATTCAAGTTTCCAGGAGTTGCAAGTGCAACCTACGATTGCCAACTACGGACCGTAGGGTTACCCACGGTCTATGCTGGTGGTACGTGAATGGCCACCTGAGACCCTTCCCCAGAACCCTTAGAAAAATATTATTTAAGTTTTGACCCACGCCGGGACCCACAGACCTTAGGTTCACAGTCTATGGTCCAGAGTCGTAGGACACTTCCAATTTCAATCCCAATTGCGAACGACGGTTCACCAGGACGGATCTTCGGTCCATCCACGGTCCATAAGTCCATCCACGGTCCGTTGGTACAATCCGTAGGTGACCCCAAAAATATTTAAGTCAAGGTTAGTTTGGTCTTTTCCTTATGGTTGGACAACTACACTACATTGTTTAATCCATAAACTACGTGGTTTTGGTCAGTTTTAGCCTAGAAATATAATTTTAACTTACCTACGTCAGATCATTCATCAAATTTAGAAACAAATTAGAGTGTAAAAGGAGAAAGAAGTCAAGAACCCTAGCCCAAGAACACAATAAGGTTCGATCAATTCCAGCCTCGAAATTGAAAGATTTCTCCATGGAATTCGTCACTAGGTATGTGAGATTTCACTAGTGGGTTCCTTTCGCCCATTAGGTCCCTAAAATTCAGTTAGATTCTTGGTTCCCTTATTATTAGCTAAACTTAGGGTTTCTAGAACTTCAGCAGATTAGTTTGAATTAGTTACTTAATGTTCCTAATCTGTTTATCATGATCTTTAGCATGTTTCGGTATAGATTTTCTTCACAAATTCAGAACCTAGCTTTGTAGTTCTTTTAGTTCCTAAATTGCACATGCTAGATCAGATTATTCAGTTATACATGCTCCACTTACAAATTTTTCATTATAAGTATATTAATGTTGCATTTTTAGTTAGCATGTCAATATTTGAGCTATCCCGGCTTTACAACATTTCAATTATAATTACTAAATTTCATAATTAATTGGGAGTAACTTAATACCGAGTTGAAATAGGGTCAGTCACTCTCAAGTCCTAGAACTACATGCCCTCGTAGGTTGTAAGTCATATATGTGGGCATCATCTTAGTGATCACGCCAGTCATGCCTTTATACTTTCAGCAAGGTATATTGGGTCTTCTCGATGAGGCGTATACATCGAACTCCACATTTAGCTCACGTGGTTTTATGTTGGCTATTGGTAGCTCCCACAGTTCAGTCAAACTCTATTGCATTGACCAGGTTATAAGTACATTTCAGTATTCCGTCTCAACATATTATAAACTTGGTCATTGTATTTAATTACTTCATGTTCAACATTCTTAGTATAATATCATGTTCATATCTTATCATTGTTCAGATTTATGCTTTGATTCAATCATGATTATTATTCTGCTTTACTTTGTCTTACATGTTCGATACCTTTCAAGTATTGATGGATACTCATCGATACATCTTCTTATAATGTAGGTCCAGGTCCTCAGCTTCCGGATCACGCATTGATCGATTCCTGATCTTCAGCTCAGCAACATCACTGGTGAGTCCTCATTCTTCGAGGACAACAAAGATGTTATTTTTCATGCTTTTAATCTTGTTTTCATTTTTTGCTAGATTTAGCTGGGGCATGTCCCATCACTTGTAGTCAGTTTAGAAGCTTATTTCAAACATAGTTAGATTCAACTACGTTTGACTTTTTAGCTGTTGTTTAAACTCTCACTTTTCATATATTTAGATAGTATATGAGTATTTCCCTATCATTTCAGATTGTTAATATGATTTAGCTTCCGCACAGTATTTGTTGATTCAGTTTGCTTTAGTATGCTCATGATATGCCAACAGGGTTAGCTTGGGGTCACTCGTGATACTAGGTCCCGTTTCCGCGTCCTGGGGGTAGCTTCAGGGTGTGATAAAAGATTTAAACTAAGTCATTGCAAAATAAGAACTCCTACTATTGTAAAAGTCATGAGTTGCCTCCCGTGGAGCACCATGTTTAACCTCGCAACTCGACTTGTCTTACAGATAATTCATCATGTAGGACAAGGGAATCTTTATATCGATTTGCACCTTTACCAAAGTAGTGCTTATAATGTTTCCTACTCACCAAGGTTGTTGAGTTTTTGTTTTTAATATATACTGCAGCATGTTGTGTCATCCTTAGTGCTTCGAACGACCCACTCCAATTAGACCTTATTTTTTGGGGGGAATATCCCAAGTCTAGAGTGGAAAAGCAATACATGTTAGCCTGGTGTCATGACCTAAAGTACACCCTATAACATGACATATAGGATCTAGAGAGACCCTATACAAGCCAATTATTATGCATATACAAGATAATAGAATCTTAAAGAGTTTAAAAGGAACTTTTGATTCATAATAAGTTTGAAAAATACAGTGGAAGTCTAACCTAAGTCTAAAAGACATCTACTATGTCGTGATTGAGATATAACACATACATCATATACAAAATATGAAATGAAAATACATGAAAGCAATAAAAGAGTCTCGATTCGTAGGACATGAGGATTCACCAATCTTCAATGTCTAAAAGGGATAGCTAGCTACTGCTATGAGAGACAGTAGAGTCCGAGTCTATACTAGTGAAATATTGTAGGTAAAAATATGTGTTAGTACATAGAATGTACCAAGTATGATAGTGATGAATAAGAATTATAAAATCATGCTAAGGGACTTTATATAACATGCAATGACCAAACTAAATCATAAAATAACAAGTTACAGGAACAAGTCGTATTCATGGTTAATGCAAGCTAAGCATCTTTAAAACATACTTGATATACTTGGGAAGTTTTCCATTAAATGATGTTGATCAAGTGAGCTATAACATAGAATTTGGTGTCTATCCCGCACCGATGTCCTTACTTCCCAAGGTAAGAACCATAATCTTCTAGCTTAGGTGGATCCACTAGCTAATGTATATCTAAGATAAACCTATGGCGTCACATGGTTATGGAATAGGGAGATTGCTACTAGAAATCTGACATCTACTAAAGGGGAGCTTCCATCTTAATTATCATCTCAGTGCAAAACATAAATCCCACAGAATAATCAGTAATCTTAAATTGTCTCATTATTCATGCAAGGGCACATCAAGTAGCCAATCCAAGTTAGAATTCATTAGAATAACTCCTTAATATCAATTCATCTTAGGTGAGGAAACCTTTCAACCTTATGAATCCTTTATTAGAGAAAACCCTTTCGCATTCATGTTTTGAGTTGTATGTGACAAATCATTTCACAAAAACAACATCGTTGCTTCACTGTCATAGCAACCTCAATCATTTTCATCAATTTGATAAGAAACATACATATCTTCATAAATTCTTCATTCATAGTTCAAAAGACTCATCATATTCTATAAATCATGGGTCATACATGTATTCATGTAATATCAACTTTAAAACATGTATATATTTCAATTCATGCATAACAAGACATAAAACAAACAATCAGATTATTATTGAAAAGGAACCCATGAAATTAAATAAAACCCTAATTTCAGTTGGAAATTTTACCTTGTAAAATTGGAGAATTTAGGAACCCTATCCTCTGTAGGTGTATACTATCATACCTTGGTGTGAATAGCCTACAAATAATGGTGAATTAGAGACTTGATCTAGAAACCCTAGACTACTTCTAGCTTTAGAGAGAGAAATATTGGGGAAGAATTTTGATCAACTTTGATGATTTAGGAGAATGAGTCCGATTGGGTAATTTTGGGGTTCAAACTGTTTATAAAGACCTAAGGTAGAGGAAAAATGTAACACTCTGGAAGTTCCATGACTTAGTCTAGAGCCTTACTTTATGAACTAATCCTTAAAACATTGTTTCTAAGCTTTATAAAAGCTAATGAAACTAATTAGGAAGCATTAGAATCAAAACATCAAGAAACGACCATGATGTCCGGAGACTAGTGAAATTAAGATAGTTTGCCTTGGTGTGTTTTAAGGGATTTAAAGAACTAGATCGAAGTAAAATTTGGTGGAAAGGTTTGAAATACATGTTAGAGTGTGTTTAGAGTCGAAACGTCCGGGTACGACTCCCCAAGGACCACCCTAAGAGTACTTGAGGAGGACCCTACATTTGACCCTCAAAATTGTCTTGTGGCAGTATGCAACCACGAGACCAACCGACCTACCACAATCGTTAGAATGATGCTCCGTCGATAGTGCTCTTTTGTTAAGACTTACCCTAATCACCAAGGCTCTGAATTGGAGCCTCTGATCCAAACCACAATTGACCAGTACAGTCCGTGGTTGGATCGATGCGCCATGGATGGGGTTTTGTCGATTGGACCCTGATTCACTATCTAGTTTTGGATTAAGTGAGAGATAATTAGTTAATTAGTTAATGAATTAATTAGAGATTAAGGGGTGGTTAATTAAATTGGTTGGGGTTTATAAAAGAGTTAGACTTCATTAAACTAACCTAACACTTCATTATTTTCCAAACCCAAATCACTCGCACTTCTCTCTACTTTCTCTCTCTATCCCAAAGACACCAATTGAAGACCAATGTTCAATATTCACTAGAGCTTCAAGATTCAAGTTTGGGTATGAAAGATATTCACTCTTTGGATCTCTTTCCTTAGAGGCTCCTCAAAATTGGTTGCCAAGGATGTCTAAAATCATGTGTTTCATCCAATTCTTCGTAGGTTATCTTTCAAATTGGTTTAATGTGATATCATTGAATTATATTGAAAGATTATGATTGTTTATTTGTTTATTTTTGTATTTCTTTAGTCTTTGATCTAGTCTCATTAAAAGATCCATGAATAACCCTTTTTTGGTAACTAACATTTTATTAATTACTAGAGGCAAAAAAATACAAATCAAGCAGCTATCACGACATGCTTTATTCTCAGCATTTAAACAACATTACTACCTTCTGACACTACTGTCTATTGCTCAGAATTTCCATTTACTACAACATTTTTAATGCTAGGTGAAACTCTTGCTATAGTCACATAGGCTATCTCTTTTGCTATATTTTCCTCCATTTTGCTCTTGTTCTCAAAAATTCTATTATTCCTCTCAATCCACATCCCATAGACTCCTTCAACTAATATAATCTTGAAAATTTGTGCTATTTTAGTCTTTCCTTTCCCATGTTGAATGCACCATTGTACAAACTGTCCCTATGTCATTGGATGTACACTATGATGATGTATCCACGCTAGCAACCTTTCCCATAGTTTTCTAGCAAATTGGCACTGGATGAACATACGCTCTATATTCTCTTCTGTATTCTTGCATAAAACACAAGTCTTATTTACTGCCACACCCTATTTAGATAGCTTGTCTACTGTTGCTAGCTTTTTGTTCAACATAATCCACATTATTAAGTAAGCTTTTCGCCTTGCTGCATTATTAGACATAAGACATTTCCAGTCAGGTCGTTGCTGCTCCCCTATCATGTGTAGGTAGATTTGCCTGATCATGCTTTTTTCCTTTCCCTATATTAGTTGTCCTTGATCAATTATATGTTTTGCACTCATTACTTTCCTTATCATCCACCTTGCTTGATTGCTCACCTGCCAATTGCTCTGTCCCTATATATAGTATGTTTGTATCCATTTGATCCAAAATTTGTCCTCTTTATTTTCTAGATCCCAGCATAATTTGGCCACTGTAGCTTTGTTCCTGACTTGCATATTAATCAGTCCCATACCTCCTGCGTATTTAGGAGAACACACCCTCTCCCAGGTTATTAGTGCCTTTTTAGTAACATACCCAACATTTGACCATAAATAGCTTCTACATAGCCCCTCAATCAATTTGATTATATTTGCAGGAAAGATGAATTGTTTTGCCCAGTAAGATTGCATTCCAAACAACATAGTCTGCACTAGTTGTGTTCTTCCTGCACATGACAATTTCCTAGCTGTCCATGAGTTGATGCTTGCCATGATTTTTTCAATGAGAGGATACCCTTGGATTACTGACAATTTCTTGGTAGAAAGAGGCACCCCAAATACTTTAAATGTATCTCTTCCATTTTGTAGCCAAGTTGTTGTATGTAGCCAAGTTGTTGTATGATTTGTTGCCTCACCTCTAGATGGACTCCCTCGCAGTAAATTGAACTTTTGTTAAGATTTGCTTGCAATCCTGATGCTTGTGAGAATTGTGAAAAACATCTTTGGAGGGCCCTGATAGAATTAAGATCTCCTCTATAGAATATTAACAAATAAATTGCAAAACATCAGGGAGTGATGTCCAATTTAGAGCATTTTGGGTGATACTTGAATGTTTTCTCTTATTTGAGTCCCTTGAGTAATCTACTATGATATTCCGTAGCTATAGCAAATAGAAAAAGGTACATTAGATCTCCTTGTTTGAGTCCTTTAGCTGCTGCAAAACTCTGAGTAGTCTGCCCATTTACCACTATAGAATAGTTCACTGTTCTCACACATTGCAGTACTCACTGAGTAAACATATCAGTAAAACCCAACCCATTCATCACTTGCTCTAAGAAGATCCATTCTACTGAATCATAAGCTTTGTGCAAATCAATCTTTAACATGCTACTAGGAGAAATATTCTTCATAGTATATTCTTCGACCAATTCATGAGCTAGCAATATATTGTCTGATATTTTCCTCCCTGGTATGAACCCAGCTTGGCTATCACAAATGATAGTATGAATAACATCATGCAATTATTTTGCTATCACTTTAGAGATGATTTTATATACCACAGTACAACAAGCAATTGGCCTATACTCTTTCACAGTTTTGGGACTTTGTACCTTTGGGATAAGAGTTACTAAAGTGCAATTGAAAGTTTTATATAATTTACCAGTTTTGAAGAAACTCCGGACAGGATCAATAATATCATTTTTGATGATCTTCCACGTATACTTAAAGAAAAAAACATTACATCCATCTATACCTGAAGCTTTATCATTCCCAATGGATTGCAACCCTACATAAATCTCCTGTTCTGTTATGTCAGCACACAACTTTATCCTTTGATGCTTTGTCAATATGATCCCTCTCTCATCACATGGGCATTTATACCTGGTAGTTTAATGGCTGAAGTTCCCATAAGACTTTTGTAAGATAGCACAAAATCATCTTGGATCTGTCGAGGCTCATACAACGTCTTTCCATCTAGGGAAGTTGTACCTCTAATTTTCTTCCTCTGAGTTCACTCCTGTATATTGCACTAAAATACTTATTGTTTCCATCCCCCAATTGGATCCATTTTTTGTCCTTGATTTCTGTCTTAATGCATTTTCCTCTATCATCGACCATTTCTCCAGCTTTAAGAATATCTCTTTTTCCTGATCAATTAATTCATCATTTAACTGACCGTATAATTGATCTTGAATTCTTATAAGTTCCAGTCGAGCCTTCTCAATCTGTTGGCCAATGTATTTGAACTCTTTTTTATTCAACTGCCTTTTTACTAGTTAGAGGGCCATTAGCATCCACCATACCTTCTTCACGTCACATTTTTCATACTTCTGTTCCATATACTCTCCACTAATTCCAAGAAAGAAACATGTTCAGTCCACACATTGAAAACCTTAAAGTTCATTTCCACATGGTGTTGAGTTGTTTGCAATAACAATCCATGGGGCTATGATAAGATATTCCTGGGTTCCCGTACTCCGTAATAACATGTCCTCACTTTTCTATCCATTCATCATTCCCAAAATCTCTATCAATCCTACTTGAGATTTTATTAGTACCACGCTGCTTGTTATTCCAAGTATAATAATTTCCCTTCCATTGTAATTCATTGACACCAATATCTTTTACACACTCTGCAAAATTTCTTATTTCATTCATAGTCACAAGAGCTCCAGCTAGTCTGTCTGTTTGTGAGAATAAAGCATTAAAATCCCCTACAATGAGCCATGGTTGAGAGATGCCTTGTGCCATCGTGTTCAGTTCTAGCCATAGATTTTTCCTTTACTCTATTGTATTATAACCATAAATCATAGTGAGCATAATCTGTTGTCCCTTACTTCTTTTCTTGATCTAGAATTGTAGTAATTATGCAGTACTATTGATTAGCTTGGTTTCATACCAATTATTATCCCATATCATCCATATCCTACCATTAGAAGTTGCATTATCATTGTGCATTATCCCCTATCCTAGTACTTTTACTTTGATCGTCGCTTTCATGTTAGACTCTTTAACTCTTGTTTCAATCAGACCTGCCAAAGTTATTTTATTATTCTGCAAATAGGCTTTAATCTCTTTCTGCTTTTACCTTTTATTAATACCCCTCACATTCCAGAATATCAAATTCATCAACACGTTTTAGGGGCTCCACCTATATCAATAGGTAGTGAAGCAAGCTTGATATGCATGAGACTCTCAATCCCATTGCTAAGTGGTATAACTGCTAATATAGTAAAATTTGAAAAACTAAAATCCAGTTGCTAACCTCCAGCATTAGGTCACAAATTAATTTGATTTATATCCCTTGGTGTTTGGTTGTCTTGTTCCTGTTCTATCTCATGATTACCCTTCTTAGCAGTAGTATAAGAGTTGTTCTCCTTTGGTATTTGCTCTGGCACCTTTTCCTGCTCATTCTTTTGCTCCTGTGGTTGGATTGGCCCTTTGTATTGCGAAGTTTGAGTTACTTTTTTCCATGGTTTTCTCTTATTTTGTATATCCTCCTTTGTTGGTGAAACTGGTTGACACTGGTGTCCAATCTTCTGGCATTTATCACAGTATTGAGGTCTCCATTCCAACACTGCTTCCTGCATAAATGTTCCTCAATTTGGATCCATAACTGTTATCTGTTGTGGGATAGGCCTAGTGACATTAACTTTAATAAGCATTCTAGCATAGGAAATTTTTGTTTGCTTTGTGGTACACTCATCAGCAAATAAAGGGACTCCAATAGCACTAGCAATTCTACTTAGTGATCCCACACCCTAACAGTTATGTGGCAACTTGGGAAAATTCACCCATATATGTATTTCCTCTAAGAAGTCACTCCCAAAATCAAAATCAGGACAATGATTGATCGATTATTGATAGTATATGGTCCAGTATACATTATTTCGTTCATGTCACTAAGATTCTGAAACTTGACTATATAATACCCATCTCCATGGAGGTACACATCAGGTTTAGCCATTATTGTCCAGGTCAGTGTTATATACCTATTCTTGGTATTATACCCTGGACATTTCCCAATCACATATGCAATGAGTGCACATTTCCATTTATCTTCTTCAACTTGTACCTCCTTTTCTTCTAGCTACACCATTGTTTTCCCATTCACTATTTGTGAAGGAAAATAGGACAAGTGCATTCCATTGTTTGCTGCTCGATTGTTCCTAAACATATTAACCCATGACTCCTTGTATTCTCTGATCTGCTCCTTCCAGACTTTGGTCTCCATTATCCCCTTCAGCTTTAGTATTAAGGTTTATCTTTTCCTCTACAACCATTGTTACTGTTCCATTACCATCGTCCCTTTTTTCATCGTCAGAATTTTCCAGATCTGACTTCTCATGTGTTTCTTCATTACCTGGTGGAGAATTTAAGATCAATCTCTGAGATACTTCAGACCTTGAAGGTGCTCCCTTTTCCATTACAAACCCTTCATCTGTAGGAAGGGTTTTGGATTGTTCTTGCCCTCTTATCTCTATTGCATCCACTCGAGTTCCTACTGAGCTTTTTATTGTCATTAATGGTATTTTCCTACCTTTTCCCCGTCATCTTCCTCTTCCCCTCACCATTTTCACCTTCTCTGCGCACGTTAACTATCGTACGCTGAGAGCATTTGGAGAGAGAGAAAATTTACTTACTATATTGTTAAAGTTACGACGAAGATTGATAGATGATTAGGAATGTTGGAATTCAATATGTTATTGATTAATTTAATATAATATGATGATAGTGATTGTATTATTGGAAGAATGTGGTGAAATTGATGGTAAAATCTTGAAGAAGATTCTTGGAAGCCACTGGTAAAACTTTTGAGATGATGATTTCTCTACTTCAATTATGTTGGTCTATTTTTGATGATGATATTCAATTGAGGTATGAATATGTGAATAGAATAAGAAGATGATGATATGATGAATATGATGACATGTTATGAATATGTTGAATGTGAGATCATGGTAAGGGTATGATTATGCAAGGTTGACGGAGATTATATTGTGTACATTATTATTGTGACTATGATGTGTTGATCTCACTAATTTTGGGTTGTGATGAAAGGAAGTTCTCATTTTAAATCTAAAGATCTATTATCATGATTATACAAGGGGTTAGTATTCAATGACATATTAAGAATTGATGTTAAGAAAGACTCAAAGACATTTCAAAAAGGGACTTTAGCTTAGTATCCAAAGCCTAAAGTAGTTCATAAATACATATATAAACATGCATAATTCATCACTAACAATCGAATTAATATTAAACAATTCAAGTTAGAAAGAAGACCCACGAAATTGGATGAAAACAAGGTTTTTAGAGATCTTTGAAATCAAATCTTTGAAGAACCTCTTGGAGAAAGAAGTCCCAAGAGTGAATAGACTTCATACCTTGTGAATCCATTGAGATTGGTGAAAAAAATTCTTGATCTTGGAGCCCTATAAGGAACTTGATCTTCTTCTTCAATGGGGGGTCTTTAAAGTAGTGAGAGAAACTCGAGAGACATGAGAGTTTTTGGGTTTTGGGAATTATGAGGTGTTAGGTTAATGCCTTAGGATTATTTAATACCCCTAACTAACTAATTATAACTGTCCCTAAACATTAATTAATTATTTAACTAATTACCTAACCACCCCTACTTAATACGTATGAATGCAGTGGAAGAGGGGTCAATCGATGAGACCCCGTCAACCAAAGCATGGACCGTCCCAGTCAATACCAGAACCACCCCTACTTAATACCAGAACTTTTTTACCCTAAACATACACTAAGGTGTATCCTAAACATACACTAAGGTGTATCCTAAGCATTTCCCCAAAGTTTTCCCTTCATTCGACTCTTCAAATCTCTTTCAAAACACAAATTCACACTTTCACTCATCTCCGGACGTCGTGGTCGTTTCTTGCCGTTTAGACTCTAAAACTTTCCAATCAAGTTAAGACTCTAATCATGACGAAAACACTATTTTAAAGAATTATTTACTAGGTGAGACTCTAGCCTAGGTGTTTGCATACCGAGGTATAACAAAAAACCTATGGTGGCACATAGTTATGGGATAGGGCGGTTGCTACTACAAACTCGACCTCTATTTCGGAGAGCTCTAATCTCAATATTCTCTTGGTGCTAAGCATAAATCCCATTGAATAGTCATTAATCTTAACTTTTATTATTATACATGGAATGTCATATCAAGTAGCCAATCTAAGCTAGAATTCATTAGAACAACTTCTTAATATCGATCCATCTTAGGTGAGAAAGCCTTTAAACCTTATGAATCCTTTATCAGATAAAACCCTTCTGTATTCAGGTTTTGAGTAGTATGTGAGAAATCCTTTCACAACACAACAACATCGTTTCTTCACTCTTAAAACAATCTCAAATCAATTTCATTAATTTGGTAAGAAACATAGATATCTTCATAAAATCTTCTTTAATAGCTCAAAAGCCTCGACATATCATGCATTGTTGCACATCAATCTTTCTTTTCTTTATTACATGCCATGTACCCTTATTTTTGAGTGGATGTATAGGGCCTCTGGGACCCCTCATAATATCTCTCTCATGTGGCTCCACCTCATATTTTAGGCATATATTACTAATTAAATAAGGGTAAGAGAGATTATTTAGACCTTCCGAGACAACCTCCTGAATGTGTTCCACAATGATCTGCCCAACATTGATAGGAATTTACTCTATGATGGCACACATAAGAACTGTTGTATCAAGATACACATCAGTCTAATTCCTTAAAAGAATCACCCTAATATAAATGATGGAATACCAAGTCTTGCTTCAGTTGTGAACTTTGAAAAGTCAATTTGGCCACGTAGGCCTATGGCCCATGCAAGTGTGTCATAAACAATTCTTAGCCCTCTTCACTTGACCTTTCCGTGTGAACTTCAAAATTAAATCATTTTCCCCGTAATGTTACTAAGAAGTCACATGAGAAGTCGGTTTCTGTGGCGTTAGCATTGAACTCTTGAATTACTATGTAGTTAGCCTTGATAGGCTCATATGTGAAACACATCCATCTGATTGCCTCCAATCACCCATAAAAATCTATCATGCTCTCTTGAAGATTTGTAAAGAGAATACCCTCTCCCTTGTGATATTCTTCATGAGGAGGAGGTCATGCAATCAGTGGAATTTAACAAATAGATATGACTCATAGTCAGAGAATTCAGCTACCAAAACATTTTTTTCTTATTTGATGTTTTTGACCATGATTTTGCAAATAAAGTACCTATATAAGATGAAAACATGTCAAATGAGTGAAAAGGAATGTAAAGAAATGTATTATCAAGGAATTAGGCCAAATAAATACGTGAAAAAGGAGTCGAGGGAAAGGGGTTGAAGCTACTATTTTTGGCAAAAATAATTGTCAAGAAGACGACTCATCTAAATATAATTTGGCTAACCTTTTCAAGTAATTGTGATCAAGGGATTATACTTTGCGATCACGTAATTCAAAATTTAGTACATTATGATTGCGGGATGAGATATCGAGATCGTGTAGAACAATTCAACCCAGAAAATTAAACTTCAATTTAGCATTTCACTGAACAGGTTGTAAGCAACCTTTTCTCATGTCTTTTTCACACGAAATGAAACACCCCAACACCTAATGTATCATATTACACTCAGGATGCAACATCAAACAACACCCCAATCCAATAAAATAATTTTTTCAATCACAAATCATTATCACAATGTAGGAAGAGATTTAACCCTTTTTGAAACTACCTACTTTCAAAACTGTCACAACTCAGGGGTTCCCCTTAGATGTTACAAGGAGTATAAAACCCCAAGCAACCTTATAAAAACCACTTAGAATATCATAACATAAAGTAATATAGCAGACCAATCAATGACAACATAAAATCATAATGAATCACATCTCATAGGAGCGCCTGACCACTTAATTCAACACAGTCATGACATTACACATAGCAACTCAATTCATAACTTATCACATATAAGAGCTCAACATTTCATAGCATATAATGAGGAACTACCTTCACAATATCAACCTGACATTAAAGAGTTACCATGGAATTCTTCTTCTCAAGAGTATAACAAGAACACTAAAATCTTAAGAAGGCAAATGCACAAATTTCATATAAGTGCAAGTAGAGACAAAAACCTCTTTCATGGAAAATGATTTTAACATAAACCTTTACCAATACATGCATATATTTAGAAAGTAATTCAAATTCAAATTCACATTATTCAGTATTCTTATTTTAAGAAAAATTACTAACCTCAACTTTGAGTAAGAGGAAAAAGATGAGGGTAGAGGGACTTCATATCGGCCTCAGCCTCCCATGTTGCACTCTCAACTAGATGATTTCTCCATGTAAATTTTATGGAGGCCACCTCTTTGTTCCTCAAAATTTTGACTTGACTATCTAGGATCTCAACCGAAACTTCTTCATATCAAAGGTTCTCATTCACCCCCAACCTTTCAATAGGGAGAATAGAAACCAGGTGCCTATACATTTCTTGAGCTTGGAGACATGAAATACCAAATGCACCGTGGCTAGCTCACTTGGTAGATTCAACTCATAAGTAACTTTTCAGACCCGTTGCAATATTTCATAAGGCCCCACATACCGGGGCTAAGTTTCCTTTTTTTACCGAATCTCATCACCCCTTTCATAGGTGAAATTTTTCAAGTACACCCAATCACCTTCTTCAAACTTAAGGTCTATTCTTCTATTTTTGGCATAAGACTTGTGCCGACTATAGGTTGTTTTCAACCTTTCACTTATCCTTCGAACATTCTTTATAGCCTCATAGAGTATCTTAGGACCAAGGAGTGAAGACATAACAACCACAAACCACCCAACTGGTAACCTACATCTCCTACCATAGAGTGCTTCAAAAGGTTCCATACAAATACTCAAATGGTAGCCATTATTGTTTAGCTATTATTGTTAGAGAACTCAATCAACGACAAATGATCATCCCAACTTCCTTTGAAATCAATAACACAAGCTCTTAACATGTTGTATAGGGTTTTTAATGTTATGTTTCGCTTGACCATCCATTTGAGGATAAAAAGCAACACCTAGTTTCATCAACCCTTTTTGCAAAAACCTCCAAAAATAAGAAGTGAATTGAACACCTCTATCCGATGTATTGAGTAAATACATATTGAAGCCTCTTGTGGCCGGTAAATAAGTCCACATGTACCCCATAGAGATAATGCCTCCATATTTTAAAAGCAAACAATACGGACGCTAATTCAAGATCATGAGTTGGATAGTTTTTCTCATGCACCTTGAGTTTTCTAGAGGAATAAGCTATCACCTTACCATGTTACTTGAGGAAACAACCCAAACCTACTCAGGAAGTGTCACAATACACTAAAAAAACCTTGGTACCCTTCGATAAAGTTAAAACCGAGCAGAGGTAAGCTTATCTTTCAACTTTTGGAGGCTTTTTTCACAAGCCTCTGACTAATCAAACTTAACCTTTTGAGTTAGTGTTTTCAAAGGAGAAGAAATAGATGCAAACCCATTAACAAACCTTATATAATACCCGACTAAACACAAGAAACTTCAAATATTGGTTGGAGCCAAAGGTCTAGGCCAATTCGCACTTACTATATTTAGCAAAAAGTTGATGACCAAGAAACGCAACTGATCTCAACCGAAATTCACATTTACTATATTTAGAAATAAGTTGATGTTCCTTAAGGAATTGCAATACCACCCTCAAATGACCCATATGATCATCCTCACTCTTAGAATATACCAATATATCATCAATGAAGACAATTACAAAAGCATCAAGGTAATTCTGGAGCGTTTTATTCATGAGATCCATAATATCCGCTAGAAAATTGGTTAAAACAAATGGCAAGACTCAGAACTTATAATGACCATATCTAGCTCGGAAAGTCGTTTTAGGAATGTCTTCACCTCTCACCCTAAGTTGGTGATATCCTGATCTCAAATTAATTTTTGAAAAGTAAATCGCACCTTGAAGTTGATCAAAATAAATCAACAATCCTAGGGAGAGGATACTTATTCTTATGGTGATCTTGTTAAATTGTCGGTTGTCAATACATATCCTAAAGGACCCATTTTTTCCACAAACAATACCCGAGCACCCCATGGAGAAATACTAGGTTGAATGAAACCTTTGTCTAGTAAATCTTTTATTTTAAATCTCAAATCGTTCAATTAGGCTGGAGCCATCCTATAGGGAGGAATTGAAATGGGATTTGTGTCCGGCAATAAGTCAATACTGAAGTCTATTTTCCATTCGGGAGGAATTCCGGGGCAAGTCATCGAGAAAGACTTCTAGAAAATCCTTTACCATGGGGACTGAATCTAAAGGAGGAGCATCGGAGTTCAAGTCCTTAACCCTTATAATATGATAGTGTCACCATTTAGAGTTTATCTTATAAGATTTTAGACAGAAAATAAATCAACCCCTAGGGATTGAGTTTCCCCTTCCACTCTAAGACGGGTTCACTTGGAAAATTTAAATTAACTACCCTTGTTCTACAATCTATGAAAGCAAAACAAGCATCCAACCAATCCATTCCCAAAACGACATCAAAATCAATCATATCAAGTTCTATCAAATAAATATGAGTAACTCTATTAGGCAATATTATAGGATGATTCTTATAAGCTCTTTTAGCAATAACCGAGTCACCCATCGAGGAAATAATTGAAAAAGGTTCACTTTGAACATCGGGTAACACATCAAAGTTCATGGCCACTAAAGGTTTTACAAATAGAGTGGCTCTAGGATCTAGTAAATCATAGACATTAATGGAGAACACTTGTAAAATACAAGTGAAAACATCAGGAGAGTCCTCTTGATCACCCCTTAAGCGGAGAGCGTAGAAATGATTCTTCTTGGGAGCTTCAGGATTGGGGGCACTTGCTTGTGCTTGAGCATTTTCCCTTCCTTTAGCTTTAATAATAGAAAAATCCCTCTTTATGTAACCACTCTTACCACAACCATATAAATTACCCCTACGAACTAGACATGCCTTCATGTTTTCTACCACACTTAGCACAAGTACACTTCTCAACAAAAGGACAACTACCTCTCCCTTCTTGAGACTTGGGCATGGAAACTTTACCTTTAATGATCTTTGGAGTGTTAGATGGGCCTTGGTTGGAAAACTTCTTCTTAAATCTTGGCTTATATTGCACTTCAAATCTAGCCTTGGAAGAATTCCCATCTTCGGTCTTGTCTTCTGCAACTCCCTATCAATATTCTTAACTTTTTTATCCTCAATTTGTTCGGCATGAACCATGAGACAAGAGATGTATATGGTAAGAATCAACATAGCCGACCTACATTCATTAATCACAAGGTCGGATATCTCCGTAACAAATTTGTTCATCTTAGCCCTAGAATCCGCCACTATAGTAGGAGCATACTTGGATAGTTGAGTGAACTTGAGGCTATACTCCTTTATAATCATATTCCTTTGGCGAAGATTGATAAACTCTTACATTTTCTCTCCCTTAGTTCCAAGAAAAAGAACCTATCAATGAAAGCTATCTTGGAAGCCCCTCAAGTGTCACGACCCAAAACCGAGCCGCGATTGGCACCCACACTTACCCTCCTATGTGAGCGAACCAACCAATCTAAACCTTAACATTTCACTATAATGTCACAGAAAGTAATGCGGAAGACTTAAACTCATTAATAAAAACCAATTCAATAACTATTATTTCCCAAAATCTGGAAGTCATCATCACAAGAACATCTACTTCAAATTACTAAATCTAAGAGTTTCTAAGAAGCTAAAAATACATAAAGGCTAGTCCATGCCGGAACTTCAAGGATCAAGACATGAAGAGGAAGATCCAGTCCAAGCTAGAAGCATTAGCTCACCCTGATATCGGAGTATAAGTAAGAAGACTGGCTAGAGTTGCTGTTGGTCGAAGATGACGGCACGTTTGCTGCACTCCACAAATAAACAAGAAGAAAACATAAAAGTAGGGGTCAGTACAAAACACGGGTACTGAGTAGATATCATCGGCCAACTCAAAATAGAAAGAAATATATCTCAGATAACATCATAAAATCAATTAATATTCTTAACAGGTGATAGCAACAAGTATAAACATCATTTATAATATCACCGATCATATCTATGAGGACTCAAGCCTCCACACCATACTCATTTGGGAATTAGGTTCATTAGATTGAGTATATTAACATCTTTCAAGATTCATTATCTTTATTCCTCTTGTGTCGGTACGTGACACTCCGCTCCCCTACTACTATGTGTCGGTACGAGACACTCCGATCCCCTACTACTATGTGTCAGAACGTGACACTCCGATCCCCTAATTCTACGTGCCGGTTCGTGACACCCGATCCCCTAAATCTACGTGTCGGTTCGTGACACCCGATCCCCTAAATCTACGTGTTGGTTCGTGACACCCGATCCCCTAATTCTACGTGTCGGTTCGTGACACCCGATCCCCTAATCTATGTGTCGGTTCGTGACACCCGATCCCCTAAATCTACGTGTCGGTTCGTGACACCCGATCCCCTAATTCTCATTCTTATCAATTCATCAAGCCTTCTTTTATACCAAGGCATCATCATTAACAAGGGATTAGGTTTTTATCAAGATTTGGGATTCAATAGCTTCATCATGCTTATTTCATCAAAATTATAAATATATAAAATCACATCATGCGTGCAACACAATTAAGCATATAGAAGACTTTATAATACTACCCAACATATATCATTCGCTATTAAGAGTTTACTACGAATAGCATAAAAACCATAACCTACCTCCACCGAAGAATTGCGATCAACAAGCTATCTTCTCAAAATCCTTGCTATCCTCTTCGTTTCTCTCTCTCTCTACTCGTTCTCCCTCTCTTTCTGTTCTTTTTATTTTTCTTATTCAAACCCTCTTTCTTTTACCCTAATTAGCATATAATTAAGTATAAAAGATGGCAATAATAACCCACTAATTAACTTAAGGTTACCTCTTTTAACCCCCAAGTAATTAGACTTATTAACATTAACCCTCTACTTTATAATTAAAGTAGAAAATAGTCCAAAATGCCCCTTAAATAAATTAACAGAAATCCGACCCAGCCTGGGATTACGCAGCCTTTGACGGGCCGTCGTGCCTGCGACGGTCCGTCCTACTGTCCGTCACACGATACATAGACTTGATTCTAGTGAATGGTCTGTGACGGTCCGTCGTGGCCACGACGTTCCATCCTGCCATTCCGTCGTGACGTTCAGAGAGTCGCTCTCGGTACCAGATTTTCTAATTTCTAAGTGTTTTGGAACGAGACCCCCTCGACGGTCCGTCGTGCCCATGACGGTCCGTCGTGGGGTCCGTTGTCTCAGCCAGTTTTACAGAAATAAAATCTGCTGCTCAAAACGACTAAACAGGTCGTTACAATAGATACCAATTTACCCATCGTTCGTCCTCGAACGATCACGAGAAGTAAAACAAGAGTGAAAAGAAGTACCTGAATATGTAAACAGGTGTGAGTATCTTTCTTGCAAATCAGCCTCTTTCTCCCAAGTAGCCTCTTCAACTGGTCGATTCTTCCATTGCACCTTAACGGATGCAATCTCCCTCGATCTCAACTTGCGGACTTCTCTATCTAAAATGGCAACAGGCTCCTCCTCATAAGTAAAATTTTCATCAAGCAGAACTGAATCCCAACGAATGATGTAGTTTCCATCCCCATGGTATCTTTTCAGCATAGACACATGAAATACCGGGTGCACTCCTGACAGCCCTGGAGGCAAGGCTAATTCATAGGACACCTCCCCTACTCGCTTCAGAACTTCAAATGGACCAATATATCTCGGACTAAGCTTACCTCTTTTTCCAAATCGCATCACACCCTTCATTGGTGAAACCTTCAGCAAAACTTGCTCACCTTCCATGAACTCCAATTCCCTAACCTTTCGATCTGCATACTCCTTTTGCCTACTTTGAGCCGCTAAAAGCTTTTCTTGAATAGATTTCACCTTTTCTAACGAATCCCTCAAAAGGTCAGTACCCCAGGGTCTAACCTCGAATGCATGAAACCAACCAATGGGAGACCTACATCTCCTTCCATACAATGCTTCGAAAGGAGCCATATCAATACTTGAGTGATAGCTATTATTGTATGAAAACTCCGCTAAGGGTAAGAAGTTATCCCAATGGCCACCAAATTCTATCACACACGCACGAAGCATATCCTCCAACACTTGAATCGTTCGCTCAGACTGACCATCGGTCTGAGGATGGAACGCGTTACTAAGGTCCAACCTAGTACCCAATTCCGCATGCAATGTTTTCCAAAACTTAGAAGTAAACTGCGTACCTCTATCTGATATGATGGATAGTGGAACCCCATGCAATCGAACGATTTCTGAGATATAGATCTTGGCTAACTTCTCGGCATTGTAAGTCACCTTAACCGGAATAAAATGAGCAGACTTAGTTAACCTATCAACAATCACCCAAATAGAGTCGTACTTACCCATCGTCTTTGGAAGACCAACCACGAAGTCCATTGCGATTCTCTCCCATTTCCATTCAGGAATGGGCATTCTCTGAAGTGTTCCTCCGGGCCTCTGGTGTTCATAATTTACTTGTTGACAATTTGGACATTTGGCAACAAACTCCACAATGTCGCGCTTCATTCTACTCACCAAAAAGTTGTTGCTTAGGTCACGGTACATTTTGGTTGCACCAGGATGTATAGAATATCCGGAACTATGAGCCTCTGTAAGGATAGTGTGGATCAAATCATCAACACGGGGTACACATACCCTTCCCTTAACCCTCAAAACACCTTCCTCATCGATTGTCGCTTGTTTAGCCTCTCCTTGCAACACTTTATCTCGGATCCGGATCAATTTTTCATCATTAAACTGCTTTCCCTTAATCTTGTCAAGGAAGGAAGATCTTGCCTCCACACAAGCTAAAAAACCTCCCTTCTCCTTTACTTCTAATCTCATAAGTCGTTAGCCATAATATGAACTTCTCTAGCCAATGGGCGTAGAGAAGCTTGCAGTGAGCTAGACTTCCATGTTTCCGCTTTCTACTTAAAGCATCCGCTACAACATTCGCCTTCCCCGGATGATACAAAATAGTGATGTCGTAGTCCTTCAGTAGTTCCATCCATCTCCTCTGTCTCAAGTTCAAATCTTTCTGAGTAAAGACATACTGTAGGCTACGATGATCCGTATGACCTCACACTTAACCCCATATAATAGTGTCTCCATTGCTTTAATGCAAACACTACCGCGGCCAATTCCAAATCATGAGTTGGATAGTTACGTTCATGCACTTTTAATTGTCTTGAAGCATAAGCAATCACATTCTTCTCTTGCATTAGCACTGCACCCAAACCCGAATAGGATGCATCACAATAGACAATGAAATTCTTACCTTCCACTGGCAAGGTGAGAATTGGTGCAGTAGTCAACAGAGTCTTGAGCTTCTGAAAGCTTTCCTCACACTCCTCCGACCATACAAATGGAACATTTTGCTTAGTCAAGTTCGTCAGTTGGGAAGCAATAGAAGAGAATCCCTTGACAAATCGGCGGTAGTAGCTAGCTAACCCAACAAAGCTCCTTATTTCTGACACATTAGTAGGTCTTACCCAATTCTTCACTGTCTCAATCTTAGAAGGATCCACCATCACTCCATCCTTAGAAACCACGTGCCCCAAGAAAGACACTGCATCTAGCCAAAACTCACACTTAAAGAACTTGGCATAAAGCTTTTTTCTCCCAAACATTTCCATACCATTTCTCAATGCTCCTCATGTTCCTCCTCCTTACTTAGAGTATATCAGTATATCATCAATAAATACGATCACAAAGAGATCCAATATGGCTTAAAAACCCGTTCATCAAACTCATGAACGCAACAGGGGCATTCGTAAGACCAAAAGACATCACTACAAATTCGTAATGCCCATACCTGGTTCTAAAAGCAGTCTTTGGCACATCCGTTGCCCGTATTATCAATTGATGATAACCGGATCTCAAGTCAATCTTAGAGAAGACACATGAACCTTGTAACTGATCGAACAAGTCATCAATGCGAGAAGAGGATACTTGTTCTTTATTGTTACCTTGTTCAACTGCCGGTAGTCTATGCACATCCGAAAACTCCATCCTTCTTCTTCACAAACAAAACCGGAGCACCCCAAGGAGATGCACTTGGTCTAATGAAGCCTTTGCTCAACAACTCTTGAAGTTGGGCTTTTAAACTCTCTTAACTCTCCACGGGAGCCATTCTATAAGGGGGTATAGAAATGGGGCGAGTACCCGGTTCAAGATCAATACAGAAGTCAATATCCCTATCTGGTGGCATACCTGGAAGATCTGCAGGGAACACATCCAGAAACTCACGGACCACCGAAACCGACTCAATCAAAGGTACTTGGGGTGTCATCCTTGAGATGTGCCAAGAAAGCTAAACCCCTTTACTAACCATTTTCTTAGCACGAAAAAGGAGATGATACGCACCGGATTGGAAGTGTAGTCACCCTCCCACACTAACGGATCTGTCCCAGGCTTGGCTAACGTCACCGTTTTAGCATTACAATCCAAGATCGCAAATTGCGGAGAAAGCCAAGTCATACTCAGAATTACATCAAAATCAACCATTTCTAAGATAACCAAATCTACATAAGTGTTGCTCCCCACAAAGTTCACCAAACAAGACCTATATACCTTTCAACTACCACAGACTCACCCACCGGAGTAGAAACACGAATAGGCATATCAAGTAATTCACAATGTAAATTTAGACCATTAGCAAATGAGGAAGATACATAAGAAAATGTGGATCCAGGATCAAACAATACAGAAGCCATGCATTCACAAACCAGAAGATTACCTGTGATGACAGCATCAGATGTCTCCGCCTCTGATCTCCCAGGGAAAGCATAACAATGGGCCCTTTCGTTTGTTTGTACGTTGCCCCTACCATGTTGTGATGTAGTGGCTCTAGTTTGCCCATCACCCCGGCCGTTTTGGTGACCACCATTACCTCGACCACCACGTCCTCCAGAATAACGGCCTCTACCATGACCACCTCTACCTCTAGCTATTGGGGGTCTATAACTTTGTTTGGGACAATTCCTCCTAATATGTCCAGTCTCCCCACATCCATAACACTCTATAGAGTCAAGCATAGGTCTCTCAGAGAAGTGTTGACCGGTCTGAGGTGGACCCCCAACTACAGTCTGTAGTGAAGACTGAATGGGTCGAACTGAGTAACCTCCGGAACCCTGTCCTCTAGAGTAAGAACCATTAAACTCACCTCCCTTTCGAAACCTCTTTAATGTCGATGCCATGGTGAATTCATCTGGCTTCACTCCTTCCACCTCTACCACGAAATCTACCACTTCTTGGAAGGATTTTGCCGTAGCCGCTACATGTAAGGCTGAAATCCGCAACTCTGACCTCAACCCCTTCACAAAACGACGAATCCACTCTTGTGGACTGAAACAAAGTTGGGTGGCATATCTGGATAGTGCATGAAACTTAGCCTCATGTGCATTGACCGACATCCTACCTTGCTCTAGGCTCAAGAACTCATCCCTTTTCCTATCCCTCAAAGTCCGGAGGATATACTTCTCCATAAACAAGCTAGAGAATGAGGCCCAAGTCATAGGTGGTGCCTCTGTTGGTTGACACTCAACATGTGACCGCCACCACATTTTGGCGTTCCCTTGAAACTGATAACTCATGAACTCAACACCAAACCGTTCTACTATACCCATCTTGTGTAGTAGCTTATGACAGTCAACCAGAAAATCGTAAGCATCCTCAGATTCAGCACCCTTGAAGACTGGAGGTTTCAATTTCAAGAACTTACTGAAAAGTTCATGCTGATCATTTGTCATTATAGGCCCAGTAGTCAGACGTGGAAACGTGCCTATGTCCAATGAGGCATCCATACGAGGAGCCATAGTGGCTGCATGTTGTACCTCTGAAACCGGAGGTGTTGGTGCAGAAAACACTGGAGGTGCCTGACCCTGATCAGACAACCCACTAAGATAAGCGAGAACCTGATTGATCATCTCTGGGGTAGGTTGGGGTGGCAATCCTTCATTCTGCACTTGTTCATTTTCCCCTTCCTCACCCTCTCTTACCACTTCCTCAGTCGGTGGAGGAGTCACCGCCCTAGTACCAGATGGGCTAGGTGCTCGTCCTCTTCCTCTAGAGGACGTCCTCCCACGGCCTCTTCCACGGCCTCTTGTCACTTCTTCTCTCTGAGCTGCAGCCCCAGTGGCTGGCTCAGACGCACCCTGTCCCGCCGGTGCTGGTGTTGGCGCAGTCGTTGCTCTAGTTCTAACCATCTGCGAAATAGAGTGAAGATGGTCAGATACCAATTTGTATCACCTAGATACCAATTGGATCCAAGTAATAGCACGAAAGAAGAAAAGAAAGAATGGAATTTTCCTAAAGTCCTATAGCCTCTCAAAGAAAAGTAAAGGCGTCCCCCTACCGTTCCTTAAGACTCTACTAGACCTGTTCTTGTGTGATGAGACCAACGAACCTAATGCTTGATACCAAGTTTGTCACGACCCAAAACCGAGCCGCGATTGGCACCCACACTTACCCTCCTTGTGAGCGAACCAACCAATCTAAACCTTAACATTTCACTATAATGTCACAGAAAGTAATGCGGAAGACTTAAACTCATTAATAAAAACCAATTCAATAACTATTATTTCCCAAAATCTGGAAGTCATCATCACAAGAACATCTACTTCAAATTACTAAATCTAAGAGTTTCTAAGAAGCTAAAAATACATAAAGGCTAGTCCATGCCGGAACTTCAAGGCATCAAGACATGAAGAGGAAGATCCAGTCCAAGCTAGAAGCATTAGCTCACCCTGATATCCGGAGTAATGAAGACTGGCTAGAGTTGCTGTTGAGTCGAAGATGACGGCACGTTTGCTGCACTCCACAAATAAACAAGAAGAAAACATAAAAGTAGGGGTCAGTACAAAACACAGGTACTGAGTAGATATCATCGGCCAACTCAAAATAGAAAGAAATATATCTCAGATAACATCATAAAATCAACTAATATTCTTAACAGGTGATAGCAACAAGTATAAACATCATTTATAATATAACCGATCATATCTATGAGGACTCAAGCCTCCACACCGTACTCATTTGGGAATTAGGTTTATTAGATTGAGTATATTAACATCTTTCAAGATTCATTATCTTTATTCCTCTTGTGTCGGTACGTGACACTCCGCTCCCCTATTACTATGTGTCGGTACGAGACACTCCGATCCCCTACTACTATGTGTCGGAACGTGACACTCCGATCCCCTAATTCTACGTGCCGGTTCGTGACACCCGATCCCCTAAATCTACGTGTCAGTTTGTGACACCCGATCCCCTAAATCTACGTGTCGGTTCGTGACACCCGATCCCCTAATTCTACGTGTCAGTTCGTGACACCCGATCCCCTAATCTACGTGTCGGTTCGTAACACCCGATCCCCTAAATCTACGTGTCGGTTCGTGACACCCGATCCCCTAATTCTCATTCTTATCAATTCATCAAGCCTTCTCTCTTACCAAGGCATCATCAATCTCATTACTTTAGTTCATCAAGCCTTCTTTTATACCAAGGCATCATCATTAACAAGGGATTAGGTTTTTATCAAGATTTGGGATTCAATAGCTTCATCATGCTTATTTCATCAAAATCATATATATATAAAATCACATCATGCGTGCAACACAATTAAGCATATAGAAGACTTTATAATACTACCCAACACATATCATTCGCTATTAAGAGTTTACTACGAATAGCATAAAAACCATAACCTACCTCCACCGAAGAATTGCGATCAACAAGCTATCTTCTCAAAATCCTTGCTATCCTCTTCGTTTCTCTCTCTCTCTACTCGTTCTCCCTCTCTTTCTGTTCTTTTTCTTTTTCTTATTCAAATCCTCTTTCTTTTACCCTAATTAGCATATAATTAAGTATAAAAGATGGCAATAATAACCCACTAATTAACTTAAGGTTACCTCTTTTAATCCCCAAGTAATTAGACTTATTAACATTAACCCTCTACTTTATAATTAAAGCAGAAAATAGTCCAAAATGCCCCTTAAATAAATTAACAGAAATCCGACCCAGCCTGGGATTACGTTGCCTGTGACGGGCCGTCGTGCCTGCGACGGTCCGTCCTGCTGTCCGTCACATAATACAGAGACTTGATTCTAGTGAATGGTCTGTGACGGTCCGTCGTGGCCACGACGTTCCGTCCTGCCATTCCGTCGTGACGTTCAGAGAGTTGCTCTCAGTACCAGATTTTCTAATTTCTAAGTGTTTTGGAACGAGACCCCCTCGACGGTCCGTCGTGCCCATGACGGTCCGTCGTGGGGTCCATTGTCTCAGCCAGTTTTCCAGAAATAAAATCTGCTGCTCAAAACGACTAAACAGGTCGTTACATCAAGTAATCCAACCTTCTCTAACCTCCCTCTCATTCTTCCATTGTTCATACCAAACTTGAGCCACATCTTTGAGTTGATAGGCAGTTAGTTCCCTTTTTTCTTGGGAAGTCACATCCATGGCATTAAGCACTGCGAATACTTCATTAATAAACCCTTGTGTCTTCATCCACGTTTGAGCGAAAGAAAGTAGGGGGATTCATCATAGTCAAATCCCTTATCCTTGATGCGGTAGTGCTAGCATGGGGGGTTCACTTTCACCCTGGTACCCTAGCAACTTGAGTAGCCAATACTTGAGTCAAACTATATATGGCGACCCTTTTATCAAGATTAGACATAGCCCCTTCTTCAATAGGAACTTGAAGGTTTTGAACAACTTTAGGGGGAACCGCCTCATTCACATTCTCCTATTTGCCCCTTCGAGCGTTGTTTTTTCTTGTATTTATTGCTATAATCACAAGAAAGAAATTAGAAGGATGAAGACATAGAGCCAAAGCTCTTAAGGCACGACACAAGAATACCAAGAATATGCAAATTTCGTAAGCATCACATAACCTCTCATTCATAAGTGTGGCACGCTTAACAATCATGAAAAATATTCTAATTGACGTGGTTTAGTGGGACATCAACCCTAAGATTACTCAACCTCATGCTCTAAAACCAAGTTTGTCACAACCGGGAGCACCCCTTGATGTAACCGGTGTCTTTATCCTTGGAGAGGACTTAGACTAGCCCTTAACATACATCATTACATTTCATAAGTCAAAAATGTGGAAAATTTGTACACAGTGAAGTGTACTTAGACCTCTCACGTATCATACATGGAGTTTATATAGACTCCTTATTTATGAAATATACATAGACTTCTCGATTAGCATAAACATACATTTAAGAGTCTAATATATTGTTTCACATATAAACCATCTAGAGAGTATTATAAAGTTGGGCATAAGCCTATACACAAGTACAATTTGCCATTATATGCTTACAACAATAGTCTCAAATGATAAAGGAAAGAATGAGTGTCTTTAGACATAAGCAACATCATAATAAAAGTGTAGAAGAATGGAAACATCCCTGAACTTGAGGACTCACCAATAACTTGGGAAAAGTTCCAATTCTTCTTGCAAATGGACTAGAACTCCCCAACGACCCGAACCTACATTGTTGGGTAAAAGGGAAGAAATATGGGTTAGTACATCACACGTACTAAGTATGGATTCTATGCATAAAACCATCAATGCATGAGAGAAAGGACATTTTTCTTAAATTATGATTTGTATCAAAGTAACCCAACATGAACATATAATAAGAAATTTAAGGCAATTCAACATAATGCCAAACCAACATGTAACCAACCCAAGCAACACATTGTGCAATTCCCAGAATAAAATACCATAACCCTATCCAAAGCAAAGTATCACCTTAAGTCCTACTTCTTACATATAACATAACTTTATATTTTTTCATATCATCCTATATTCATAGTGATCATACACATAACATGGTGTACATAACATAACCAACTTAATCATAAAAGAACACTACTAGAACCATCCGTTAGGACCCTACAAGTGCAATGTGTAAGAGAAGTCCCATACCCTCCATCACACTATGTAGAAACCTTCAAGAAAAGCCCTAACAAGAGTTCATACCTTTAACTTATTCACGTACTTTAACATTAAGGAAAAGAAGTGCAATAGTCGACATTAGACCATTTGATCTACATGAAATCCGGTGCTAACAATGTGGGCACATAGTTAAGGGTTTAGGAGATTTTTTCTTGAAACCTTTACTTGCTAGACGTACAAGTTTCCATCTCATGAGAAAACAAATATCTTGGGAATCCGAACCTGCTAAACATGAAGAAACCCATGTTGGAGGCTAGATTTACTAAAGGTGAGACCTCCATCCCATTTTTATGCCTTTTCGGTGCTAAGTATTTATTCCCTTTTGTAATCATCTCATTTCATCATTCCAGTTAACATTATGCTCTTCTAGACTCCTATGTAAACATCTTATCATATTAGCTCATAGGTCATCACAAGTGAGAACAATCCTTTCACTTTAGAAACCAATAGCAAGTGAGTAAATCTTTCACTTAACACTTAATTACAATCATGAGAAACTACTCTCAATCATATAATGATTATACCTTATCATGCATACTTACTTCATAGTTAATTCATGTATCTAGGGTTAAGGATGAGGGATACTTATAATCAACATTACAACCACACATTACAAATACGAGCATTACTATCTAAGTAACTCATATTTCATAGTTGAACTCCAGAAGAGTCAATCAACATACCTCCTTGCCCTTTTCGTGAACCTTCATACTTCAATTACCAACAGTATATAACCAATACATAGACAAGGTAAATTCAAGAAGTATTACATATCAATTATTATTCTACGTAATCTATATACTCATCATCTCTCACAATATACATAGAACTAACGTGATATTATGTGTTTAGGGAAGGACAAGGGTTCAAGGAAAAAATCTCATGTGATTATCAACAATTATCCATATTTACATAGTTAATCAATAATAAAATATCATAATTCTTCACATTTGAATAACAATTTCTTTTTGAAAAGAGAACCCATGTATAGATTGAAACCCTAGTCTTGGGGAAAGAATCCCATGAGTGAAAGAAAACATACCTTAAGGATGAGTTTGCCCCTCATTTGAAGTGGATTACTTGGTGAATTCGTCCTTATTTTGGAGATCTAGTATTCCTTCAATGGAGGTTTTAGTTTTGGAAGAGAGAGACTAAAGAGAAGTTGGAGCTAAGTGAGTTTGGGGAAATAATGGGGTGTTAGGTTAGTTAATTGACTTAGGGTACTTATTTAGTCTGTAATAACTAATTATAACCGACCTAGACCCCTAATTTATTAATTTAGCAATTCCCTAACCACCATCACTTAATCATCTTTTAGACAGTGAAGTTCGGTTCCAAACGAGGGAACCCCGTCTACGGCCCGTAGACTAAACGACGACCCCGCAATGGCAAGCCGTCATTTTAGACAGAGAGGGTGTTTTGATCCTTCTTTGGAGAAAATCTAAGTATGGACCTACGACACCATCGATGGTCCGTTGATCTATCGATGACTCATCATTTGGTCCGCCGTTTGGCCACTATCAATTTGAGAGTTTTGGGTCAAATGTTAGTGTCCTCTCCAAGGTCCCTTAGGGTCCTCTCCTAGGAGACTTAGGGTAGTCCTTGGGGACTCGTACCCAGAAGTTTCGACCCTAAACACAGTTTAGTACATTCTTAACATATTTTTACCAAATTTGACTAAATTTTGACTCCTAAAACCCTTGAAACATACCAAGGCACACTAGTGCATTTTTCACTAGTCTCTGGACGTCTTGGTCATTTCTTGATGTTTTGATTCTAATACTTTGTACTTAGTCTGAATACCTTATTTTAGGCTTAGAAATACTATTTTGAGACTTTGTTCATATAGCGAGGATCTATCCAAGTCATGGAACTTTCAGAATGTTACAATGGATGAATTCAAGTAATGTATATGGTTTTTGAATAAATCCCAACAAGTCCAACAAATATTCTTTCTTTATCAAATCTAAACCCTAGTACGCTTTGATTGATGAATGAAGAATGAGAATCTAGTATGTTTATATGTAATTCATTATTTTATTATGATGATATTCTATATGATGCATCAATATCATGGAAATAGGGTTGAATCTATAATAAAGCCTTGAAGGCTATGAATGATGGCTTTTAATTTGATTATAGTATTATTTTGAATTGTTGATACACTTTTGGTGGAGGCACTTAGTTGATGTATAGTCTTATATTGAATTGTTGATCACTTATGTTTGAGGTGCTTACTTGATTTATAAATTATGATATCGAGTCTTGTTCCTCTTCTCTAAAACCCTAATTATGATCAAGTATGCTATGATGTGAACATGTATGTTATGTTATGTTTTGAATACGAATGTTATGATATGATTATGGTAGTTTTTGTATGTTGAATAAAAGGCAATTGTCCTAAACACTATATGAATATGATACGAAAAAACATTCTCACATATTCTTGGTTCTTGATTGACAGGTTGTCCTCATCCTTGGAACCTTTGAGTTATACAATATATGAGTAGTTGAGTCCTTAAATTATTCTTTATTAACTAATGCATAATTCAAGGCATAATGATACTTTAAAGGTTATTGTGCTTAGCACTGAGAGAATATGATTATGAGATGGGTTCCTTCATGTTAATAGTTAGGTTCACACTACGATTTCTCATGAGATAGAAACCCACACGATTGAAGAATAAGTTTTATAGAAGCAATCTCCATATCCCATAACTATCTGCCCACATAGGTCTTAGCTAGTGTATCTAAGTTATAGATAGGTATGTCTGTTTCACCTTAGGCAAATGAATCACCTCTTTTTGGTATGGGGATAGAACAACATATTCCATATAGCTCATATAGTTTATGTCGGTTATTGCTAATCTCCCTATGTTCTACGAATATGAACTAAGATACAAATATGACTTATGAATATCAATATGAACTCTAACTAGGGCCTTTGAGGGGTACTAATTAGTGTAGGTAAGGGTCTGGGACTTTACCTATGCATTACACAAGTGGGTTTTTTGAGTAGTTCTTGCGTGATTCTTTTAGGTTTGATGACTTATGTACGATGTTAAGGTTGGTTTCACCTATTACGATATTGATTATGTATGTTATTATACTTTTGTCTTCTTGATGTCTTTACTTAGTATATATGGGGATATGAGACTTCATATGTACATTGCACAAGTGAACTTGAAAAGGGAGTCATGGGTGGTATCTTTAGTATAATGTTAATTGAACTCAAATATGTAAGATATGAATTATGGCTATGTATAATGCTACTTATGATTATGAATGTTTCTTTATCTTATAATATGGATTGATTATGCGTTCCTTGAATATGCATTATGACTTTTAACTTGAAATAGCATGCTTTAAATAAAAGTCCGTTTGTGCATGTTTTAAGTGGTTTTAATTGCATGATTTTCATACTTAATAAAAATTGATCGTACTAATCCATGTTTCTCTAAGTTTTCTACATACTGTTGAGGCTAGTAGGTTCTTATTATGAATAAGAAAGGCTTGGATTGCATCCTCCAAGACTTTGGTATGTCCTTAGTTCTGAGGAAAGCACGATGCCACTTATGTTTCTTTCTATTTTGTAAAAGACACTTATGTACTTCTTATTATGATAAATTTCATTGTAAAGGGATAGGGTCCCTATTTGAGACTTCTATGTAGTACTTAGATGGTTGATGAGACGACGTCTAGACATTCTATTTTCCTATTATGAAAGAATTTGACATTAATTGTTGAAAATATTTTAAATACCGCATTATTCAATGTCCTATGCAATGATGATTATGCTAAGGGCTTGAATAAGACCCATTTGGGTTCGAGTATTTCGTGTCACGCTAGGGGGTTCTCTCGGGGCGTGACATTGGGCATACCATAGCACCGAGTTAGATGTATTTTCTGAAGCCTTTCCTTTTTCTCAGGAAATAAGGATTAGGGCTCCCTTACCCCGAATGAGCTTTTCATCCGTGACCCTAAGCCAAAATCAACTTATCATATCATTTAAACTACAAGGATATGGGTTGGTATAGGGCATACACCTCCCAAATATACGATCATCATAAAGATCCATAAAAACAAAACAATAGAAAGTAAAAACAATTATTCACAGTCTAGATAAAATCAAGTAAACTAGAAATCCTAAATCAACTTAATATTCTTAATTGTCCCCACTAGTGGCACCTTTTTTTTATGTAGATAATACAGAAAATACGCTCAAAACAAGTTTTAAGAGTAACTGACCATCATCAATAAAATTTCCCAACTTAAAGTTGGTGAGGTGATGAGACCCACGGAGAATAATTTTCTACGAATTGAAAATACAAAGGATAAATAGGTACCAGTTTGAACCTAAACAAAGAATTTACAATAATATTAAATTTAGAGTGATTTTTCTAACTAAACAAAGGATTTGGACAAAGACAATATCAAAAAAGATATAATTTGGATTTTAGGAAATTTTGAACTCAATAATCATTCAGAGATCCATTGTAATTTCAACACATGCAACTTAATCAAAGGTAGGCTAGGTCATCATCAATGAACATTTTTTTTCCTTTGGATCTCAAAGTGCTTTCTCACAAAAACCCCTTTTGATTCAATCACGTTCAATAACATTGTTATACAATACCTTCATATAAACCCCTAATTTGTAGCAAGTTTAGCATTTAACAAATTAAACTTAAATTATCTCTTTTCAGCCTCAAATTTAGGAATCAAAGCGAAAAATGATTATTATCTTAATTCTTCACTTCACAAATTCTCTTTCAAGCAACCATACAAATTGAAAGCTAGATTTCAACATACACTCTCAAATCATAGATTAAAGCATGAAATTTTATTAAATTATAGTCATGAAAGCAAGAAACCAAATATAAAAACATTAGAATGAGAAATCAAGACCCAAATGAATTGTCTATTTCTAGCACAAAACTCCAATCTCAAATATACAACTACACCTATGATTATAGTTATTGAAACCAAGGAAATTAAGGGGGATAAATTTTTTTACTAATTAGAACACAATCTTCAAATCCACAATTGAACTGTAAGACAACTTGCCTCCAAATCTTTACCCAATCTTCATATCTACAAGTTTTTCTCTCTGAATCTAATCTAAGAAGATATAATACTCTCTAGGGTTTTTGCATAGTATGGATGATAGAAGAATAATGACTGCTGGTGAGTGTAAAAAGGATTTTCAAATTAATTTGGTGAAATTCCCAATATTTCTAGGTGGCAGGAGTCTTACCCGTTGCAGTCGCGATGAGTAGTGTCGCTCATTCATGTAATAATGGCCTCTGACAACTATAAATTGCCCAAGTGTAATCACGGCCTCTACTTCATGCAGTCTAGAAGAGCAATCTTTTGACATTTCCACTTTTTTCTAGTTGACATCTTCTTGCTTCAATTCCACTTGGGTTTTCAAATATTTATAAATCAACTCTCCATTTGATTTTCCTGAAAATATTAAGGAAACCACATTAGAAGCTCCAATTCTAAAATGAAGCAAACAAAAATAACTATGAAAAATCCTAAAATGAGTGGAAATCCATGACTCATCATGTGTCGATGCCGTATCCTGCATAACTTCAGCTACTTACTATCCTCGACGGAGTTGATCCCTACTATTCACATATTAAAGGTATATTCTTATCCTTTATGGAGTCAATTTATTGTAAGTCCTAGATTTGGACCTTGAAAATGTATACTGACTTCCCATATCCCCTTTGAGCTCCTTTGGTTGTGCGTACTATAGTACCATATGATGGAGTCTCATGGGTACTACCTCACATGAACAATAGGGAGTTAGGCCTATACAATTGGTTATTGATGGTTCCAATGCATACTCTACACTCATATGAATCTCCTATTACCACTATAGTTGTTTGTTAATGGTACCTTTTTGTTTATGGGGCTGGTTGGGTTATTTTGTGTTTTCTACCTTTCAGACTTATGTGAGTTCGGTTAGGTTATTGTTTGAATATATTATGTTCTCTATTTTTATTGATCTATGAACTTATAGGCTTGTGTTTAAGAATTGTGGTTGTTATCCTCTTGACCCTGGGTAGTTGACTTTGTATCTTGTTTGCTTATGATTTGGCTGTTGTCTTGCGTTCCACATACGTTCTTGACTCGGTCTATATTTCTTGTGTCATTCTTTTTCTTTACTACTTGTATATACGATTATATTTTGTTTAGTTATTTGTGCTATGCTTTACTTAGTACTTGTTGTTTATAATTGTATTATCTTTTGAGCTCAATCGACCGATGCATACTAAGTACCATTTTTTTTACTCATACTACACTTTTGCAACTTGTAGACCATAGTTTGGGTTCTCACCATTGATTTGAATTCGTGCAAAACGACTTCGATTTCAAATGCTAGGTTAAGCTCCTTGTGTTAGGAGTTGCAAATTTTTATCTATTTTGGATAGACTTAGTATTTATAATATATTTCGTCACACCCAGATTTTGAAATCCAAACGCAACCGGCGTTGTTAACCTCTCATAGGACTTTTCTTAGATTTCATCACAATCATGCAGTTAAGTTTGCGAAAAATTTAAAACTTTTTAATACTTATTGAAGTGTACATAGACTTCATATAATACTGCATAAGAGTGATATTCTAATGAGCTCAAGCTAAGAAACCATCTATCAATAAATTAAATAATTTAAATAAATGATCATAATAATAATAATAAAATAGTTTGACAATTCGCCTTATTGCAAACACTTGAACAAATGTATGAAATGAAATTCTAGGGAAATTAGCCACTAGCTATATCTAATGTACTCATCTATAATAATAAAGAGTAGCATCCTCAAACTCAAGAGGACCTACCAAAGTCTGGAGATCGCTAATCCAAACCGCTTCGTCGAGTCTTCAATATTCTTTAGAACCTGCGCCTATAAAAACATTAATAATATATGGGGTTAGTAAACACTTATACTAAGTATGGGTGTATGCACATAAACACGTAAGGACTATGCATGATCAAGTAAAGCTCTTCCTAAAGCAACATGCCGTTTCTGGAAAGGTAAGTCACTTTACTTTATTAATTTGTTATTTACGATTCATGCTATGAGTATGACATGTTCCCATTTAATCAAGACACACAACTCATTTTCTATATGCACATAAGACCTCTGAATCATTAACATAATTTTAGAACAACTTAAACAAAACTTTATAATTTTGCTCCCTTAGGCCTAGAGCTCCTATTCCCAACCTTAGTTTTTTTTCATTCTTTTCTTCTTTCTATTATGTAGTTCAATGATCTCCTTTGATCATATGTTTTACTTACAAGTGCAATGATTCATTATAGTCCTATGCCTACAATGAATCGAGTATGTAATTCACAAGACTAAGGAAATGATTTTGCTACCATACTTAAAAGTTAAATATTTCATTCTTAAATTGGGTATGAATATATTTATAATCCAATCTTTATTGGCTATGCCCATTAATTGGTTGTTTATGTAATATGTAATCTTTGAGGCATATAATCATACTCTAATATTGTCATAAACCACTAACTTGTTAAAACTTCATTCTTATCAACATTAATGATTGACATTCTTAAGCTCTTGCTTTACTTAGTTCACTATGAACTTACATTTCTACTTCTTTGCTCGATTGTTCACTTTGAACATGCTACTTTCATTCTTTATTACTCTCTTAAAGAATCCTTAGTATTAACGAAAGTAGATCATGCGAGATAACATGAAATCTAGTGTCTCCCACACACCGAAAAGGGGTGGTTCACCGGTTAAGGCGAACCAAGTTCTGTGTCTACCCCACACCAAAAAGAGAGGTTCACGGCTGAAGTGAAACCAAGTCAGTGTCTTCCCCACACCGAAAAGAGAGGTTCACGGCTGAAGTGAACCGAATACTTTCCTGAGCTTTAACCAACATAGATCATTTTAGCTAAACATGAAATCCGATGTCTCCCCCACATCGAAAAGATGTGGAATCATCGGCCAAAGTGAAATAGAACTGCTAGCATTCTTAGACGGAGGCTTTCACCCGCTAGTACCCCTATGCTGGCTAACATAGTTTGAAGACTAGGAGACAAACGGAGAGTACTGATCCACCTTGGTGGTAGCCTCATCTCATGAGGCTTATAAGTGCTGGCACAAGCTCATTGCGAGTCTGTCGGTGCTATGCTCAAATCTATTTTAATTTATTATCTCTTAGAGTTTGACTCTAACATTATGGAAGCTTGCTTCTAGTTATGAGGTTTACTTAACTCTACGGATGACTGGTCATTCCTTTGTTTGCTTGATGAATATGAACTTAAGTCTTACATTATCATCATGGTGCGAGTGAGACTTGTCTCACGGTCTCTAGCATCCTCTTATGTGAGTATTTTTGAAATAATTGATTAAGTGTAATTGAGACTTGTATCACTTATTTTACACTCTATATAAGGTCAATTTCATAACTTAAGCTTTTAGTTATTTCATTACTCACCTTAACTTGTTCAACCTTTATTGGTAGTTTTGTACAATTCTTTATGAAAGTTATAACTACTTATCCATTGCTATTACGTTCACAAGTTCGTGTGGATAGAGTATGTTGGGAGTTGTCCCATTGATTGTCATACCCTATGTTATGAGTTCATTGATGTAGAGATTGTTATGACTTTACATGATTTTGAAATAATATGATTGGACATAGTTTTGCTAGCCAATTTGTTGGCATAAATCATAATTTCACTAGATACTTATCATAACATTATCACTAGCCATGCCAATTACTTCAGAAATACATTATGATAATATATCATGTTAAACAAACCAAAATTTTACCTTTGATCTGCCTATGATACAATTCAATGAACAACTTATAACAATTTTATCTTCTCGAACACATGTAGGCATTATAACATTTAACATTCATGTAGATAATACCGTATGTATGCGGATCTAACATGTAGCTTTCATTCAACATTATAATAACGGAAACATACATATAAGAGTCAGTTATCACCACATGCAAATCACATGCTCGAAATTTACATCATACAAATTGCAAGAATCGAAAATCGAGAGAACTGGGGAGATGACCATGCGATTCATTGGGAAAAACCCTAGTTTCGATATTCTTGATTTCAAAACCTTTGAAAGCCTCTTGGATAAAGAATTCCAGGATATAAAACCCATACCTTATGTATAATTGAATCTATGAAGATGACATTGCACTTTTTCACGAAAACTTTGAAGAACTTCTTGAAATCGCCTAAGGAGAACTTTTGTTTTTCTTGCGTTTCTTTAATGCTTTCAAATCATGCTTTTATTAGTGAATGATCGTGAGTCTAGGTCTATGAACTGAGTATTTAGTAGTTTAAGTTAGACTAAATAACAAAATTAATAAATAAATTAGCTAATTTACTAAAATGCCCCTCCTAAATTGACTAGAGTTAGAAGAACACTTGACTTAACCAAAATCTGGAAATTGCTTACTGGTTTCAGTTTGACTAATTAAATTAATTAATTAAGTTGCTAATCTAATTAATTAGGTAACCTAGGGTAATTACTAAAGTACCCCTTAGTTGTTAGGACCATAACCAACCCTTTGGACCACCCTAGGTTAGGTACTAGGATGTTTCTTAGTTAGTTACTTGTCTAGTGTAAGGATTTCGGTTTTACCATTTAAATTGATTAATTAAGTTGTAAATTTATTTAATTAAGTGACCTAGGGTAATTACTAAAGTACCCCTTAGTCACTAGGACCATAACCAACCCTTTTGGACCATCCAAGGTTAGGTACTAGGATGTTTCTTCAGTTAGTTACTAGGTTAGTGTCACCTGGTTAGGTCTTAGGTTGTCGGGTGCACTAGTTAGTTTGTTTCAGTTAGTCCTAGGTTATTTAGCTAGTTAGGTAGGTTAGTTGGAGCTTAGAATTGGTTAGGAAGCTCAGCCCCACATGGCTTGACACCCACATGTGCGCCTGCCCCTAACTTCCCTAACCAAATTCTTGCACATGTGCTTGCACATAGGTTGCACATGTGTTGCTGCTCATTTCTTGTTGTCCCAAGGATCCTCACTATATCCTTGGGCACTACTTACTATACATTATCATTTTAAATAATCATGTTCTATGGTACCTAGGCTTGACACTTGGATGCCTCATACCTAATTGTGGAATCTAAGGAATGAAAATTTTATTAGCTTAGGGTCTTCATTGCAGGCACAATTCCTAAACAGGCTTGAATTGGGGCATTTGAACAGCAAAGTATATCTTAATACATAGAAATTGGCTAACACCCTTAAGCCAATATTCTCTAATATGCCCAATATTATGCAATATTGGGCATTGGTATGCCTATGTACCCTAATACCCATTCTTAAAAATAAATAGACTCTTCACTAGACGAGTACATTTTCTGGAATTTTACATATTTAGTGACATATTGTTCTCGTTTTGTATTTGTAATAGCTTTGTACTCTTATTTTCATTATATCCCTGATTGCTGATTGATTCCAAGTTTTGGGATGGTTCCTTGTATTACATTTATGTTGATTACTCTTTCTTAGCTTGATTACAAGTTTTATGCTTCTTTTTGTTGACTTTGTCTTGGTAGACCATTGCCTATGACTCCAAGTTAAGGGTTAGGCTTACCTACTGGTTGGTGTCGTAGGTTTCATCATGACCTAATAAATAGGGTCGTGAAAGGAAGGATGGAGATATGCTAATAACTTATGTTTTGAATTTTTATGCTTGTGTTGAATGCCATTAAGAGCAATAAAGGGAAGACTACTTGTTTGTAAAAATAGAATTAACGATCTAAAATTTGTTACTTATTCTTTTGGCACTTTTTTCTAAGCCATTTAATATATCTTCCTCCTTTGGTTATAAAACATACATCTCGCTGATCAAGTGCTTTCATAATTTCTATCAGACACTTTGGTAGAATTTCAAAAAACATAATAGAAAATATTTTTTTTCAGTTCATTTTGATCAATTTTTCCTTCTTTTTTCAAATTCACTTGTCAGGAAAGTACATGAATGAGAATCCATATTAGATAAAGGTCGTGAAAATAGTGTTTCTTTTAGGATTGAATCCAAACGATATGTTAGAAGACTAGTCTTCTTTTGGATTATCAGAGAGAAAGAAACATGAATTATGTTGTGAACCAAATTGGCAACATGAGAATCTACTCATCCATTTATGATTATTGAGTGGATTGAAATGTTGAGAAGTTCTATTTGGGACCCAGTCCCAATTATAAATTAGTAAAATAAGTCTCGGAGTTAACACAAAAGAGTTACATATTGGAGAAATATGTTTGTTACTCCCTTCTTCTTCTAGGGTCTATAAGCTTTTCATTCCAATTCTTATCTCTATCTTAGGTACTTATTATTTCAATATTTCCATTGTAAATAAGTTTTTTGCGTATTGTTATTACGATTCTATAGTTCTAATCACATTCCAATATACTTATTAATATATTGAGGAATTTGGGTGAACTATAATTTTGATAGGATAAAAATTCAATGTTGCAAATGATCATTGGCTAATGACATAAGAATGAAAAATTGCAATGTATATCATATCAATACAATTCTTTCAATAGTGGTGAAGTGTCTCTATCATTGAATAACTCTTCAGCATCCCCTGATCAGGAAGCTGGCCATCAGCGTCATGCTGGGGAGAATTCTGATTCACACTCTCTTATTCATGCCATTAAACGTAACATGTCTATATGTTGTGTGATTCTTTTATCTATGTAAGCTTATAGTTCCATGTCATCTTGAATTGCGGCTACAAAATATTGTGATTAGGCATTAAGTCTATTTCTCCTACCGGGTTCTTGAATGGGTGTTTTCAACCCCATCACTATCGTTGGATGCATTTGACAACTATAAATCCATTCATATTATTTATTTTCTCTTGCCAACTAGATGAAATGTTTTATATGATAAGAGGCACTAGAGGAGCTAAATCAAGGTTGTTGAATTGTGTGGAGGTGTATGATTCGGAAACTAGTAAACTACTTTGATTAAGCTCCTCTAACGCCTCTTATCACATAAAAATTCCATCGATGAATACTCAAAACACTTCTTACGTGGAATGTTCATGCTCTATAATCTTATCTATTTTTCTTCCTCCAATTGATGAAGTTTAGCTGAGCTGAGAATATTACCTTGTGTGTTACAACCAACAACTAAAATAACAATCTCCCTGAGGCTGGAAAAACCAAACAAACATCTTTGTGCCTTTATCTGCATTCTATATGACGACGTATTTGTCAATAAGCTATAACGGTGAATGACATATAACATGATCTTTTTCCCAAACACAATCAGTTCTATGCTAGTTGCCAAAAAACTCCTTGCAAGAGAAAATAAATCATTCATGGGGATTCATAGTTGCCAGATGCATCCAACAACAATGATGGGCCGAAAAGATCCCATTCAATAACCTGGAAGGATAAATGAACCTAATGCTCAATTAAACTATTTTATCGGTGCAATTCGTAAAGCATCCCGCTCCTAATTAATTATCGAAGCTATGAGTCAAAATGCCATGTAACTACAATCTTATCCAGAGCAAATATTGGGATAGCATATATAAATGTCACACCTAAGGGAATGAATAAGACCGTGTGAATAAGAATTATCCCCAGCATGACGCATATGCTCAACTTCTTGATCAGGGGATGCTGAAGAATTATCCAATGATAGAGCCACTTCAACTCTGTTGAAAGCATTGTACTAATTTGATGATATTCGTAGCATAATTTCATTCTCATATAATTAGGCTATTGACCTTTTCCGCATTGAATTCTTATCCTGTTGAAATTATAATTAACCCAAATTCCTCACTATATTAATAAAAATATTGGTATGTCGTTACAACTTTAGAATCATGATTGCAATACTCAAACAATAATGGAAATAATGAAATAATAAGTAACCAAGATAGAGATAAGAATTGGGATTGAAACTTCTAGACTTTTGAAGAACAAGAGAGGAACAAATATTTTTCTTCAACATGAATAATTCTTTTGTGTTAACTCCAATACCTATTTTACCAACTGATAATTGGGTATGGATCCCAAACAAAACACTCCAACATTTTAATCTGCCCAATTATCTTATGTGGACTGTCTCATGCGCCCCTCCAACAATAGGCCCTCATATAGTCAATTTAGCTCACAACATACTTCATGACTCTAATTAGAGTTAGTCAATATGGGTTGACCAACCTCATCTGGGCTAACTCATACACAATTTGAAATTTGACGGGGCAGGTCATGCTAGCCCATTTATTGTGTGGGCCAGTAAATGGTTGGCCCAACCCACAAATGTGGGCTACATGCTTTGTTGAGCCAATTCTTTTTTTTTTTTAAATTAAATTATACTTTGAAAATACTATCATAAACAATGACAAAACAATATCACACAGTGTTAACGTTACTACTTGTTAATCAAATACTCAATAAAATTATCTTTATAATACTTATTAAGTTTGATTTCAAGTAAAAGCATAAATAGCTAAATATAAATATTAATCTAATTATTTCCTAATGATCATAATAAAAAACAAAATATATGACAATATTCCATAGGGTATGGCCTATGAAGTGATTAGTTAGAAATATATTGGGAATTTTTATTTTACGTAGTAGATCTTTTATAAAAACAATTTGTATTTAAATTATAATATTCCAAACTTAACAAGATTTTGTGTTTATACTCTTGTTAATTTTAATACTTTTTTGTATTTTTATTTTTTAATTAATTTTATTTGTCCCACCGACTGGCCCTATCCATATTTCTCAAGCCCAAAAAGTCGGCACACTTATTGAGGTCGGGCTAAATAATCCCTTTTCTCAAATGGGTTCCAAAAATCGTAGCCTAATCCTATCAAATTACGAGTTAGGCTAGCCCATCCCAACAAGTCTATCCCATATTTACAACTCTAACTCTAATGATCCCATGATACCAAATAAGATTTGCCTTCTAACATGTCGTTTTGATTCAATCCTAAAAGATATACCATGTGGCCTTTCTCTAATGTAAATTCTTGAAAATTTACTTTTCCTCACAGAAGGATTTAAAAAATTAAAGGAAAATGCTTTCACAATGAACTAAAAAGAACAAATATATTCTACAATATTATTGAAATTCTACCAAAGGAGCTTATTAGAATTATGAAAGTAGATGATATCTGAGATACAAGTCTTATAACCAAAGGAGAAAAAATATTTAAATGCCTAAGAAAGGACCAAAAGAGTAAGTTAGGCAATCTAGATCATATATTCTTTCTTTGTGATTTTTACGAAGAAGTAGTATTCCCTTTATTTCTTTTAATAGAGTTCAATACACGCGTCAACGGTCAAAACATTAGTTTATCATCACCTTGATGAGTGTTATTTTCACTAATTTGTAGACTTTTCGTTCAACAATTAATGTCCTCAATGCCTATTTATGTCTTATTTTGATGATATGTTGGTGTTTTGCAGGTATAAAAGCTAAAGGATAAGGCAAGGATGAATCTACAAAAAAAGGACAAACATTGAAAATAGTGTAAACTCTAAGCTGGTTATCGCCTAAAAGGGTGGATTGCCCAAAAAGTCATACCTCACTCAAAGTGATTATGTATGTTTGATCATATTTAAGGCAGGTTGGCGAACTAAAGTGGAAACGTTAATTTACTAAACTTATTGGGCGAGTTTGATGTTCCATTGCCGAAGATGATAGACTTTTAAGTTAAATTGAAGGCTCAATGGGTGAACAAGATTGTAATCGCTCAGTCGTCAAATGTGAAAGGCCAAATCGATTGAGTTCACCAACTGAGGTTCAAATAGCCTAAAGCTTAAAGCAAATGAAGGGCGATCTCAAGAGAAAATGGTGATCCACTGAACGAAAAAGTGAGCTTGATAAACGTTTCTGATCAGGTCGCGTATGGAATTTCTCACTAATCTTTTGGGAAACTATAAATAGCTCAAAGGATAGAGAAAATGGATCTTGAATTTTATCTTTTGAAGAATTCATCTATCAGATTTTTATTGAGTTTTTGAACTTTTTTCCCTTTTTCTTAGTTTAAGGGTTTTTGCAAAACTTTTCTTATTGATAATTGATTGTTGAAATTGAAGTGAGTGTTGAAACTTATTTGTTTATCATCAACACATTAATGTCTACAACTTCGTTGGTATAATTGTTTTTTCTTATTATGATGTTGTGCTAGAACCCCAAATCTAAGGGTCTAATTATGGGGTTGGGTGTTTATTTAATTTTGTAGGTCGTGTGTCTTGCACTATTTTACTATTGCACACTTATGGATTTGAGTTATTTAGCATGAGTTTAATTCATGGCTTAAGTTTGAAAACTTAATCCCAGTTTAGATCTTTGATTGATGCTTGAAGAGATCAACTGAAATGGGTAGATAGTTTGATGCATGGAATTTACTTTTTATTGTTGTAGTTTACCCGATGAAGAAATTTTGGTTCAATTCTAATTGTCATATCTTCTTGAAAGAGAGATTTTGTAAGGTGTTAGGTTGATTTGTTTTTACATAGATGAGAGAGAATCCAGGTCTTACAACATATCGGCTCCATAAAGGATTAGTAGGAATTAACTCCATAAAGGACCACGAGTAGCCAAAATTATACCAGAAAGAAATCATAGCACTGGCTAGTCATAAACTCTGAGCACATACCACAAGCCTCTAATGTCCCAAGTAGAAAAGAAGCACGTCAACGACATTTCTTAATTATTAAAATTAGTAAATCTAGTGATCCATGTGGTACATCTCTTGGTAAATCCAATGTGAATAAAAGTAGAGTGAAAACACTATTTCTCAATGTCAATGATGAGCCAATGCATGAGCTAGGATCGTACCAAAAAACATGTTATAGTGAAAAAATAAGGCACTACAAATAAAAAAATGTAAGTCCGATCAAATCACGAAACAAAGGAGAGAAGTACTAACCTGGGATCCAACTTGTCTCCAAACACATACTCGGGCCCAACAACAAAATGAAACATCAAAGAACCATAGCAAGCCAACGAAGGTACCAAGCAAAGCTACTAAGTCAATCAAGAGGGGGGGGGGGGCGACTCAAGGGGTGATGCCTTACGACACTCTTATTACTCTAGTATATGACTAAGCACAACAAGTTCCAACCTATGTCTACGATGAGCCACTAAAGTATAAATAACCAACACAAGAAACAACCCAATACAAGCCCTAGGGGAAGCAATTCTCACGAAATCTTCCCTCTTTTCCTTCAATTGCATCAAAAAATAACTTGTAAACTTTATTATGACCGTCTCTCATTAATTGTTCGTCTTATATATTTTTCTTGGGATTATTGGATCTTCTGAGCCCTTCCTCATGCGGCAAATTCATTATACCAATGTTAGCGAATCACATTCTTCAAAAGAAGAGTTTGTCGGGGCCGCAAATCTAGTTTCCAAATAAGTCAAAATCTTAGTGGAAGCTCTTCCTTTGACATAGGAATAGCTAGCAAAGGAAGAGCTACGCTAAGATTCTGAATTATTTGGAAAATATATTTGTTGCCCCTACAGACTCTTCTTTTGAAGAATCTGATTTAGTAACATTGGTATATTGTATTTGTGGATGGCTTAGAATAGAACATGATGGGGGCTTCCTTGCCAACCTTCAATTCTAGAAGTAAGTAAGTAGAAGCTGACCCTCCAACATACATCGCAGGAAAGGACCCCTCCAGTAGCGCACTTTATGGATTAAGGCTTCCATCAGTAGGCACGTATTTACAGAACTTGGGATCTGTCTTTCCTTAAGAATTTCCCAATAAGAAAATTGTTTCTTCTCCTTCTTTAAAGCCTGGAGTTGGACTTCTTTTTCCCGACTTGATTCACAGTTTAATCACACTAATTCAGAGCCTAACAATGGTAAGAGTGATAAAATAGTAGGGAAGGGAAACAAATGTCACCAACAAAACTTGAAGTCTCGGATCTTTGAATATACCCAAAGTGATGCTCTTCCTGCGGCCCAAAGAGTTTTGGTTCAAAGAGTTGGCAATGACTTTTCCCCCATGCATGGGATAAGGAAAGAGAGATTCGAGACCCAAGAAGGAAATAAAAAGAATTTCCCTCTCCATGTAGGTGACAAACTGAATTACATCCACCCTCTCACTTCGTTCAAGCTTCCTTTTCAGACCTCACACGGGAAAAATTTAATTTAAATACATATGAGACTACAAAGTAAATGAAACTTCTTTCCCAAGAGCAATAATTGAAAGAGAAAATACCCCATTTATTCATCTGCACCAGAAAAGAGCTAAGCCCGGAAGTCACGAAGCTCTGTTCTTTTTTTTAAGGTAGCAGCTAGTTTAAGCTTAATGTCAGCAGAATTCTGAGCACTAGTATTTCCTTCTCACTGGCTAACTCTTAAAAAGAAATAGAGTCAACCCATGTGCCTTTCGGGGAAGAGAAAAAAAACTTTATCTGGATCCTTGTATGAACTCAAAAAAACATTTACCCATCGCCTTCTTAATCTGCTGAGCTTTCTATTGTTCACAACAAAGAGAGCGGATTCGCTCAATTAAGCTAATCACATAATCTTTTTCTAGGGTAGCGACACCGTACGATGTCATCACTCTCTTTTGCTCCCTGAATCCTTGAAGAAGAGCGAACAATTGCTCTTTCCTTTTCCTTTAAATTTAGTCTTTATACACGTGGAAAATACTTTGGCTACGATTCAATCTCGAAAGCCCGAACTTCATAAAAGGCGGCTGACTCTTTCACTGCTACATAAACCATGCTCTATTTTCTGTTCTTCTTCTATATAAGTGAATAGATCTTTGTGATTCAATCGATTTGATTCTCATTCTTACCCTCGACAAACTCCCTATAAGGACATAATCGCACCCAACCTCGTTCTTTTGTATTATTTGTTTGTTGGAATAGATAATATACATATATGATCAGATGCATATGTTGGTAAGGACTACGTAGAGTTGGACATAGAATTCTTATTCAAATTGAAATGTAAAATGATCCGTGAAATACATTTTCCTTTTCTTAAGAGAAGAAAAACAAAATAGATCCACTTTCTGGAATATTGTTGATGTAATAAAAAGTGAATTTTTCAAGACAGGGTAAACTTTGATTTTCGACTAAACCAACACCAACTCTTCAATTGATTTCTTGCTGGAAATCCATCCTTTAAGCTACAGAAGTTTCATATACTTTAGATGATAATTTCTCACCTTTAGCCTTTATACTATATTACATCAAATCGATGCGACGGTATAAATATTCATCTAACCAAGCTCGTATGAATCATCTCAGCTCCAATCATGGTCCAATTTGAACCCATCCCAATAACGAACACCTTCCTACTGCAAGGTGAGGATCTACTCTACTCTTCCCCTTGAATCCACTTCGGGTCGGAGGAACAGCTAGTCAAAATTCTTGAGCATACCAGATATTGAACAATGAACATTTGAAACAATTCCTGCCTCACCTTTAGATGATAGGGAAGGTCTATTTGACTCAAATTCTGGAACTGATCTTGAACTCTCTACCAATTAATGATGCGATGGGGGAAGTTTTTCTTTTTACATCAATGCTGGCCTAGTCGAGGCTCATCTACGCCCATTCCCGATGGGCCTTCGATTTTCCCCTACCCTAGCTCTCTAATCCACCTGTCTTCCCCAAACCTTAAAAGCCCTTTTCAATCCATCGTCAACACCAAAATATGTAGGAAAATTCCCTTCAACTACGAAATAGAGATTTTATAGTTTCTATCCTTCCAAACCCGAGGCTGGGCCACGCCCTTCAATTCAAACATCAAGAATGAGATCCAGACCAAAATTATCTGGTGGAGGAGTCGGGTTTAGCGCTTGAATGAACCACCCTTAACCCAATGGATGAGAGTAAAACTGATTCACAGCAAGAGTTAGGTCATCCGCGAGCAGATACCAAAAGTGTAAGGTGACCTTCAATGCCGTAGTCTTAGTCTAGAAATGCGCTAGTAAACTATAGAGAAATAGGTGGAGATGAGAGAGACATGAGTGTCAATCATTCTGTTAGCATGCTCAAAGAGTGCTTTCAAGAAGATGGAGAAGGAGAGAATGCACTTACAACCTCACTCATATTCACCTGCCTGCAAGGAATGACATAGATAGTAGACAATCTTTCCAATCAAGAAGGGGAGGGGGGAGACAAGGTACTCAATGGGTATAGGTGATCCCCCTAGGTAGAAAAAGTAAGAGATTGCTCACTTAGGGACGGTCACTCCTCTCCCTTGGTCATTGATACGCTCAAACTTACTTCTCAAATAAGAAGTAAAGCGGTCGCGTCAAGTAAATAACCCAACTAATGAGTTGGGATCGTTCCCCACGAGGAAATAGTCCAGACTTAACTTTAACTTGTTATTACTATTGTTCGGTTGATAACTTCCTTAGAAAGTAAAAACATAAAAATGGGGGGTTTGTATTTCCTAATGAGTAAAAATAACTAATGAAATTGAAAGAGACACTTAACAGTTTGAAAGTTGGGTTTTAAAATCAATTAATCAAAGTAACTAGGGTTTACGTGTTCCCCACAGGTTCATAACTTGATAATTCTAACTATAACAATTCTTTCCTAGTATCTTGCATGCAAAGTGATAAGTTATGTATTTCTAAATCCTTGGTCCGGCATCTAGAAAATCTCACTCCGCACCTTGGTCCGGCTACGTGTGTTGCTTTCCTAACCCTTATCGTTACCTCATATTAAGCATCGTATTCGATATTTGACTAAGTTATTACCTCATACCAATCAATACTAGCCTATTAGATAGTATAACACTAAATCTATGTTAATAATTCATTTCCTATTATCTACCTCCTTGGTCCGTCAAGTAGCATTAAGGCGAGTTCTAACGTTGATCATCCGTTAAAAAGACTTCTAAGCAAAAGAATTATTAATACATGCAAGACACTATTCTAGAATTGTTATTTTAGCCAGGATTTATCTCATTATCTGTCTATGGTTCCCACAACCCCATTATGGAGTTTAGTTCCTCATAGCCATAAACACAACATTCAAATATATTAAATAAGAATTCATGTACTTACTTCAATGAGAAAGAGTAAAGTCTGAAATTGCTTGATTCGTTTCGTTTCCCTCGACGGTAAGTATGACGGACCGTCATAGGCACAACGGTCCGTCGAGGGTCTTGTTTCAAAATACTTCAACTCTTGGAATCTGGGTACTGGGGATCACTTCTCTGATCTTCACGACGAAAATGCAGGACGGACCGTCATAGCATGACGGACCGTCACAAGCTTCGTAATCCCACACTTGGTCAGACTTCCCCCCTTCCCCATTCCTTCAGCAGCTTCTCTACGCTGCCACCTACGGACCGTCACAGGAAAGACGGACCGTCATAAGCTCCGTAGGTGGTCTCTTCTGCATTTTTTCGCTCAAAATCTCTGCATTCAGCTTTGGACAGATTTCTTGCAAAACAAAGAGAACTTATATCAAAACTATCACAAAAAGGCTTCCGGACACACTAAACTTAAGGAAAAAGTATTAATTATACCGTGAAACCACGGTATATCAACACCCTCAACTTAAATTCGTTGTTTGTCCTCAAACGACGCACTATGACTCACTACACAATCTTTGTACAATAGTATTCATGTTTTATCCTTTGCAATCATTTGGCTATCAATCCCGATTAATCTCATCAAATCTATGCATGCTATCACTATTAGGCTTGAATTTTGTGGGATTTGAACATGACCCAGACTCACCATGCACTAACACCTATCCTCTTCAATTTCTCACCGAGGTGCTAACAATTCCGGTATTGCAACTAGTGTCCTCACTTTGGAACAAAATCCTCATTTTCACACAATGATTTCAGTTTGAGTATAAGGATTACATTTCAACACTCGCTCTCAGAACAAAGTCACACTCATTCATACCTATTGCCATAAGCTTGCCCTTATTTTCTGCCTTAAGTTCGCTATACAACCCTTAGGATCACGATAGGACTTTTTTAGCTTGTAACGTAGGCTCAGAGTCAGGTAGGGTATATTTAGGTATACTTGAGTGACTTTTTGCCCTCCTTAACATATCGGCTAAACCTTCCACTTTCTATCACTTTATCTCGCCCAGTTTCTCCTATTCTTTCACCTTGATGTTTCCCTTCTTTCTTCATTTGTGTAAGTAACTCTTTTCTTTTCTTGTTTGTAATTCTTGAATATTTCTCTTTTTCTTTTTCTTTTGTTTCAACGAGTTCTTGAATCACTTTAATTTTGTTCTTTCTCTCTCTTTCTTCTTCTTTCAACCCCACTTTCCAGAGCATTCCTCAAAACAACCACCCTCAACTAATGGCTTTGCCATGAGTCAAGGTACACAATACCCAAAGTTGGGTCAGGGCCATAACGAAGGTTGTTTATACATTAGCCACCCTCAACTTATGCTTTTGGCATAAGCTGAGGTGCACATGTCCAAGGAGGGACCAGGGCCAACATATTGTTCCCAGAAAGATCAGTTGGGGTGAAAAAGAAAGGTCTAATTTTAAGCTCAAATTATTTGGATCAAAGAAGGATAACTTTCATGTGGTTTTTTTTATTTAGGCTAGAAATGGGCTATATTGAATAAGGGCCTATGATCCTTTCCTAATTGTCTGTTACAACTTACTTTTAGCAGGACTAACCAGGCAAGTTCTAGCTCAGTACCAGTAGTGGACTATTCAACTTTCCTCACACTCACTTGACATCTCATCACTATACAGATTATCAGACACCTAGTTTGATTGAAGATTTAGTGGAGGCCTTGTGTCTTTTCTGTTTCCGCCCGTGTATCACGACTAAGCCTAGTCTGCAATTTTTTGTAGTTTGGACTTGAAGCCTTTAGGGTAATGCAATGGTGTAACCTCTATTTCATTTTTAGAGCCCCACAATTTCATTTACTAACGCCTAGTCATGCAAACATTTTCCAGTTTTGTCGGATATCATTTTTTGCCATCATGCTTCAGAGTTAAACTTGTACAAAAGATATAACGTGCCGGTTCAACAGAAAAAGTAATCAGTCTTTTGGGGAAAAGAACACAGGCAGGATAAAACCCAAAAGAGGATAGTGAGTTGGGCTAACTCAACTTCACCCTAACACTCACTTTTCCATTTACCCCACCCCCAACCAAAAAACATGCAATTGTCCCCAATGCATAAAAAATCAAAAGATTAGAGGGGTAGGTTAAGCAAACCTGTGGCGCATAGCGCCGCATCAGCAAGCTAGGGGGTTCGGTTTCCAAGAACCCACATCCTGCAATCTGGACACCCTCAGTGATGTCCTCAGCAACAACTGCACCATCAGTAGTGCCACGTCCTCCTGTCTCTCTACAGTGCGGGAGCTAGACGCCCCAGCCGCTATCTGCGATGCTCTGATTTGGTGTGCCCCCGCCTCAGCAAGTGAGGCTCTCCTCGCGGCCTCCATCTCTCGGCTCTCTCTGCGCTCCTTATCATTGCTCGCGCCTCATCCTCTGATCGACCACCCCCCCTACACCTCTTGGTACTCTCTCGAGGGGAAGGTGGGTGAATGTTATGAGTAGCAAACAGGGCCGCCAATACAGTGTCCTCACAGGCTCTATAGGCTCCGGCACTCTCGCCTCTAGGATCGTGTCGATGTCTGCACGAAGATTGTCGACTGCAGCCTGAAGAGTCGACACATCTACCGGGGGGCTGGCGGGCTAACACTCTCAACTCAAATGCATCTAGCCGCTGGTGAACCTCAGCAATCTTCCGCTGCATCTTCCTCTCCATACGCGCTTCAGACTCAACAATAGACTTCTGCATCCACGACTGGATATGATGCAGAAGAGTGGCCATTTGTGCCTCTAGTTTCTGGACCCTAGCAAGCGGGACCAGTAATGGTAGAGGGGCTCTGCGAGAGGAGTTCGGGGTTGGGCTACTACCCGGGATAGACTCGACCGGGGTAGTGTCAGTGGACGCCTGTGTAGCGGTGTGGTCCTGGGCCACCGTATCCGCAAGATCATCAGTAAGTGGTGGCAGCTCTGGACGGGGACCTCGACGTGGGGCCAACTCATTGGCCTCGTCTCTGATGAGGCTGATGTCAATGGTGCCCTGCGGGGTCTTCAACTGATCTATGTGCCATATGGGCACACCTACGGTCCTGCAAAGGGCAAAAATCATACACGGGAAGGGGTAGGTGGTAGTGACCCTTAATGCCCTCTCGTGCATGACTGCCTGGAGAATCCATGCGAAGTCGACCTCGAATCCGGCTATCATCGCTGCTATCAACACTGCTCGATCCCAAGTGACGATGTTATCAGCAGCTGTGGGGGAAAGGTAGTGACGGACGAGCAGCCACAAGAACTTCGCGACGAACGTGAGGTTGGCCTTCTTGATGGCCCCCTTCGGCTCAGTGACCCAATCTGCACCCTCTCCGTCGACTGATAGGTGCAGGGCCATCTACCTCTTGGTGGTCTCTTTCAGTGCCTGCTCGCGCAAGAACTTGCCATCCTTCACTATATGCCAGCGGTAGTCAAACTCGGCAGTGTGGGGAGTCCGCGTAGCATCTGTACTCTCGCCGTATAGGAACCGGTGGATAGCTGGCAGGGAAATGTCAACCTGCACGCCCCGAACTTGAACCTGCTCCAGTGGGGCCTGTTTAGCGGGAGCAGCCCGCCTATCGATCTGTGATCGGAGAGTCACTACGTAGGATGCGTAGAACTCTCGGACCACTTTCTCGCTGTATCGTCCCAACGGATGGGCTGTCCACTCTAAGCGATTCCTGGTGAATAGGTTGTGGATCTCCGACATCGATGGGAGACTCCCTGTAAGTACCCGCCGCTCCAAGGTGAGTGTCTGAGTCATTACTCCTTTATCAGTCAGGAATTTGGCGACGGAGTAAACTTGAAACTGTCCTTCGACGCAGCACCGCTTTGGTTGGTCAGAGGCTGGGGTGGGGACCTGGGCTGGTGTGCCGGATGTAGAGTCTGAACTGTCAGCCTCATCAGACGAGGCCGACGCGTGCATAGTGGCGGGTGCGGGAACCTCAGCAGAGCCTGAAGCTTCCTCGACCAGATACTCCTAAGGAGCCAGACGCTCCTTCCTCATTTGTGGCTGACTCATAGGGTGTGCCGGTCCGTGTGCGCTCCTCATCAGACTGGGAGGCAGTGACTACGCCGGACGCCACCTTCTTGGGTGTGGCTCTGGGGCACGTGCAGCACGGAAGGGGCGGAGGTGCCTGGGGGAATGTACTCAGGGTCCCGCTCATCATCAGAGCCGATGACCATGCGGGCAGACGGGCGACAGACTTAGATCGCCCGCGTCCATAGGTGCGGTCTTGCTTGGGTGCCATAGTCGATAGTACCTGTAAAGGAGTAATATTAGTATGAGTAGTAGCAAGCAAGACAGGAAAGCTCATATGACATTAAACTTTGAAAATAGTGTGTTAGTAATATTGAAACTGTATCACACGACGGGACCGATGACGGCTCGTCGTGGCTATGGCGGACCGTCATGAGGTCCATCGTGTTGTACTTGGTCTATGTATCTATAAAGAACCTTATAAGAGGGGTCTCTGACCATCATGACGGTCGAGCAGGACGGACCGTCGTGAATACGACGGTCCATCGTAAGAGTCCGTCGTAGGACACTTAGAAAATGTTGGGAGACCTTTATCAGTGGGGTCTCTGACCATCATGACGGTCGAGCAGGAATGACCGTCGTGAGTACGACGGTCCGTCGTAAGAGTCCATCGTAGGACACTTGGAAAATGTTGGGAGACCCTTATCAGTGCGGTCTCTGACCATCATGACGGTCAATCAAGAAGGACGGACCGTCGTTAGTACGACGGTCCGTCGTAAGAGTCCGTCATAGGACACTTAGAAATGTTGGGAGACCCTTATCAGAGGGGTCTCTGACTATCATGACGGTCGTGCAGGACGGACCGTCGTGGGTATGACGGTCCGTTGTATGACACTTGAAAAATTTGAGAGACCCTTAGAAACAGGGTCTTTGACAACAAGCACGGTTGTGCAGGACGGGCCGTCGTGAATACGACGGTCCGTCACACGTGTCGTTTGGGCAGGGTACTAGGGCTGCTGGAACGGACCCTACGACGGTCCATCGTATGTGCGACGGTCCGTCTTCGGGGTCTCGTTCTGAGTGACAGTGGCAGAACTACAGGTACCCTAAGCAACCTTATGAAAACTACATGGTCTTGTAGTGTTGTGGACCTATATTTTGTCTATCCCAACTACCTAGTAAACTACCAATGCAAAATCACGTATGCCTAGGGTTATCACAGGGCATATTCGAACATTTTGAGCCTAGGTTTAGACATAATCACATCAAGGAAACAATATACGACTAAGAACTAAGCTAATACTAACAACTAAACCAAAATGCAAGATAAATGAGTATAAATTTAGAGACACATACCTTGGAAATGGAGAAAACACAAGTGGAGAATGATTCAGTGGCAAGGTAGATACCAATCAGCAGCAGCACCCACTAGTAGATAATAATTATATGGTTTGGGAAGATTGTGGGGGTAATGATCAGTGGGGGAAGTGTGGAAGTTGAAAAGAGAGGGAGATGAGAGTAATTTGGAAGTAATGGGGTGAAATATGGGAGGTGGGGAGTATAACAGTCAGATTTTGAAAAGGGTCCAGCCGGGTCGGGTCGGGTAGAGTTCATTAATCACGCGACGGTTCTTGACGACGGTCCGTCGCAGTTGTGATGAGCCGTCGTAGGTTCCGTCGTGTGTGCCCTAATATTCAAATGACAAAATACGTACCTGGTGTACAGAATGCATACGAGGGTCCGTTTCATGTGCAATGGTCCGTCGTTGTATCCGTCAGTGGCTACTGCGGAGTAGTGTTCTGCAGAATTTCCTGGTGATGTGCCTGCAAATTTAAAACCCATTAATAGAAAAAATGCTACCATTATTAAAAAGACGATAAGTATTGGGTTGCCTCCCAACAAGCGCCTGATTTATATCGCGGCACGACTGGGGCCACTTGATTACTCAGACTTCATCAAGATGGTACGCCTCGATCACTTCATTCGCCGATTCAGCATGCCCGAGATAGATTTTAATGCGCTGTCCATTCACCTTGAACCGCACACCCTCCTTAGTTTCCAACTCAACTGCTCCATGAGAGAATAGTTGGGTAACCGTGTAAGGACCAGTCCATTTGGACTTGAGTTTGCCTGGAAACAAGCGCAATCTGGAATTGAATAAAGCACCAAATCCCCGACCATAAACTCTCGTTTTTCAATTTTGTTGTCATGGTACTTCTTCATCTTTTCTTTGTATAGGGCTGAGCTTTCATAGGCTTTCAGGCGAAATTCATCAAGTTCATTCAACCCATTTAAAACCGTTGCTCTGCAGCTTTCGCTCCAATCCATTTTTAACTTCTTCATAGCCCACATGGCTTTATGCTCTAACTCAACCGGAAGATGACAAGCTTTCCCATATACAAGTTGGTATGGAGACATACCAATGGGAGTCTTATATGCTGTCCGGTAGGCCCAAAGAGCATCATCAAGCCTCCTTGACCAATCCGTTCTACTAGCGTTCACTGTTTTGGACAATATCTGTTTGATCTCTCGATCGATTCACTTCAACTTGCCCACTAGTTTGAGGGTGGTAAGGAGTGGCCACATTATGGAGAACCCCATATTTCTCCAATAACCCTTTGAATAATCTGTTGCAGAAGTGGGAGCCCCCATCACTAATAATGGCCTTGGGGTGCCAAAACGAGAGAATATATTCTTTCTCAAAAATGCAGTGACACTCTTCCCTTCATTGTTTGCGAGGATATGGCTTCGACCCCATTTAGATACATAATCAACTTCTACTAGAATGTACTTCATCCCATGAGAACTCACGAAAAGTCCCATAAAGTCAATACCCAAGACATAAAACAACTCAATCACAAGGATGGGGTTTATAAGGAGCTCTTGCTTTCTTGAAATACCGCCATCTCGTTGGCATCTGTCACTTGCTTTAGCAAACCCATGAGCATCTTGATGAAGAGTTGGCCAATAGTAACCACATTGTAATATCTTGTGAGCGGTTCGGATACCACTGTGATGTCCACCAACGGGTGAGGAATGACATGCCTCCAACACACTCAACATATAACATTCTGGCACACAACGCCGAATAATCCCGTCGGCACAACTCCTATACAAATATGGTTCATCCCAAAAGTACTTCTTCACATCGTACATGAACTTGTTTCTTTGATGAAAGGACAAATCTGATGGAACAATATCACTAGCCATATTTTCAAAATCAGCGAACCATGGAATCAAGTCTTGTGAAGCAGCCAATACATATTCATCGGGGAAAGTATCATCAATGTCAGTCTTATCCCCTAACTCTCGCATAGCTTCCTCCTCTAGACGAGACAAATGATCAGCAACTTGATTTTCAGTCCCTTTTCTATCCAGCACTTCAAAGTCAAATTCTTGCGCAGTAATACCCCAACGAATCAGCCTTTGTTTCGCATCCTTTTTCATCCTTTTTCGCCATCAAATATCTCAATGCTGAATGGTCAGTATGCACTATAACTCTAGTACCTAGAAAATAGGAGCAAAATTTCTCAAAATCAAAGACTACTGCGAGGAGTTCTTGCTCAGTCACTGTGTAGTTCTTCTAGGCTTCATTTAGGGCTTTACCAGCATAGTAAATTGGGTGAAGGATTTTGTTTCTTATCTGTCCCAATACTACACCAAGAGCCACCCCACTGGCATCGCACATTACCTCAAATGGACTGTTTCAATCCGGAGAAATAATGATAGGCGCAGACACTAACTTCTGTTTTAGCTCACCGAATGCTTTAAGACAGATTCATCAAAATAAATTTACATTCTTTCTCCAACAATTTGCACAATAGGTGTGCAATATTTGAAAAGTCTTTGATGAATCTCCGATAAAAACCCTGCATGCCCAAGAAAGCTTCTCACACCACCTTTCACAGAGATCGGCGGGGGAAGTCTCTCTATTACCTCAACTTTAGCTCGATCAACCTCTATGCCCTTTTCTAAAATGCGATGACCCAACACAATACCCTCTTTCACAACCATGAAATGACACTTTTTCCCAGTTTAGTACCAAATTGCAGTCTTCACATCTCTTAAGAACCTCAGATAAATTGGTTAACCACCGCTCGAATGAATCACCAACCACAGAAAAATCATCCATAGAAACCTCTATAGTATCCTCCACCATGTAAGAAAATATTGACATCATACATCTCTGAAAGGTTGCGGGTGCATTGCACAACCCAAACGGCATTCTTCTGAACGCAAAAGTCCCATATGGACAAGTGAAAGTGTTTTTCTCTTGATCTTCTGGTGCAATAGAAATCTGATTATACCCCCGAATACCCATCAAGAAAACAATACTACCCTTTTCCGGCAAGTCTATCCAACATATGATCCATGAAGGGCATAGGAAAATGGTCTTTTTCAGTCCCCGAGTTCAGTTTAACGGTAATCCATACACACCCTCCATCCAGTAACCAGTCTCATTGGAACAAGTTCATTCTTTTTCGTTGGGGACCACAGTAATTCCCCCTTTCTTAGGTACACACTGAACCGGCATACCCAACTACTATCGGCGATTGGATAGATTACTCCAGCATCCAACCACTTGATAATTTCCTTCTTCACAACCTCTTGCATAGGAGATTCAAGCGTCTCTGGTGCTCAATACTCGGTTTATGATCAGGCATGAGTTGGATTTTATGAGAGCAAATACCAGGAGGGATCCCAATAATGTCCGCAATGGTCCACCTAATAGCTCTTTTGAACCTTTTTAGTACCTTCACCACCAAACTCTGAACCTGTTGTTCATCCAGGTCTGATGCAATGATTACCGGTAAAGTGTCACCATTTTCTAAGAATTCATACCTAAGATGAGGTGGGAGAGCTTTTAATTCACTTTTGGAGCCTCCTCTATCGATGGTTTCGCGGGTGGGGACTCGCAATTTTCATATCAAGCTCAAATTTCTTCGGTTTAAACCGAACATCACCTCGATCAAGAGCCGCGACTAATGACTCATACTCTTCAATACAATCACTATCAAAGTTCATTATTACTGCCGCTAATGCTTCTACACCTAGACGTTCTTCTATTTGTGTCTCAGATGTCTCACCCATGTTGTAGGATATAGCAGATGCCGATTGGAGCTCACCATTCTGCCTCATGGACCTACAAACATTAAAGGTCACTTCCTCATTGTTCAATCGAAATTTCATTTGCCCCTTTTCCATTTCTACTAAGGCTGTTCCCGTAGCAAGGAATGGCCTCCCAAGAATAATGGGCACTTCAAAATCGACCTCGCAATCAAGAATAACAAAATTTGCTGGAAATATGAATGACTCCACTTTTACTAGCACATCGTGGAGTATCCCTATAGGTCGTTTTACTGTTCGATCAGCCATCAGTAGCCGCATCGCAGTGGGATTTGGGTCACCCAAACCCAACTTCTTGTAAATCGAGAGGGGTATGAGATTTATGCTTGCCCCCAGATCACATAATGCTTTCGCAAAATGTAATAGCCCGATTGTACAAGGAATAGTGAACGCACCCGGATCTTCTTTCTTTTGGACCAAAGATCTTGTAGCAATAACACTACAATGTTGCATTCTATCATCATCCTCAAAAGTGACCGATCTTTTCTTTGTGACCTGACCTTTCATAAATTTGGCGTAACGGGCATTTGTTCTAAAGCTTCTAACCAAATGGACATTGATAGAAATTTGCTTCAACATTGTTATAAAACGCCGATATTTTCCATCCTCGTCTTTTTCAATAATCTTTGAGGAATGGGGGTGGTGGTCTAGGCATAGGAGTTACCTTTTTAGGCACTTCAGCATCTTTTGCAGTGTTATCCTCTAATTCAGCATCAACTTCTACCACTTATCAGATTCTGTTGTCACCTTATTCTATCAGATGGCATAGGTGGGTCAATGGTTTGCTTACCACCGCGAGTAGTAATTGCCATACAATGTCCATCATTTTTTCAGATTTTGGACAGTGTTGCTAGGTAGAGTGCCCGGTTGCGTGTGTTCACAGTTGTGATAATTGGGACAATTGTAACTCAAGTTGCTTAATTGATATTGCAAGGTATCAACTTTTTGCCCAATACCCGCTAAATCATTTCTCAACTATTTATTGTGCTCATCACGAGCATCGAACCTCCTCATCATTTTATGCAACATTCCTCAACTCGCGACCTACTACCTCAACCATCCCTAGGAGTAACTTCCGATTTTGAGGAGGAACATAGGGTCCATTCCTGTCGTGTCCATAGTTACCCCTGTTGAAGTTGTTGTCGCGATTGTAGTTTCCATCTCTGACATAATGACCCTCACGATGTAGTTACCATAGATCTGACCTTGGTTCCCTTGACCTTGGCGCCAATTATCCTTATTTGAGCCTTGGGCGCTTGGTCGGAAACCCCCCATCTGTTCATTTACTGCATAGTAATCCTCCTCATAATAACACTCATCGTTTGGAGGTGGTGGTTTAGCCAAGTAGTTGACTTCATTAATCTTTTCTGCACCCCAGTGACATGTTTTAGTACCAACCCAAGCTCAGTTCTCATTTGAGCCATTTCTTCACGAATCTCATCTGTGGCTGGGTTGTGAGTGGACTGTACTGCAAAGGTGTTTCTCCCGGTATCAGATTTTCTAGTATTCCAAGCTTTGTTATTCCGGGAGATTTTTTCTAATTTTTCAGCGATCTCAGCATAAGGACATTCTCCATAAGATCCGCCTGCTATAGTGTCCAATACCGCTTTGTTGTTATCATCTTGTCCTTTATAGAAGTATTCTTTCAATGACTCATCATCTATACGGTGATTTGGAACGCTTCTCAAGAATGAGGTGAATCTATCCCAAGAACTACTAACTGACTCTCCTGGTAGTGCAACAAAGTTATTCACTCTGTCTTTGTTGTTTAGTTTCTTGGAGACCGGATAGTAGCGTGCTAAGAAGACATCCCTCAGTTGATTCCAAGTAAAGATGGAGTTGTATGGGAGCTCAGTGGACCAAATAGCAGCCTCTCCCGTCAGTGAGAGAGGAAACACTCTGATCCCTATTACATGTAGATCCAAATCAGGCCTCCCCACACAACTTTTACACACTGCCCTTAACTTAGCTATATGGGCATGTGGATCCTCAGAATGTAGCCTTGAAAACAAACCTCTGGCAGTGAGCATTTGCATCAGACTACTAGTTACCACAAAAGTGTGTGGCCTGTGGGTAGAGGAGGCAAAACCAGTGGCCCATCCGAATCTGCTATGTTATCATAGCCTCTGTAGTATGCTTGGGGCCGTGGAGCGGGATTCTGTCCCCTCTGTTGATGTTCACCCGGAGCATCGGGTAACATCTGACCATGAATATCAACCGGAGCTGGGATGTTCTGGTTTGGATCCTCATCGTTGATTCCCAAGTTACGATTCATGCTTCGTAGTGTACGCTCTAACTCGTGATCGTAGGGAAACAACGGTTCTCTTCCTCTCCGTGTATTTGGCATACAAGGAGGATAGTTCTGAAAAGAAATCAAAAACAATAAAACAAAGTAAAATCAAGAAAATATCAACTAAACTATAGTAATAAGTTCAAGTTAATCTAAAAGCTAAATTCCCCGGCAACGACGCCAAAATTTGATACGCTCAAACTTACTTCTCAAATAAGAAGTAAAGCGGTCGCGTCAAGTAAATAACCCAACTAATGAGGTTGGGATCGTTCCCACGAGGAAAATAATCTATACTTAACTTTAACTTGTTATTACTATTGTTCGGTTGATAACTTCCTTAGAAAGTAAAAACATAAAAATTGGGGGTTTGTACTTCCTAATGAGTAAAAATAACTAATGAAATTGAAACAGACACTTAACAGTTTTGAAAGTTGGTTTTTAATCAATTAATCAAAGTAACTAGGGTTTACGTGTTCCCCACAGGTTCATAACTTAATTATTTTAACTATAACAATTCTTTCCTAGTATCTTGCATGCAAAGTGATAAGTTATGTATTTCTAAATCCTTGGTCTGGCATCTAGAAAATCTCACTCCGCACCTTGGTCCGGCTACGTGTGTTGCTTTCCTAACCCTTATCGTTACCTCATATTAAGCATCGTATTCGATATTTGACTATGTTGTTACCTCGTACCAATCAGTAATAGCCTATTAGATAGTATACACTAAATCTATGTTAATAATTCTTTTCCTATTATCTACCTCCTTGGTCCGTCAAGTAGCATTAAGGCGAGTTCTAACGTTGATCATCCGTTAAAAAGACTTCTAAGCGAAAAAATTATTAATACATGCAAGACACTATTCTAGAATTGTTATTTTAGCCAGGGTTTATCTCATTATCTGCCTATGAATCCCACAACCCCAGTTATGGAGTTTAGTTCCTCATAGCCATAAACACAACATTCAAATATATTAAATAAGAATTCATGTACTTACTTCAATGAGAAAGAGTAAAGTCCAAAAAATTGCTTGATTAATCACCAAAAATCACTTGTAAGAATCTCCAAAAAATCAAACACTAATAATCAAAGTCTAATAATTTGATTTCTAATCTAGCAGAATCTAACATCAAAAACGAGGTTTTTCGAACTATTTATATAAAAATAAAAACCTAATTACATAAGAATTCTAATTGCTGGAAATCTGCCAAAACGCGGCTGGGTCGACGGACCATGCGACGGACCGTCGTGGTCATGACGGACCATCATGGACTCCATCGTCCCATACTTTTACACTTTCTTCTGCTACTTTCTTCGTTCCCCTCGACGGTAAGTATGACGGACCGTCATAGGCACAACGGTCCGTCGAGGGTCTTGTTTCAAAATACTTTAACTCTTGGAATCTGGGTACTGGGATCACTTCTCTGATCTTCACGACGAACCTGCAGGACGGACCGTCATAGCTATTACGGACCGTCACAAGCTTCGTAATCCCACACTTGGTCAGACTTCCCCATCTTCTTCAGCAGCTTCTCTAGCACAAAAAAGGCTTTCGGACACACAAAACTTAAGGAAAAAGTATTAATTATACCGTGAAACCACGGTATATCAGTCATGGGGACGATGTTCAAAGTACAATAAGTATAATCTACTACCTTAATGAAATTAATATATTAGTAACAAGTTGGCTGAAGAGAGGATGACGTAGACAAGAATCAACCTCTCTTGATGAGGTTTTGATCCATCACAGAATCCAAAAAGTAGTTTTGAAGTGAGATGGTCTCGGCTTGTCCTTATAAAAATCGGGTGATCACGTTCTCCAATATTGTAAGTGTAAGAAATGCCTTGGCGATAACTAGTCAGGTAGAAAATAGTCCCAACAAGTTGTTTCCGCGTTGGTCGTAACGTGGTTCGAGAACTATCTCTCATAGATTCCCTTCACCAAGTCATCTCCATCTTTGAAGGCTTAAGGAAGAGAGAAAGCAAGTCGAGAAATTTGAACTTCATTACCGAACAACATGTCTTCCTGTAATTCCTGGAATGAGAGTGAGCGTGCTTCTTCAATGTCTTAGTCTTAGTCTAAGAATGATCTAGTAAAATGTAGGGAAATCACTGGAGAAGTTCCTGCCAAAGGCTGAGATGTTCAGTCGACTCCATCCCCCTTTTTGGGGGTCCCGACCCCTACGAGTAAGTAGAAAAGGGAGGAGGAAAGAGTCCCTGATAATCCGTCATAATTAGTGAAGAAGTTTAAGCTTCAGTGTCCGACAGTATGGTGTACTGACCACAATGAGGGATTGTCCCTGAAGCGAAGAATGGGAAATAGCGAAATCAATGTATTCTGATTTTTGGCCTTGCACCGACCGAGGAAATAATCATAGAATAAATGGAAACTGATGTCCAAGTACCCTCCCCCCCCGCAAGGTACATATCACACCTATGGGCCGCTATTACTATCTAAGAAGACACTCGATACTAGAAGGATAAACAAACCCACCCGGTGGGATGCCGAGCTACAAGTCCTACGACACAGGAGCGACATTCTCTAAAAATCCAAGTTGTGGGTTTCCAAGATGTCCCACTTGGAGGCTTGGGATGTCAGCAGGAAATTCGAAGGTAGCAACAAGCCGGCCAGAAAAAGAGAATTAACTAGTGTAGTTCTGATTTGAGTAGGCTTATTATTAAGAAATACCCTAACCTTGGCATATGACGTTCCGATTTTTTCCGTCGGTAGTTAAATGTTTTCTATAAAGAGCTTCATTGTAGATTGTGATGCATCCTATTCGGGTTTGGTGTTGCCGTTGCTAATGCAAGAGAAGAATGTGATTGTTATGCTGCAAGACAATTAAAAGTGCGATGAATGAACTATCCAACCATGATTTGGAATTGGCCGCGGTAGTGTTTTGCTATAAAGCATGGAGACACTATCTATATGGGTTAATGTGAAAGTCTATACAGATCATCGTAGTTTACAGTATGTTCTTTACTCAGAGAGATTGAAATTTGAGACAGAGGAGATGGATGGAACTACTGAAGGATTACGACATCACTATCTGTATCATCGGGAAGGCAATGTTGTAGGGAAAGGATGCTTTAAGTAGAAAGGCGGGGAAGCATGGGAAGTTAGCTCACTTGCAAGTTTCTAGACGCTATTGGCCAGGGTTCAGATTCTGGTAACGACCTTATGAGATTAGAAGTAAATGAGAAGGGAGGATTTTTAGCTTGTGGGAGGCAAGATCTTCCTTTCTTGACACGATCAAGGGGGAAACGTTTGATGATGAGAAAACTAAGCCGAATTCGGGATATGGTGTTGCGAGGAGAGGCTCACTGCAAGCGTAATGGATGACGGAAGGTGCGACCGTGACCTAAGGCAAACACTTTGGTGGTGGAGTAGAATGAAGCGCGACATTGTTGAGTTTGTTGCCAATGTCAAATTGTCAACAAGTAAAGTATGAACACCAGAGGCCGGAGGAACACTTCAGAGAAATGCCCATTCAGGAATGAAATGGGATGAGAATTGCAATGGATTCGTGGTTGGTCTTCCAAAGACAATGGGTAAGTATGACTCATTTGGGTGATTGTTGAAGGTTACTAAGTCTGTCATTTCATTCCTGTCAAGGTGACTTATAATGCAGAGAAGTTTGCCAAACTTTACATCTCAGAAGTTGTTCGATGCATGGGGTTCCACTTCCATTCATATCAGATAGAGGTACGCAGTTTTCTAAGTTTTGGAGAACATTGCATGCTGGAATTAGGTATAGGGTAGGACCTAGTACTGCATTTCACCCTCAGATCGATGGACAGTCTGAGCGAACGATTCAAGTATTGGAAGATATGCTTCGAGCATGTGTGATAAAATTGGTGGTCATTGGGATAACTTCCTACCCTTAGCGAGTTTCATACAATAATAGCTATCACTCAAGTATTATATGGCTCCTTTCGAAGAATTGTATGGAGGAGATGTAGGCTCCCATTGGTTTGGTTTGATTGATTTGAGGTTAGACTTGGGGTTCATGGAAGGAGACAGTTTGCTGAAAGTTTCACCCATGAAAAGGGGTGATGCGGTTTGGTAAAAGAGGAAAGCTCTAGTCCAAGGGATATTGGTCCATTTGAAGTTTGAAGGAGTAGGGGAGGTGGCTTATGAATTAGCTTTGCCTCAAGCACTCTCCGGAGTCACACCGGTATTTCATGTGTCCATGTTGAAAGGTTACCATGGGGATGGAAACTACATTATCCGTTGGGATTCAGTTTTGCTTGATGAGAATTTGTCGTAGAGGAGGAGCCTGTTGCTATTATAGATAGAGAAGTTCGCAAGTTGAGAGTCAAGGTAGATTGCATCCATCAAAGGTGCAAGGAGAGGAATCGCCCGGTTGAAGAAGTACTTGGGAGAAGGAGGCAGATATGCAAGAAAGATACACCCAACTGTTTACAGACTCAGGTACTTCCTTTCGCCCGTTTTTTTTTGTGATCATGAGGACGAACGATGGGTAATTGGTATACTATGGAAAGACCTGTTAGTCATTTTGAGAGCAGATTTTATTTCTGGAAAATTGGCCGAGACGTCGACGGACACCCCACGACGGACCATCGAGGGGGGTCCCGTTCCAAAACACTTAGAATTCTGAAAAAATTGGTACTGAAATCGACTCTCTGAAAGTCACGACGAAATGGCAGGAGGACCGTCACAGGCGTGAGGACCGTCACACGACTCTTTTGTGTGAAAAAGAGTATCTGACCTGCGACGGACAGCAGGACCGGACCGTCGCAGGCACGACGGACCATCACGGGCTGCGTAATCCCAGGCGGGGCGGGTGGATTTCTGATTAAATAATTTAAGGGGCATTTGTGGACTATTTCCTGCTTTAATTATAAGTAATGGGATATGTTATAAGTCTATTACTTGAGGGATAAAAGAGGTAACCTAAGTTAATTAGTGGATTATTAGTGCTATCTTTAAAACTTAATTATATGATAATTAGGGTAAAAGAAAGAGGGGTTTGAATAAGAAAATAAAAAGAACAGCAAGAGAGAGAAAGGATGAACAGAGAAAGAAGAGATCGAACGAGAAGGGAGAACACACATGGGGAAATTGCTTGATCACTAGTTTGGTGGAGTTAGGTTATGGTTTTTACACTATTCGTAGTAAACTCTAATAGCGGAATGATATGTGTTGGGTAGTATTATAGAGTCTTCTTTATGCTTAATGGTGTGTAGCATGATGTGATTTTATATATAGATTGTGATGAACAAGATGATGAAGTATGAATCCCAAATTTGATAANCCTTCCACTGGCAAGGTGAGAATTGGTGCAGTAGTCAACATAGTCTTGAGTTTTCTGAAAGCTTTCCTCACACTCATCCGACTATACCAATGGAACATTTTGCTAGTAAAGTTCGTCAGTTGGGAAGCAATAAGAAGAGAATCCCTTGACAAATCGACGGTAGTAACTGGCTAAACCAACAAAGCTTCTTATTTCTGACAACATTAGTAGGTCTTACCCAATTCTTCACTCTTCGATCTGAGAAGGATCCACCACCACAAACTCCATCCTTAGAAACCACGTGCCCCAAGAAGGACACTGCATCTAGCCAAAAACTCACACATAGAGAACTTGGCATATAGCTTTTTCTCCCTCAACATTTCCAATACCATTCTCAATGTCCTCATGTTCCTCTTTACTTTAGAGTATATCAGTATATCATCAATAAATACGATCTCAAGAGATCCAAATATGGCTTAAAAATCCCGTTCATCAAACTCATGAACGCAAGCAGGGGCATTCGTAAGACCAAAACACATCACTACAAATTCGTAATGCCCATACCTGGTTCTAAAAAGAAGTCTTTGGCACATCCGTTGCCCGTATTTTCAATTGATGATAACCGGATCTCAAGTCAATCTTAGAGAAGACACAAGCATCTTGTAACTGATCGAACAAGTCATCAATGCGAGGAAGAGGATACTTGTTCTTTATGGTCACCTTGTTTCAACTGCCGGTAGTCTATGCACATCCGAAAACTCCCATCCTTCTTCTTCTTCACAAACAACACCGAGCACCCCAAGGAGATGCACTTGGTCTAATGAAGCCTTTGGTCAACAACTCTTGAAGTTGGCTTTTAACTCTCTTAACTCCAGCGGGAGCCATTCTATAAGGGGGTATATAAATGGGGCGAGTACCCGGTTCAAGATCAATACAGAAGTCAATATCCCTATCTGGTGGCATACCAGGAAGATCTGCAGGGAACACATCCAGAAACTCACGGACCACCGAAATCGACTCAATCGAAGGTACTTGGGTAGTGTCATCCTTGAGATGTGCCAAGAAAGCTAAACACCCTTTACTAACCATTTTCTTAGCACGAAGAAATGAGATAATACGCACCGGATTGGAAGTGTAGTCACCCTCCCACACTAACGGATCTGTCCCAGGCTTGGCTAACGTCACCGTTTTAGCATTAAAATCCAAGATCGCAAATTGCGGAGAAAGCCAAGTCATACCCAGAAGTACATCAAAATCAACCATTTCTAAGATAACCAAATCTACATAAGTGTTTCTCCCCACAAAGTTCACAAAACAAGACCTATATACCTTTTCAACTACCACAGACTCACCCACCGGAGTAGAAACACGAATAGGCGTATCAAGTAATTCACAATGTAAATTTAGGCCATTAGCAAATGAGGAAGATACATAAGAAAATGTGGATCCAGGATCAAACAATAAAGAAGCCATGCAATAACAAACCAGAAGATTACCTGTGATGACAGCATCAGATGTCTCCGCCTTCGATCGCCCAGGGAAAGCGTAACAATGGGCCCCATTACTTGTCTGTCTGTTGCCCCTACCATGTTGTGATGTAGTGGCTCCAATTTGCCCATCTCCCCGGCCGTTTTGGTGACCCCCATTACCTCGACCACCACGTCCTCCAAAATAACGGCCTCTACCATGACCACCTCTACCTCTAGCTATTGGGGGTCTATAACTCTGTTTTGGAGAATTCCTTCTAATATGTCCAGTCTCCCCACATCCATAACACTCTCTGGAGTCGGGCATAGGTCTCTCAGAGAAGTGTTGACCGGTCTGAGGTGGACCCCCAACTACAGTCTGTAGTGAAGACTGAATGGGTCGAACTGAGTAACCTCCGGAACCCTATCCTCTAGAGTAAGAACCATTAAACTCACCTCCCTTTCGAAACCTCTTTGATGTCGATGCCATGGTGAATTCATTTGGCTTCACTCCTTCCACCTCTACCACGAAGTCTACCACTTCCTGAAAAGATTTCGCTGTGGCCGCTACTTGTAAAGCTGAAATTCGCAACTCTGCTCTCAACCCCTTCACAAAACGGCGAATCCGCTCTTGTGGACTGAAACAAAGTTGGGTGGCATATCTTGATAGTGCACGAAACTTAGCCTCATATGCATTGACCGACATCCTACCTTGCTCTAGGCTCAAGAACTCATCCCTTTTCCTATCCCTCAAAGTTCGGGGGATATATTTCTCCATAAACAAGCTAGAGAATGAGGCCCAAGTCATAGGTGGTGCTTCTGTTGGTTGACACTCGACATGTGACCGCCACCACATTTTGGCGTTCCCTTGAAACTGATAACTCACGAACTCAACACCAAGCCGTTCTACTATACCCATCGTGTGTAGTAGCTCATCACAGTCAACCAGAAAATCGTAAGCATCCTCAGATTCTGCACCCTTGAAGACTGGAGGTTTCAATTTCAAGAACTTACTGAAAAGTTCATGTTGATCATTTGTCATTATAGGCCCAGTTGTCAGGCGTGGAAACGTGCCTATGTCCAATGAGGCATCCATACGAGGGGCCATAGTGGCTGCATGTTGTACCTCTGAAACCGGAGGTATTGGTGCAGAAAACACTGGTGGTGCCCGACCCTGATCAGACAACCCACTAAGATAAGCGAGAACCTGATTGATCATTTCTGGGGTAGGTTGGGGTGGCAATTCCTCATTCTGCACTTGTTCATTCTCCCCATCCCCCCCCCCTTCTCTTAGTACTTCCTCAGTCGGTGGAGGAGTCACCTCCCTAGCATCAGATGGGCTAGGTGCTCGTCCTCTTCCTCTAGAGGACGTCCTCCCACGACCTCTACCACGGCCTTTTGTCGTTGTTCTTCCTCGAGCTACAGCCCCAGTGGCTGGCTCAGATGCATCTTGTCTTGCTGATGTTGATGTTGGCGTAGTCATTGCTCTAGTTCTAACCATCTGCGAAATAGAGTGAAGATGGTCAGATACCAATTTGTATCACCTAGATACCAATTGGATCCAAGTAATAGCACGAAAGAAAGAAAGAAAGAATGGAATTTTCCTAAAGTCTTATAGCCTCTCAAAGAAAAGTAAAGGCGTCCCCCTACCGTTCCTTAAGACTCTACTAGACCTGTTCTTGTGTGATGAGACCAACAAACCTAATGCTCTGATACCAAGTTTGTCACGACCCAAATCGGATCCGCGACTGGCACCCGCATTTTCCCTCCTATGTGAGCGAACCAACCAATCTAAACCTTATCATTTCAGTTTAATAACAACATAAAGCAAAAAGGAAGACTTAAACTCATAAATAAAAGACAATTCAATAACTTCTAAATTTCAACATCTATTATTTCCCCAAAATCTGGAAGTCATCACCACAAGAACATCTATGATCAATTTACTAAACTAAGAGTATTCTAAGAAGCTAAAACAAATAAAAGCTAGTCTATGCCGAAACTTCAAGGCATCAAGACATGAGGAAGGATATCCATTCCAAGCTAGAAGCATTAGCTAACCCTGATGATCCGGTGTGACGAAGACTGGCTAGAATTACGGTTGAGTCGAAGATGACGGCACATTTGCTGCATTCCACAATATACAAGAAGAAAACATAAAAGTAGGGGGTCAGTACAACCACAAGTACTGAGTAGATATCATCGGCCAACTCAAAATAGAAAGCAATATATCTCAGATAACATCATAAAATCAACTAATATTCTTAACATGTGATAGCAACAAGTACAAACATCATTTATAGCATCACCGAACATATCTGTGAGGACTCAAGCCTCCATACCATACTCATTTAGGATACATGTTCTTTAGATTGAGTATATTAGTATCTTTCAAGATTCATTATCTTTATTCCTCTTGTGTCGGTACGTGACACTCCGATCCCCTACTACTATGTGTCGGAACGTGACACTCCGATCCCTTAATTCAATGTGTCGGTACGTGACACTCCGATCCCCTACATCTACGTGTCGGTTCGTGACACCCGTTCCACTAATTATATGTGTCGGTACGTGACACTCCGATCCCCTACATCTACGTGTCGGTTCGTGACACCCATCCCACAAATTCTATGTGTTGGTACGTGACACTCCGATCCCCTACATCTACGTGTGGGTTCGTGACACCCGTCCCACTAATTCTATGTGTCGGTACGTGACACTCCGATCCACTAATCTCATTCTATTAATTCATCAAGCCTTCTTTTATACCAAGGCGTCATCATCTCATCACTTAAGTTCATCAAGCCTTGTTTTATATCAAGGCATCATCATTAACAAGAGATTAGGTTTTTATCAAGATTTGGGATTCAATAGCTTCATCATGCTTGTTTCATCACAATCATATATATAAAATCACATCATGCATACACACAATTAAGCATAAAGAAGACTCTATAATACTACCCAACACATATCATTCGCTATTAAGAGTTTACTACGAATAGTGTAAAAACCATAACCTACCTCCACCGAAGACTAGTGATCAAGCAAGAATTTCCCAAGCCTTGTGTTCTCCTCTTCTCGTTCGATTCTCCCTCTTTCTCTCGTTCGATCCTCTCTCTCTCTTGCTGTTCTTTTTATTTTTCTTATTCAAACCCTCTTTCTTTTACCCTAATTATCATATAATTAAGTTTTAAAAGATAGCACTAATAATCCACTAATTAACTTAAGGTTACCTCTTTTATCCCTCAAGTAATTAGACTTATTAACATTAACCCATTACTTTATAATTAAAGCAGGAAATAGTCCAAAACGCCCCTTAAATTATTTAATCAGAAATCCGACCCCGCCTGGGATTACGCAGCCCGTGACGGGCCGTCGTGCCTGCGACGGTCCGTCCTGCTGTCCGTCGCAAGGGTCAGAGACTCAATTTTCACCAAAGAGTCTGTGACGGTCCGTCACGCCTGTGACGGTCCGTCCTGCCATTTCGTCGTGACGTTCAGAGAGTCGATTTCAGTACCAAATTTTCAGAATTCTAAGTGTTTTGGAACGGGACCCCCTCGACGGTCCGTCGTGCCCATGACGGTCCGTCGTGGGGTCCGTCGACTCAGCCAATTTTCCAGAAATAAAATCTGCTGCTCAAAACGACTAAACAGGTCGTTACATTAGATTAATATTTATATTTAGCTATTTGTGCTTTTACTTGAAATCAAACGTAATAATTACCATAAAGATTATTTTATTGAGTATTTGATTAACAAGTAGTAACATTAAAATTGTGTGATATTTTTTTTTCGTTATTTATGATAATATTTTCAAACTATAATTTATTTTTATTTTTAAAAAAAATAGAGAATTGGCTCAGCAAATCATGTAGCCCACATTTGTGGGTTGGGCAAACCATTTTCTTGCCCACACAATAAATGGGCTAGCATGGCCTACCCCGTCAAATTTCAAAGTGTGTATGTGTTAGCCCAGATGAGGTTGGCCAACCCATGTTGACAACTCTAATTAGAGTCATGAAGTATGCTGTGAGATAAATTGACTATATGAGGGCCTGTTGTTGGAGGGGCGCATGAGACTGTCCACTTAAGATAATTGGACAGATTAAAACGTTGGAGTGGTTTGTTTGGGATCCATACCAAATTATCAATTGGTCAAATAGGTATTGGAGTTAACACAAAAGAATTATTCATGTTGAAGAAAAATGTTGGATCCTCTCTTGTTCTTCAAAAGTCAAAAACTTTTAATCCCAATTCTTATCTCTATCTTGGTTATTTATTATTTCATTATTTCCATTATTATTTGAGTATTGCGATCATGATTCTAAAGTTGTAATGACATACCAATATTTTTATTAATATAGTGAGGAATTTGGGTTAATTATAATTTCAACAAAATAAGAATTCAAGGTGGAAAAGGTTAATTGCCTAATGATATAAGAATGAAATTGTGCAATTTTTATTATCAAATTAGTACAATGCTTTTAACTGAGTTGAAGTGTCTCTATCATTGGATAATTCTTCAGCTTCCCCTAATCAAGAAGTTGGGCATATGCGTCATGCTGGGATAATTTTTATTCACACGGTCTTATTCATGCCCTTAGGTGTGATATTTATCTATGCTATCTCAATCTTTGCTCTGGATAACATTGTAGTGAAATGGCATTTTGACTCATAGATTCGCTCATTAATTAGGAGCGGGAAGCTTTACGAATTGCACCGTTAAAATAGTTTAATTGAGAATTAGGTTCGTTTATCCTTCCACGTTCTTGAATGGGATCTTTTTGTCCCATCGTTGTTGTTAGATGCATCTGGCAACTATAAATCACCATGAATGATTTATTTTCTCTTGCAAGGAGTTTTTTGGCAACTAGCATAGAACTGATTGTGTTTGGAAAAAAGATCATGTTATATGTCATTAGCCGTTATAGTTTATTGACAAATAAGTTGTCATATGGAATGCGGATAAAGGCACAAAGATGTTTGTTTTGTTTTTCCAGCCTTGGGGAGATCGTTATTTTAGCTGTTTGTTGTGACACACAAGGTAATATCCTCAGTTCAGCTAAACTTTATCAATTGGAGGAAGAAAAATAGATAAGATTATAGAGAATGAACATGCCAAGTATGAAGTGTTTTGAGTATTCATGGATCAAAATTTTATGTGATAAGAGGCGTTAGAGGAGCTTAACCAAAGTAGTTTAATAGTTTCCGAATCAAACTCCCCCACACAATTCAACAACCTTGATTTAGCTTCTCCAATGCCTCTTATCATATAAAACATTTCATCTAGTTGGCAAGAGAAAATAAATCATTAACAAGGATTTATAGTTGGCAAATGCATCCAACGATAGTGATGGTGTTGAAAACACCCATTCAAGAACCCGGTAGGAGAAGTAGACTTAATGCTCAATCACAACATTTTGTAGCCGCAATTTGTAAAGTTATCTACTCTTAATTAATGAGCGAAATATATGATTCAAGATGCCATGGCACTATAATCTTACATAGATAAAATAATGACACAACATATAGACATGTCACGTTTAATTGCATGAATAAGAGAGTATGAATCAGAATTCTCCCCAGCAAGACGCTGATGGCAAGATTCCTGATCAGGGAATGTTGAAGAGTTATTCAATGATAGAGACACTTCATCTCTATTGAAATAATTGTATTGATATGATATACATTGCAATTTTTCATTCTATTTCATTAGCCAATGATCATTTGCCACATTGAATTTCTAATCTATCAAAATTACAATTCACCCAAATTCCTCAATATATTAATAAGTATATTTGAATGTGATTAGAACTATAGAATCGTAATAACAATACTCAAACAACTTATTTACAATGGAAATATTGAAATAATTAGTAACTAAGATAGAGATAAGAATTGGAATGAAAAGCTTTTAGACACTATAAGAATGAGAGACGAACAATCATATTTATCCAATGTGTAATTCTTTTTTGTTAACTCTGAGACTTATTTTACTAATTTATAATTGGGAATGGGTCCCAAATAGAACTTCTCAACATTTCAATCTAATCAATAATCTTAAATGGATGAGTAGATTCTCATGTTACCAATTTGGTTCAAAACATAATTCATGTTTCTTTCTCTCTGATAATTAAAAACAAGACTAGTCTTCTAACATATCGTTTGGATTCAATCCTAAAAGAAACACTATTTTCACAACCTTTATCTAATCTGGATACTCATTCATGTGCTTTCCTGACAAGTGGATTTGAAAAAAGAAGGGAAAAACTGATCAAAATGAACTGAAAAAAAAAATTCTATTGTGTTTTTTGAAATTCTACCAAAGTGTTTGATAGAAATTATGAAAACATTTGATCAACTAGTTCTATGTTTTATAACCAAAGGAGGAATATATAATTAAATGGATTAGAAAAAAGTGCCAAAAGAATAAGTAACGAAGCTTAGATCATTAATTCTATTTTTACAAACAAGAAGTCTTCCCTTTATTGCTCTTAATGGAATTCAAAACAAGCATACAATTTCAAAACATAAGTTATTAGCATATCGTCATCCTTCCTTTCACGACCCTATTTATTAAGTCATGATGAAACCTACGACACCAACCAGTAGGTAAGCCTAACCCTTAGCTTGGAGTCATAGGCAATGGTCTACCTAGATAATGTCAACAAAAAGAAGCATAAAACTTGTAACCGAGCTAAGAAAGAGTAATCAACATAAATGTAATACAAGGAACCATCCCAAAACATGGAATCAATCACCAATAAGGGATATAATGAAAATAAGAGTACAAAGCTATTACAAATACAAAACGAGAACAATATGTCACTAAATATGTATAATTCCAGAAAATGTACTCGTCTAGTGAAGAGTCTATTTATTTTTAAGAATGGGTATTGGGGTACATAGGCATCCCAATGCCAAATATTGTGTATTGGGCATATTAGAGAATATTGGCTGAAGGATGTTATCAATTTTTATGTATTAAGATATACTTTGTTGTTCAAATGCCCCAATTCAAGCCTATTTAGGAATTGTACCTTCAATGAATACCCTAAGATAACAAAATTTCCATTCCTTAGATTCCAAAATTAGGTATGAGGCATTCAAGTGTCAAGCCTAGGTACCATAGAACATGATTATTTAAAATGATCATGTAGAGTAAGTAGTGCCCAAGGATATAGTGAGGATCCTTGGGACAACAAGAAATGAGCATCACCACATGTGCAACCCATGTGCTAGAATATGGTTACGGCGGTTAGGGGCAGGCGCACATGTGGGTGTCAAGCCATGTGGGTGTCAGTTCTCTTGGAATTTGTAGGTCTTGAAGGTTTGGATGACGTGAAGAACAATCTTGGTGAACTTGAGGAAGTTCACAAAGAAGGTTTGACCAACCTAAAACTTGATCTCACTAAAGCTATCTCTTCTCATCATAGAGAGTTTGAAGACTTGAAACGGAAGGTTGATGACACTGCCGAGACAGGGGTTTCTTCTCCCGTGACTGCACATCATACATGTATTGAGGCTTCCAAACCCAAAGAATTTCGTTATGAAAGGAGTAATCAAGATGTTGAGAACATTTTGTGGCAAATGGATGCCTACTTCAAGCATGTTAATATGCACTGTGAGGCTGCCAAAATCCGAACAGCTGCCATGTATTGGACCGATACAGCGATGTTGTGATGGCGGAGGAAAATGTCAGACATGGACAGGGGGGTTTGTGTTATTGATGACTGCGATCAGTTCAACGAGAAGCTTAAGTGATCGTCATATCCACATAACATTGTCAATGAGGCTCATCGAAAGATGAGGGAGTTGAAACAAACTTCTTCTATTCGGCACTATGTGAATGAGTTCACAAAGTTGACCCTAAAGATTCGGAGTATAACAAGTAATTACTTGATATTATATTTCTTGTATTGCCTCAAAAAATGGGCCAAATAAGAAGTCCGAAGGCGACAATTCCACGACTTGGACGAAGCAATTGTAGTTCCGCTAGCTCAAGATCATGTGTTGAATTATTATTATCATGGAAATTGAGTTGCCTTGAGGCATAAGATATAATATTACCACGTTTCATAAGAAAACAACCCAAACCTACTAGGGATGAGTCAGAATACACGACAAACTATTCATGAATCTTCATAAAGTCAACATCGGAGCGGAGGTAAGATTTTTCTTCAATCCTTTAAAGCCATTCTCAAAAGCTTCTGTCCACTCAAATTTAGCTTTCTTTTTGGTTAGGGCTATCAAAGGAGAAGCAATAGATGAGAATCCTTAACAAATCTCCTATAATAGTCGACTAAGCCCAAAAAACTTTTAATATTTTGTTGGTGATAATGTTCTACAAAAATTCTTGAAGGAGTCTATCTTTTTTGGATCAACCTATATACCCTTGCTTGACACTATGTGACCTAGGAACGCCAACGATTTCAACAAAAATGTAGACTTATTGAAATTTGCGAACACTTGGTGATATTTTAGGGTTCCCATACGTAGTTCGAAAATCCATTTTGGGAATGTCAATCTCTCTCACACTACTTTGATGGCAGCATAAACGAAGGTCGATGTTTGCAAAGTTATTTGCCTTTGAAATTGATCGAACAGGTCATCAATTCTCGGAAGAGGATGCTTTCTATTTATAGTGATCTTATTCAATTGGAGATAGTCAATACACATTCTGAAGTACCCATCTTTATTTTTCACAAACAATACCAGAACACCCAACGAAGATATGTTTGTCTGAATAAAACCCTTGTCTAGAAAATCCTTAAGTTGAGCTTTCAATTCCAGCATAAGATCAATGTCAAAATCTATTTGTCATTTGGGAGGAATACCATGAAATTCATTAAGAAAGACTTCATAAAATTTCCTCACTACGGGGACCGACTCCAATGGAGGGACCTCGGTTCAAAATCTTTTACCCTAACAATGTGATACATGCACCCCTTTGCAATCATCTTTATATCTTTTATGTATTATAGAAATAGACCTCTAGGAATAATGTTTCACCCTTTCCAATCTACAATGGATTCGTTTGGGAATTTGAATCTAATTACCTGAGTTCTACAATCAATGGAGGCATAACATGGATACAACCAATCAATGCCCAACATTACATCGAAATCAAGCATGACTATTTCTACCAAATCAACCACAATGACTCTATGAGATGCTGAAATAAGACAACTCCTATAGACTCTCTTATCTTACACCGAGTCACCAACTGAGGTAGAAAGCAAAAAAAGGTTCATCTACACATCGGTGAGTTCATCAAATTTGAATAGCCATTAAAGGAGTTACAAAAGAAAAAGTTGCATCGGGGCTGACAATGCATAAATATTAATTGAAATACTTTCAACATACCGGTAAAAACATCTCGAGGTATCTCTTCATCAAATCGAAGATTGGAGAGCATAGAAATGATTCTTCTTTGGAGCATCATTATTAGAACCACTTGCTTGTTCTTGTTTGTTCTCCTTCCCTTGAGCTCTTAAGATGGGACAATCACATTTCATATGAAGACTTTTCCAACCACTAAAGCAATTACCCATGCTAACTAGTCACTTGTATTCATTCTTTGTACCACACTTATCATCAACTAATCCTACATTTTTTATTGTTAAAGTCAAGTAGTAGTTCATATAGCCGGGAAGCTTATATTCCATTAACATATGAAACATATAGAGGTGGGTTGTCAATTTGTAAGGAACAACATGCAACATTGGATCATTAATATTCATTATGTCTCAACCATGAACAATTAGTTGATGCGCTCACGAAGTACTTGACAAGGATCAACCATATTGCAATACTCTGATTGTTGGCTATGATGTTAACAACTATGCATGGTTAGATATTTAGTTAGTTAGTTAGTTTGTATAAATTTGTTAGTCTTTTTCTTTTACTCACTTTCATTCAATAATACAAAAGTTATTTTTCTCCTCTCTCATTTCTATTTCTTCAGCTTTTCTTCTTTCTCAAGCTTTGATTGAAGCTCAAGTGAGCTCATCAATGAAGTTTTTGTCTTAGTGACTGATGGAACAAGAACTTATGTTATTACTATGTGATACATTGCATGTGTTCTTGGATTCTATAAAGAAAATTGGCATTTGCTTAAGTTTGAGTTTGTACTGGCTATAAGTTAGTCATGCAACTATCTTTATGATATTCAACTAATATCTTCAAGTTATATTTGGTATTCTTTTTTATTGAATATATTGGTTTTCATTTTATTGGTTACTTACACAAAACTAATTGAAACTAATACAAATAGTTGTTGTCTAGAATCTTTCACTTCAAATTTTTAGTCACTTTTTGCATAATATAAGGGTGTACATCGATCGGTTTGGTTCAATTTATATATTATTGGTTTTTAGTTTTTAAATATTCTTTACTAATACGATATTTTTTTTTTTTGGTTTATCAATTTTTTATTTGTACTGTTTAGAATTTTGATTTAACTAATAAGAAAATGCTCATAAAATAGATATATGATTTCTACAATAATTTCTTGCCACATAAAACAGAAACATTAGTATGTAACATAAAAAGAACAATATAAGTGCAACACAAAAAAAAAATTAGGACAAAAATGAATGAAAGGATAAAGGCAAATATAGTAAATAGTAAGGTACAAATATCAATACTTAATATTTATATAAAGGTGAAGGAGTAAATTAGAACAAACTTAATCGGTCATCGGTTTATCAAATATTAAAAATAAAAATCAAATTGGTAACTCGGTAATTTTTTATAAAACCATTAAAACCTCAATAACACAATAACAATAAGCCAATAACATTTTTTGGGTACGATTTTTGCAAACCCCTAATTAATCCACTGATTACGTTATATGTCCTCTTTGTTGTGCCTCCACAATAAGAATTACATCAATCTTCTTAAGTGATTCAAAAAGATACCACTACTATATATTAAATCATACAAAATCTTAACCACAGGAAATCCACATGTTATATATGAAGGTTTCTTTGTTGAGAAATGTAGTTAGTTTTGATAGACTTCAATATATAATATAAATTATCAACTAGTGTTGACGCAACGACTTTATGGAATGTTGTAGTAAAAAAGTGAAAACATAGAAAAATATTTGTGGAGAAGGCTAGTTTTTTTTGTTTGAAAAGGTACGATCGAATAGAAAGGCACAGAGAATGTGGTTAGAATAATGTACAAGTGAGTAAAAGAGTTAAAAGGAGATAAAGTTTGTTGTCATTCATAATGATCAAAAGACAATTCCATTGGTGATTTTTTTATGAAAATAAAATGAACTTTTGAATTTAATCAACACATTTCACAAGAAAAGAATAATGAATGTTGTTCTAAAGCGTATTTTAATTAACACATTTCCTCCATTTTCATATATTTTTGGCATTTAGAGATTTTTTCTAGAAATGCTAAGTTATTTATGACCTGCTGGGAGAGACATTTTAGTTGTCAGGTTGTTCTTTTGTGTTTTATTTAAGTTCCCATATTTTTGACCTTTTATAACATGAATGGTTGACTTTGGTAAAATTTCAAGAACATTGTCCGAATATGCAATATTAACGGTTTAATAACCTCCAAAAGGGCCATTTTAAGCTGAGAGCATGGTTGGTTTGGGGCTTAGCGCTTTTTGTGCAAGTTTGTGTCGTTAGGCATTTTAATATTGAAGCTTAAGCCAAAGTTTGACTTCAGTTAACATTATTCATAAGAATGCTTATATGAGAATTATTACAACGCTTAGCTCTGGCAGGTCGAGTTTGGTTAAGAACAACCATTCATACGAATCCCAATGCTTCCAGTTTTGTTTAAAGCCTCTTTGTGGATTTCTGATTACAATGGAGCTTGAGTGTGGGACTCACTTTTCATTAAGATGACCTTGGATGGAAGTTTCAAGGACCTCATTAAGTTTGGATTGCTGAATTTAGTGTGGCATCATATCTGGTTCATTAGGTCCTAAATTAATCTTGAGGGTTCGTTCAGAGATTATAAAAAAATAGCAAAGTCTGTTATTGCTGGTGCAGATGTTTAGCTACCAAAATTTAGGCTTTTAGGTCCAGATTTGACTTTTGGTGACCAAATTGAGCTGATTTTAGTTGTGCTACTTCGGATTTTTTTGTGGCTACATGATTGAGAAATTAGAGAATCCTGGAAGTCATCATTCTGAAGAAATTTCTACCCGAAGGGGCTGCTAAGCATGATCCTTGAGGTTTTATGGTAGTTTTATTGCATGTGCAGTTTTTGCCCATTTCCATGGTCGGATTTGAGTACATTTTCAGGGAACAAGTTCCATGTAATATTTAGGACCATTTGATGGAATCAATTTTATATTTCCAATGTAGGTCCCACATTCCCATTTCGCTCAAGTTTGGTTCCATTTCCATTTACTGAGAATCTAGTGTCTAAACATATGCAATGATGTTTTGGTCAATAAATTGATAGTGTGACTATATTTAGAGGCATTTCAAAAATGGATTAATCATTTGTAATGGATTTCAAGCGCGCATGATAGTCTTTGATGTAGGCTTCAATTTATTTTCTTGATTGGGCTTTTTAGATAATGTATATTATAGATTGAATGTGATTTAGGATTCTATTTGCCAGTTATTAGTTCTCTTGCTTCTCATTCTATATTTTCTTCATTCCGGATCTTTATTCCTTTTTGAGTACTAGGGTTTTTTGACTTATGAGTGATTAACAACGTATAAATAGTAATTAAGCAATCTTCCAATAGTGTATTGCATGCATTGATAATTTTTTCGTTTAGAAGTCTATTTAGCGATTGTAAATGTTAAACTTGCCTTGTTGCTACTTGCCGAAACAAGGATGTAGTTAATAAGAAAACAATTAAACATAGATTTAGTGTGGTACTATCTAATAGTCTAGTGTCGATTGGTGCGAGGATGAAAACTAAGTCATACATCAATGTGATGCCTAATATGACGTAAAGGTAAGGGTTAGTAAATTATACACACGTAATCTGAACAAGGTGCGGGGTGAAATTCTCTAGATGTCGGACCAAGGATGTAAAGATTCATAACTTATCACTTTGCATGAAATACACGAGGAAAGGATTTCTATTACTAGTATTACCGCGTTATGAACTTGTGGAGAACACGTACATCCTAGATAATTCTCATCTTGATAATAACCGAGCTTAACTCTTGCTTACTTGATAATTACATAATCTCAGGAATTTGTTTCACAAATCCACCCCCCCCTGTACTTACTTGTTTCGGAAATACTTTTACTAAGAGAATATAGTTGTGGGTTAAACTTATGGCTAAACCATATTCCTCATGTGATTGACCCCGACCTACCAGTTGGGTTCTTTACTTGATAACGATTATTCATGCTTATTTAAGGAGGTGTAATTTGAGCATATCAATAATTGTACATGAAAGGTATCTTTTAAAATTACTTATTCATTTTTTTCAAATTAATTAAGAGACTCGATGCATTGATTTGGAAAGAATACATTACACATGCTTTTGAATCTAATCCATACAATTGAACTAAAGTAACCCTTAATACTCTTAACCTTTTGAGAGTTACTAAGAAAATTAATCCATTGTTTTTTAAGAGAACGAATTATGGTAATTTAATTAAATACCTTCTCTGTTTTAGGATTTAGTTTAATACATTATGATTATCTATTTAATAATTAATTAATTAAATATTTTATAATATTATGATTGAATGTATGGGTAAAACAGTAATCTAAATTTGAATTTTGTACTTTTCCACTTTTAATAATAATATATGAATGATATTATATTATATGATATGGTATGATCATGACGATATATACATTGTTTTATCTATCACAACATTTCAAATTCTTCCATTATGAGAACTATGAGCATAACTAAAATCAATATCAAGGTACTCATATATCAAGAATATAATAATTTAATTATTTTAGGACTTAAAGACATAAATTCTACCATTATGTAATTAAAATGCTTATATTTAATTAAATAATTAATCAAATTAGTAAAAGAACAATATGGTAATTTAACTTTTCACGTTGGAGCTTCCCACTTATACTTTGTTTAATCTTTCATCCTCATTTATGGTGTATATTAGAATATGTATCCTTGTTAGGTTTAATTCTTATGGGCTTAGGCTATGTTGGAGAACTTGATGCCCTGAACAGTATTTTATTGCCCTTGTAGTTGTGATATGCTCCCTGTAGGGCTTCTATTAGGTTGTTCATCTTGTATTGGTGCTTAAAACCTTGGTGGATCATCGTAGCCATACGTTAGCATAGATGTGGTTAGTTATTGATAGGATAAGTATGATTGGGGTAAGGCGTCGTTTGTTGAGTTTTTCTCCCCCTTTTATTTATTAAGAATCTTTTCTGGTGACTTTGCTTGTTTTTAGTTGTAGGCTAGTTATGATCCTTTGATATTTGACTATATTGTTGGCCCGGGGCTATGTTGAGGTATATTTGTATGACAAGTAAGTACTTTCTTTCTTGATAACATGGTTTGATCAGAATTATACTTATTTGATTGCTAGTGCCTTATTTCAATGTTGGTGATGGCATGCATTGCATTTGTTGTTCACCATCACATATTTATGGCATGATCTTGGCTCATAATTTTTTGTTCATAGAGAAATAATATTTTCACTTGACTTTTATTCTAAATTGTCTTTAATGGGACTCGTACCAGTTGCATCACTAGATTTATTGAGTTTGAGACTTATGAGTCATCGTTAACATGCTCTTTTTTGTTTTTGAGACACTACACACATCAGGGATATGCTTAGTTCTAAATTGATTAGCTGACACGTTGACGTTCTTTAATTCATGGTTTTTTCTACTCTTGATTCTCTACAGAGTTGATCCCTACTATTTGCATATTAAAGTTCTGGTCTTCTCATCTATGTAGTCGATTAATTGCAAGACCTGGATTAAGGCCCAAGCAATTTACACAAACTTCCCATTTCCACTTTGAGCCCATCTAGCCGTGAGTCTCACAAGATGGAGCTAGGTGTTTACACTTGGTTACTAATGGTTCTAATGCATACTCTGCATTCATATACATTGCTTATCACCAATATACTTGTTTTTTATTGCACCCTTAAGTATATGGGGGCAGTTATGCCTATTGTATTAGCTTCCAGGCTTATGGGGGTCTTACTAGATTATTGTTTGATTATATCATGTTCTCTGTTGTTATTGATCGGTTAGCTGATAGGATTTTTCTTTAGAATTTTTGCTGTTAATCCTCCTGACCAGGGGTAGTTGACTTTGTATCTTAGTTTGATTGTGATTAGGTTGTCGGCTTGAATTCCAGTTATATTCTTGACTCGGTTCCTTATTGTTTTGTGTCCTATTTATGTTCCTTATTAGTTGTCTGTTATGTAATTTCATGTTTAGTATATGTGCTACACTTTCCTTATTACTTGTTGCTTACACTTGTCTTATCTTTGATCCTAGTCGACCATGAGTACCATTTTTTCTACTCATACTACACTTCTACTCCATGTAGATCATAGTTTGGGTTCTCACATTTAATTTGGAGTCTTACGGAGCATATTAGAGTTCTAAAACTAGGATGAGATCCAGGCATTTAGTAGAGTCACTGGTTTATGTCTGCTTTTGCTAGACTTAGAGTTGACACCCATTTTAACATAGTTATAAACCATCTCAAATTTATTTCAATTCTAGAATTCTTTATTTTATTTGAAGTCAAAACCTACACAAGAACTTGTAAATTTTGATCTATTTTGATCCAAATTAATTTGAGCCTTCTCAACCCTACGATGATAAAATCCTACACTTTTTCCATTTTTTTAACCCTAAAAACAAGTCGTCAAATACATACACACTTCTTCTTCCTAAAAGAAAAGCACCGCCCGCTTCTCCTTGTCTCTTCCTCTGTTACGCCTCCGCTCCACTTTCACTTTGATGAAGCTCCACACTGGACCACCCTACTAATCCCCATCTAATGTGATAAACAATTACCTCTTCACCCTCTCTGTCCTCGTTCCCTTTTGATGTGTCTCTTGTTTCTACCTATGCTCCACCCTATCTCCGGCAAAGACCACTAGCAAACTCTTTCTCTTCCTTTTCCCTTTCGCTCCTCTGCCTTCCTCTACTTGATATCTGACCATCTTCATTGGCAAAATAAACCAATCACAGATCTCTTTTCCACTAGTAACTATGGTACCAAAAAGTTGTAGTCGGATCAATCGAAGCTTCAGGATATTATTGTGTTTAAGACAAATCCACATAAGGTATGTCCCTCTAACCTAAGTGCCACCTCTTCCCTACAATATTCTATTTTTTTGAGTATTCAATTTGTTGATTCAGTTCTTTCATTACCATTTATGTTTTTAGGCTTAGTGTGCTGAAATTTCAATTCTTGAGAATTTGTATAATCGATATACATCTATGACCAATTTGGTATTTCCTAATTTTGAATCTATTTTAATTATGTTCAAATAATTGTTAAATGTGTCGTTGTTGACTGATTCTCTTTGAAATTTGAGTTGATACAATTTTAGATATTTTGCTTTTATTGATTTTTATAATGCTAAAACGTACGATTAGTATTTGGTTATTTTAGGTACCTTTATATGTAATTGATTCTATCTTTCTCCACACTTCCATTTAACTTCGTGGAATTGTTTGATTTACAATAATTCTGGAATTTAACTTAAACGTGGTAAGGTTGTCACTTATAAAACAATGATTATGTGAAGATCTTGATATTTGAGTACTCTTTGGTCACTTTAATTAGCTTAATTCTTTTCTTTTAACTTTAACAACCTATTTGGAAGACTATTAATGTTATTTCTTTGTTATTAATTTTTAGTTTCAAATGTATATGATTTTGGTAAATTTCATTATGCTTTTGATTCCTTAATTATGCTTTACTAGTTTATATTCATAAGAATGGGTTTTACTTGTGCTATCGATGGTAAATATAACATGCGTAATTGATTTATTATGGTTATACTTCTTAATCTATCTATAGTAGCACTAATCTAATTTTTGTCTTGGACTGATTTGTCCTCTTAATAACGATAAGCTTGTTTATTCATAGATTTTCTCCTGATTACTCTCATTAAGTCTATGATTGACTATACTATTTTCTATATCATCATGCCCTATATCTTTTCCTTTGGAAACTTTTTAACACTCTTGACATGAGAACACACTTTTGCTTTCTCACTTGAGAATACTCTCAAAATCAATAGAGAATCTGACATATTACTTTAAGAAGTTTCATTATATGGAATACTTCACAAGGTTGGACTTCAAGTTTTCATATCAAGTTTTGCTTTGCTTAATAACTTATCTACATAATTGGTTTGTAATTATTACTAGAATGTTATTAATTATTTCATATACTACCCAGGTTAGATTTCTTTTCCTTCTCCCTAGTGTTGGATAAGGTTCACCTTTAAATATCTTTTGATTGATATGTGAAGTCATTGTTTGGAAATTTCAATTATTAATTGTTGTTATATTTAACTACGTAATCGATATGTGAAGTCATTGTCGAACTTTGCTTCCACGTTATTCAAGTTTTTACACTATGAATTATATATGATCGATTATGTATGCTGCACAACTCTATAATGATCCTTCACGAATTATTTGTGTTTTCAAGCATGCCAAATTACTAAATTAGAGGCCAATTTGAGATTTACCTTCTAAGTATTTGTTTTAGATATTTTACTTGATGCTTAGGGTCTAATAGGTATCTTATGATTTGTGAAAGTCTAAAATCTACCATTTAGTTAGTCCAATGTCTCTTGGAAATTATGCTGGGACACAAGATGCCTTTTAGGACGTCTAGTTTTATGATTTCCTTAGTTCATTTTAGCATCTTAATAATAAAGGAACTTAAAAGGGGGTAGCGGTAGATAGACCCTTTCGTAAATCATGTAAGTTGACTCGAGCAGAAAGTTACAAGCTCTAATTTATCTTACGATTATTAAGTTAGGCATTGATCCCAGAAGGATAGTCGTAGGTTTAAATTTAATTTGTCTTGTCTTATTAATTAATTATTTGTATTTATTTTGTTAAATAAGTAATTAAAATAGTGTTTCTCCTATATATTTGTATTGATTTTTTCTTCTTAATTGTCTTCTTGATTTATGAAATATACTCAGAAGAATCATAAAAGAGTTGCCACGTCGTTGCAAACTTAATTTAGCAAAAAAATGGGAAGAGATAGTATTTGTATTTTATTCAAATACAACCTATACTTATTTTATTTGTAACATCCTTGTACTCTTATTTTGATTAAACTTGATTACTGACTATTGGATTTTTCCTTTTATTACATTTCTATTGATTACCCTTTCTTTGCTTAGTTATAAGTTTTACGCTTCTTCTTATCAACTTTTGCTTGGTATCTTATTCCCTATGACTATAAGCTCATGGTTAGACTTACCTATTTGTTGGGTGTAGCAGGTTCCATCATGGCCCAAGAAATTAGATTGTGACAGTTTGGTTTAGAGTTATAGGTTTGCTGACATCATTTGTTTGAGAGTAAATGTGTATTAGAGTCCTACTTATTTGTGAGGGGACGTCTGTATCATATCATTGGGAGGTTATTACATCATTAACTGATTATTTATTTTTTCTTCAATTAACCTCTAAAATAGATTCTTTAGAATCTGCACTTTCTTAGATTTATAGAACAAGGTACTCACTGCATATGGACGGAGCATCAACATATTCCATCACAGTCTCAGTACGTGGTCAGGTTAGAAGTCCTTAGTTGGAATTAAACATTGAATTAGAGGCATTCTTCAGCATTTAGAGAGATTGGGTTAGCCCAAGATCAAACATAATCATTCACTACCTCGATTCCTCAAGATTCAGTATTAGGAGGTTTGGGATTTTTCATGGGTACACCATAGACATGTGTGGTTCCTAATGCAATGAGTGCTTCTCAGGATAGAGTTGGTTTGAATAGTCCCTAGTAGGGCTCGTCGAATATTTTGAGTATTTCATGTGATTTTAGAGTAGGATAGGCTTAGTCTAACATTGTTTTTTTCAGATTAAGATTTTAGTTAGGGGTTCATCTATAGGTTAGCCTTGCCACTCAGGTTGGCATAGGATAATATGATATTAACGAGATTTACATTTATCTAGGTTGTTAGCCATGTGAGGGCTATGGAGCAGGTATATATTGAGTCTTACAGAGAGAGTGGTACAAGGCCTCGCAATCAGTACAATAGTGATAACATTCCACTTCTAGGTGGGTATCATCTTAGTGAGGGTCATGTCTCTTGTTGACCTATCAGGCCTATGGTGCGGCATCTCAGGTTCTAGGGGGATAAGAGGTAGGTAGTGGTACTATGGAAGTAAATTCTCTTGTCATATTTCTCATGGTGACCATCTTAGAGCTGTCATTGTCGGGCCTCACATTAATCAAGTTAGGTGTTTATAGCAGGTTACACTTGGTGATGAATGATATGATTATGGTGAAGTAGGCCACTATGTAAAATATTGTCACAAATTCCAATTTAGATGGGTAGGGGTGGTTAATAGCTTAGCAGAGGTAGGCAGGATAGCTCATCACATCCTTAATGTCAAGCTACTACTTTAGGGATTTCCACAATTATGGAGAGTTTTACAACTAGTTAAAGAGTGCCCCGGGTGGAAGTTGAGCTCCCAGGAATCGCCACCATATGATATTCCTCAAGATGTAATGGATGGACTATTTTGTATCTATGGAGATCATGTAAATCGATTTAGATTTTGTCCCAAACATTGGACAATGATGAGAGGTTTTTAGCTATGTCAATTTGTTGATTGATGATACCTTTAGTTATAGGTTGTATCTTTGGTGTTGTTGGTTCTAGTTCAAGTTCTCAAGTTAAGGTCGGTCTTGATCCATTATGTGTTTTTCTAAGGCACTCAAAGGTTGAGGATCCAGGTATTCCTTATTTATATGTAATTTTGTGGGTCTTATCCATTTGTTACTATTTTGTGTGATTTGGGGTTTTTAATGACTATTCAGGTTTATTTGGCTTGTTATGACATCTTCATTTGAGGATTTTGTATGTGATTTGCCTCATTTGTTGGTTTTTTTAATAGTTGATTTACTAGGCCATGTTTCTTAGAATAGGAGTAATAGTTGAATAGATCACCGCGCCTTTGCCTTGGTTGTTTTGTTGTGTTGGCGATCTTAGGATTACTGGTTGCCTTTTATCAACTTTTATTATGTGTTTTGACTATGATTCCAATATTGGTTGATTAGTGTTTGTACCAGGTTTTCCTAGTTGATTTGTGTATTGCGGGTCCTAGTTGGTATAGGAGGTTGCCTTAGTTGTATGTCGTCCTTAGGAGGTTGTCCTTTTATGTGCTACTACAAATAACATGATACTTAAAAGTACATATCATCTTACTTTGATAATGTTTACTCACACACATTCATAAGTGAAACTAATTAACATGTAGTGTCAATAAAGTGCAAGTTCATCATATACATATAAGAACAACCTCCTAAGGCTTCCCTCAAGGCAAACTAGTGCAAGACATAGGTAGAGTCCCATACCCCTACCTAAGCTAAGTAAAAACTCTTAAGTCACCCTAGTTGGTTTGTACTTCATTACTTCATTTTAGTTTAGGTAACACTAAACTTAACCGACATAGACCACAAGATATAAGTGAGGAATCCAGTGTTGTGAAACCTTACACTGATGGAAGGTGGTCTACCGGCCAAACTAAAAACATACATAAACGTAACTTTCTAGGTAGATCCACTAGCTAGTCTTCCTATGGGGGCAACATAGTTTAAGAACTAAGAGATAGGTATAATCCCTCTACATACCACTTGGAAATTGGGGCCTCTTTTTATGGGAATCCGTTGGATGAGTATCCCTTATTGGGGAGTCAACACTACATGTGGAACTATAGGGTTAATCTTCCTCTATGGGAAGTCATCAACTCCCATAGTCAAGTTCACTCGGTGCCAAGGTAAGTCCCTTTTTGAAATGCCTTTACTATCTTAATTAATCATCATAACTTATTGTAGATCATAGGGTCTAACCCTTGTATATTCATCATAATCATAGCTCAGTAAGAATTGCCTGAGTATAATACCTTTATCATAATTCATATAAGTAGGTTAGCACGTTTACATATCACTTCATAATAAGGCACATTGGTAAACCATTCACCATCCTTATAACATTTACATCTTAGACAACACCTCAAAAATCATAGTCCAGACATTTCAATTCAGCACCATTCCAACCTATCAATCCTAATACAAGGAATACTCTAATTCAAAATTATGAATTAATCACAATTAACCATAATTTGAAGTAAAGAATAGAGATCATTAGACTTACCAAGTATCCTTGATAATACATCATAAAGGTCTTATTATCAACCCCTAATTCAACCCAACAGGGTATTAATATCAACACACAACAATAACCAATATGATAACAAGGCCAATTGCATCGCTATATAACGATTCATCACTAGTTCATAGATTAAGATAAGATACTTACGTCAATTCACAACATACTTCATAACTTAGATCAACCTCTAAAGAACCAGCATGATAGGACAATAATTAATCATAATCTATTCATAATGATAAAATAACATCATCAAGTAGTAATTCAATCAATAATCAAGTCAATTTTACCAACATTAAAAAATTCATATCAAGATCATAACCTAGGGTTAAGGGGTGAAGGTCATATTCTACAAACTAGACCAAACCATCAAAGATATATCATAATTAATTAGAATACATGTTAATAGATTCATAACATACAAAATAAATCATAATCAAATCAATTCATAAAATCAATTTTGATATTGGATGAAACCCACTTGAAAACTCAACTTTGGAAATCAATTTAATGGAACCCTTTGAGGAAAGAGGTCTCAAAGGTGAAGTAGATAACATACCTTACTAATTGATGGATATTTATGCAGAAACTTGACTCTTTTCAGACCTTAAACACTTCCCTAGCTTGTTGTTCAATGGAGTTCCTCACTAGAGAAAGTGAAGAGAGAAGGAAGAGAGTTTGGGTTTGTGAGTTGTGAGATCTTAGATTAGTTTAATGGGGTTAAGGTCTTTAAAATGGGGTGTTAATTAACTTAATTAAGTTTATCCTAACCCCTAACTAACTACCTAACCCCTTAATTAATTAATTGGACCTAATTTAAAACGTACAGAGAAATCACGCTCTACAGACGAGACCTCGACCAACGGTTCGTGTGTGAGTCGACAACCTGTACCACCTTCTATGCTACACATTCTTAGGTAAGTTGAGAGACTGGTACAAATGAACCATTAGCCAAAATTTCTAAGTGTTGGTTGACGGATGGCATCGACGCCCATCGAATCCACACACGCTCCGTCGCTTCCTTTCATGGGTACATACTGCCCAGGCAGTCTTTGACCGCAAAATGCAAGGTCCTCCTCAAGGGCCCTTAGATGGTCCTTTGGGAGTCATACAAGTATGTTTCAACCATGAATCAATCCTAACACAAGTTAGTGACCCTTCCACCAAATTTAATGAACTTCTGACACCTAAAAGCTAGTCAAATAGGCTAAGGTATGCTAGTAGCTCCTTGAACTAGTTTCCGAATGTCATGGACAATCTTGCAAGTTTTGATTTATAGACTTCCTAAATGAATTATATTAATTAAAATGGACCTTAAAACAGTGTCTAAACCTTATGACACTTATGTTAGGCTCTAGAACACATCTTGGATTTTCGAAGTGTTACATAGTTCTTGTTCAGGATATGGTCTTGTTTCATCTTGGTTAATAGATTTTGTGGTTTGTGATGGGAGCTGGCATCCTTGGTCCACTATTTTCCAGATGACTATGTTGATACGATGTATACCATTTTGATTTCCATTAAACTCGAGTGGTTAGTTAGGATTTATGGTGGAGAGTATCTTGTAGGCTCAAGGTGTAAGCTTTATTTAAAAGTTACATTGCTTGGAGTAGGTCATTGGATATGGGCTCTATGCAATCATGTCGTTCACAAAATGATAGTTTTTTGGATTAGTGTAGACAGGTGTAAAAGATTGTGTCTCAACTAGATTTGTTGCATTTTGAGTATCAAGAATGGATTTTTATCTTTACCTTGGGTTGCGTTCCTTGTTATGGTAGATCTTACTTCTCGATGCTTAGGTGAAGCGTGTAATTCTCCCAAGGATATCTAAGGATCAATAAACACTTTTGATTGCAAGAAGATGTTAGATTTTGATAAGGTGAGTATTCTTATCGGTGATGTTGGGTTTCTCAAATGAATATGGCATTTTATGGGAAATCTGGTTCTAATGCAACCAAGTTGGATCACAAAAAATAATTGGAGAAGTTTTGGGTGTTGTGAAGTGGACTTTAGGATCTTATTCTAAGACTAAATTCTAAATTTACGTTGTTCGGATCACAAGTGTGCTGTGAATTTGTCTTAGCATGCAGACATGATATTCTCATCTTTTCATGCCTTAAGGATATAACTCTTCTTCGAATTTTAAAGAAAAAAGTCCTTTTAGTAGTGGATATTGCGTAATGATCATTCAAGCCATTTCCTCTATTTTTCAATCTTTTCAACATTTAGAGCTTTCATGTTAAGATCAAAAGTCTATTATGTTTTACGAAGACTGATAATTTAGTTGTTGGGTAGTTTATTTTTAGTTTGTGCAAGCTTTCATGTTTTGGAGCCTTTGAAACTTGAATGGTTTATTTTCGTTAAAATTTCATGAATACGACAATAGCATGCAATTCTAACAGTTTCATTGGCTCCAAAAGGGACATTTTAGGCTAGGCGAGGATTCTGGTGTGAGTTTTTGCTGTTAGGCATTTTTACTTTGAACCTGAAGCCAAATTTTGACTTCATTCAATAATTTTGGTAAACAGGCTCAGATGAGAATTTTCATTAGTATTGTTGGCTTCATAATGTTATGTTTGCTTATAAACAACCCTTTGTAGAGTTCCCAAGGTTTTCGATTTCATTCTGAGCCTTTTTATTGATTTTGACTTAAAATGCAGCTTGGTTATGGGCTCTAGTTTTCAATGAGACAACCTCATATGGTTGTTTTGATGGTTCTGTTGAACTTGGTTCGCCATATTTAGTGGGGTAGAATATCTGGTTTGGTTTCATTAGATCTAGCAATAATCTTGATGGTCCGTTCAAAGATTTTGGAAAATAACAAAATCTACTATTGCTAATACTGAATTTTAGCGGTTGTGTTTGACTTACAAAGACTAGATTGCTTCTACTTAAATCCTAATTTTGCATCTTCAACCCTCATTTTCAATACGTGATTTCTTGAGTTACAGTATTCCTATTGGGATGATTATAGTTATGTAGGTTCAAGGTTTTTCATGTGTACGTGTTGGAGTGATCAGGGAAGTTTGGAAGTTATTATTATGAGGTAATTTATTCCCCAAAGGTGATGCCTATGTTTTATTTTGAGCTTTAATGGTGATTTTATTGCATGTCAAATTTTAGCACATTTCAGAGCTTGGATTAATCCCATTTTTGGGGCACAAGTTTCTTGAGCTGTTATAGACCTTTTTACAGATCTATTTTGGGTCTATTTCAAACTATTCCAAATTTAGTGTCTATAGTTTTTAATGATTTTGTAATCAATAATTTAATAGCATCGCGGTGTTTAAAGGCATTTCATAAGTGCATAACTCATGGACAATGGATTTAGAGCATGTGTGATCGACATTGAGGTAGGTTCGGTCTATTTATTTGAATATAATTTTTAGATAATGTATAGTATATGCTTCATGTGAATTAGAATTGTATATATTTGTTTAGTATTATTACTATGTTATACATTCTATCTTTTCTTTATTTCGTTGGGGCTTTGGGCCTCTTGTGGATGTTGAGATCTTTAGTGTAGGCTTTTAGCCTCTTTGGTGGTATAGATTAGCATGTTTATCCTTCTTACGTTTGACACTTAATGCCTTAGGCCAGGTTTTTGAATTACATGCCTTAGACAGTGTTATATCGCCGTTGTAGTTCTAAATGGAACTCGCTAGGCCTTTAGAACAAAGGAGATTATGTTCATGCTTCAGACGATCTAGCTAATTCTATATACAAATATCTAATTTTCTTCTATTATATACAAAGGAGTAAGGGTGAAGGCCCATTTATCGCCTTTCAAAAGTTAAGAGGTTATGTTGACTTTAGAAAGGCTACTAAGGACTGGATGAAGAATCAAAAACGTACGCTAAAGCCTAGGGATATGATTTGCAGATGCGATCATGAATCAAACTATAGAAAACATTCAACTACCGACGGACAAGTTGGAACGTCATCTGCCAAGGTTAGGTTTTTTTTAATTATGAGCCTACTCAAATCAGAACTACACTAGTTAATTCTCTTTGTCCATTCGGCTTTTTGCAACCTTCGAATTTCCTGCTGACATCCCAAGTCTCCAAGTGGGCCCTCTTGGAAACCCACAACCTTGGCTTTTTAGAGAATCTCTCTCCTGTGTCGTAGGACTTGTAGCTCGGCAGCCCACCGGGTGGGTTTGTTTATCCTTCTAGTTCGGAGTGTCTTCTTCGATAGTAATAGTGGCCCATAGGTGTGAGATGAACCTTGCGGGGGGAGGAGGGCACTTGGACATCAATTTCCATTTATTCTATGGTCAATTCCTCGGTCGGTGCAAGGCCAAAAATTGGAACACATTGATTTTGCTCGTTCCCATTCTTCGCTTCAGGGCCTGGCCCTCATTGTGGTCAGTACTCCATATTGTCGGACAGTGAAGCTTACACTTCTTCACTAATTATGACGGTTCATCAGGGAGTCTTTTCTCCTCTCTTTTCTACTTACTCGTAGGGGTCGTGACCCCCAAATAGGGGGATGGAGTCGACTGAACATCTCAGCCTTTGGCAGGAACTTCTCAAGTGAATTCCCTACATTTTACTAGCTCATCCTTAGACTAAGACTACGACATTGAAGAAGCACACTCACTCTCATTTCAGGAATTACAGGAAGGCATTTTGTCCGGGAATGGAGTTCAAATTTCTCGACTTGCTTTCTCTCTTATCTTGCAGCTGGCGGTCATTTTTTGCTTCGTTCGAGAATCAAATTCACATGAATAGGATCTTCCTTAGTCCTTCAAGGATGGAGATGACTTTGTGAAGGGAATATATCAATGATAGTTCTCGAACTACGTTACGACCAACACGGAACCAACTTGTTGGGACGCTTTTCTACCTGACTAATTATCGCCAAGACATTGCTTACACTTACAATATTGGAGAACATGATCACCCAATTTTTATAAGGACAAGTCGAGACCATCTTACTTAGAAACTACTTTTTGGATTCTGTGATGGATCAAAACCTCATCGAGAAGAGGTTGATTCTTGTCTACGTCATCCTCTGTTCAGCTGTCTTGTTACTATTATATTGATTTCATTAAGGTAGTAGATTATACTTATTGGATTCTGAATATCGTCCCCATGCCCAAGAGAGATGGACGTGACCTCCCAAAAGTGAGCAATCTCTTACTTTTTCTACCTAGGGGGATCACTTATCCCCATTGAGTACCTTGTCTTCCCCCCCCCCCTTTCTTGATTGGAAAGATTATCTACTATATATGTCATTCCTTGGCAGGTGAATGTGAGAGAGGTTGTAAGTGCATTCTCTCCTTCTCTATCTTTTTGAAAGCACTCTTTGAGCATGCTAACAGAACGATTGACACTCACATCTCTCTCATCTCCACTGATTTCTTTATAGTTTACTAGCTCATTTCTAGACTAAGACTACGACATTGAAGGTCACGTTACACTTTGGGTATCTGCTCGCGGATGACCTAGCTCGTGCTGTGAATCAATTTTACTCTCATCCATCGGGTTAAGGGTGGTTTAATCAAGAGACAACCCCGACTCCTCCATCAGATAATTCCGGTCTGGAGCTCATTCCTGATGTTTGAATTGAAGGGGGGTTGCCCAGCCTTGGGTTTGGAATGAGAGAAACTATAAAAGCTCTATTTCGTAGTTGAAGGGCATCTTCGTATATACTGCGGTTCTGAGGATGGATTGAAAAGGGCTTTTAAGGACTGGGGAAGACATGTGGATTAGAGAGCTAGGGTAGAGGAAAATCGAAGGCCCATCTGGATTGGGCGTAGATGAGCCTCGACTAGTCCAACATTGATGAAAAAAAGAAAAACTTCCCCCATCGCATCATTAATTGGTGGAGAATTCAACATCAATTCTAGAATTTTAGTCAAATAGACCTTCTATCTCATCTAAGGGTGAGGCAGGAATTGTTTCAAATGTTCATTCTTAAATATCTCGGCTGCTCAAGAATTTTGACTAATTGTTCCTCCGACCCGAAGTGGATTCTAGGGGAAGAGTAGAGCCTCACCTTAAAGTAGAAAGGTGTTCGTTATTGGGGTGGGTTCAAATGGGACCATGATTGGAGCTGAGATGATTCATACAATCTTGGTTAGGTAAATATTTGTACCATTGCATCTATTTGATGTAATATAGTACAAAGGCTGAATGGGAGAAATTATCATTTAAAGTAGATGCAGCATCTGTAGCATAAAGGTTGGATTTCCAGCAAGAAATCAATTGAAGAGTTGGTGTTGGTTTAGTCGAAAATCATATATGTATATTATTTATTCCAACAAACAAATAATACAAAAGAACAAGGTTTGGGTGCGATTCTGTCCTTAAAGGGAGTTTGCCAAGGGTTAGAATGAGAATCAAATCTATTGAATCACAAAGATCTATTCACTTATATAGAATAAGAAGCGAAAATGGAGCGCATGGTTCATCTAGCAGTGAAAGAGTCAGCCGCCTTTTATGAAGTACGGGCTTTCGAGATTGAATCGTAGCCAATGTATTTTCCACGTTTATAAATACTGGTTTGAAAGGACTAGGAAAGATCATATGTTCTCTATTCTTCAAGGATTCAGGGAGCAAAAGAGAGTGATGACTTACGGTGTCGCTACCCTAGAAAGGATTATCTGATTGCTTACTTGAACGAATCCGCTCTCTTTGTTGTGAACAAGAGAAAGCTCTGCAGATGAAGAAGGCGATGGGTAAATGTTTTTTTGAGTTCATACAAGGATCCAGAGAAAGAGTTTTTTCTCTTCACGCAAAAGGTGCATGGGTTGAAGCTATTTCTTTTAAGAGTTAGCTAGTTAGAAGGAAATACTAGTGCTTAGAAATTCTAATGACATTAAGCTTAAACTAGGTGCTACCATTAAAAGATAAGAGAGCTTCGTAACTTCCGGGCTTAGCTCTTTTCTGGTGCAGATGAATAAATGGGTATTTTCTCTTTCAGTTGTTGCTCTGGGGAAAGAAGTTTCATTACTTTTATAGTCTCATATGTATTTAAGTTAAACGTTTCCCGTTAGAGGTCTCAATAGGAAGCTTGAACTAAGTGAGAGGGTGTATGTAATTCAGTTGGGTCACCTATAGGGAGAGGGAAATTCTTTTTATTGCCTTCCTGGGTCTTGGGCCGCAGGAAGAGCATCACTTAGTGTATATTCAAAGATCTGAGACTTCAAGTGTTGGTGACATTTGTTTCCCGTACCTACTCTTCTATCTCTCTTACCATTGTTACGCTCTGAATTAGTTTGATTAAACTTTGAATCAAGTCGGGAAATGTTTTAGGAAAGACAGATCCCAAGTTTCATAAATACGTGCCTACTGATGGAAGCCTTTCTCCATAAAGTGCGCTACTAGAGGGGTCCTTCCCTGCGATGTATATTGGAGGGTCAGCTTCTACTTACTTACTTCCATAATTGATGGTTGGCAAGGAAGACCCACTCATGTTCTATTCTAAGCCATGCCACAAATACAAAATACCAATGTTAGCAAATCAGATTCTTCAAAAGAAAAGTCTGTAGGGGCAGCAAAAATATTTTTCAAATAAGTCATAATCTTAGCGTATGCTCTTCCTTTGCTAGTTATTCCTATGTCTAAGGAAGAGCTTCCACTAAGATTTTGACATATTTGGAAACTAGATTTGCTGCCCCGGTAGACTCTTCTTTTGAAGAATCTGATTTGCGAACATTGGTATTATGAATTTGCCGCATGAGGAAAGGCTCAGAATATCCAAGAATCCCATGAAAAATAAATAAGACGGACAATTAATGAGAGACGGTCATCATAAAGTTTACAAGTTATTTTTTTATGCAATTGAAGGCAAAGAGGGAAGATTTCATGAGAATTGCTTCTATTGGGTTGTTTATCTTGTGTTGGTTCTTTATACTTTATTGGCTCATCGTAGACATAGGTTGGAACTTTTTATGCTTAGTCATATACTAGAGTAGTACGAGTGTGGTAAGACATAAGGAATCTTTCAGGGTGAAAAGCAAGATGTTTGACCTGCCGGGCGTAGCCTTGGTCACTTCTTTTTAGAAAAGCGGAATCAGAAGCTGACCACAGGAGTCGATATTCCTTCGAACTGACTAAAGGCTTCCCTTATTATTTTGGTTGCATTGTTCTTGGAAGCGCTGAAGTTTTTTACTGCGATGTGTATATGCCTAGTCTTTCCGGCAATTGCAATGGCTTCTTTATTTCTTCATGTTCAAAAAAACAAGATTGTTTAGATCCGTTGGGACCCAATCTCATCCATTTTTTTTTTGAAAACGTGGACTTACCCGTTGAGTCTCCCCCTCCCCCCTTTGATTAACACAATAGCTTTGCTTGGTACCTTCACATGCTTGCTATGGTTCTTTGATGTTTCATTTTGTTGTTGAACCCGAGGCTGTGTTTAGAGACATGTTGGATCCCAGGTTAGTACTTCTCTCCTTGGTATCGTGATTTGATTGGACTTACATTTTTTTATTTCTAATGCCTTATTTTTTCATTATAACATTTTTTTGATACGATCCTAGCTCATGCATTGGCTCATCATTGATATTGAGAAATAGTGTTTTCACTCTACTTTTATTCACATAGGATTTAACAAGAGATGTACCACATGGATCACTAGATTTATTTATTTTAATAATTAAGAAATGTCGTTGACGTGCTCCTTTTCTACTTGGGACATTATAGGATTGTGGTATGTGCTCAAATTTAATGACTTGTTAGTGCTTTGATTTCTTTCTGCTATAGTTTTGGCTACTCTTTGTCCTTTATGGACTTAATTCCTACTATCCGTATAGTAAGGGTCTGTTCTTATCCTTTATGGAATCGATATGTTGTAAGACCTGTATTCTCTCTCATCTATGTAAAAACAAATCCACCTAACACCTTACAAAAATCTCTCTTTCAAGAAGATATAACAATTAGAATTGAACCAAAAGTTCTTCATCGGGTAAACTACAACAATCAAAAGTAAATTCCATGCATCAAACTATCTACCCATTTCAGTTGATCTCTTCAAGCATCAATAAAAGATCTAAACTAGGATTAAGTTTTCAAACTTAAGCCATGAATTAATATCATGCTATATAACTCAAATCCATAAGTGTGCAATAGTAAAATAGAGTAAGACACACGACCTATAAAATTAAATAAACACCCAACCCCATAATTTGACCCTTAGATTTGGGGTTCTAGCACACCATCATAATAAGAAAAAAAATTATACCAACGAAGTTGTTGACATTAATGTGTTGATGATAAACAAATAATTTTCAACTCTCACTTCAATTTCAACAATAAATTATCAATTAGAGAAGTTTTGCAAAAATCTTTAAACTAAGAGAAAGGGCAAAAAGTTAAAAAACTCAATAAAAATCTGATAGATGAATTCTTCAAAGATAAAATTCAAGATCCATTTTCTCTATCCATTGGGCTATTTGTAGTTTCCCAAAATATTAGTAAGAAATTCCATTCGCTACCTGATCAGAAACGTTTATCAAGATCACTTTTCTGTTCAGTGGATCACCATTTTCTCTTGAGATAGCCCTTCATATTTTTTAAGCTTTAGGCTATTTGAACCTCAGTTGATGAACTCAATCGATTTCGCCTTTCACATTCGACGACTGAGCGATTACAATCTTGTTCACCCATTGATCCTTCAATTTAAATTACAAGTCTATCATCTTCGGCAATGGAACATCAAACTCACCCAATAAGTTCAGTAAATTAATGTTTCCACTTTAGTTCGCTAACCTACCTTAAATATGATCAAACATACATAATCACTTTGAGTGAGGTATGACTTTTTGGGAAATCCACCCTTTTAGGCGATAACCAGCTTAGAATTTACACTATTTTCAATGTTTGTCCTTTTTTTATAGAATAATCTTTGCCTTGTCCTTTAGCTTTTATACATGGAAAACACCAACATATCATCAAAACAAGACATAAATAGGCATTGATGACATTAATTGTTGAACGAAAAGTCTACAAATTAGTGAAAATGACAGTCATCAAGGTGATGATAAACTAATTTTTTGACCATTGACGCTTGTATTGAACTCCATTAAAAGAAATAATGGGAATACTACCTCTTTTGGCCCTTTCTGAGGCATTTAAATATTTTTTCTCCTTTGGTTATAAGACTTGCATCTAAGATATCATCTGCTTTCATAATTCTAATAAGCTCCTTTGGTAGAATTTCAATAATATAGTAGCATATATTTGTTCTTTTTAGTTCATTCTGAAAGCATTTCCTTTAATTTTTTAAATCCTTCTGTGAGGAAAATCAAATTGTTAAGAATTTACATTAGAGAAAGGCCACATGGTATATCTTTTAGGATTGAATCGAAACGACTTGTTTGAAGGCAAATCTTATTTGGTATCATGGGACCATTAGAGTTAGAGTAGTAAATATGGGATAGGCTTGTTGGGATGGGCTACCCTAACTTGTATTTTTATAGGGTTAGGCTACGATTTTTGGAACTCATTTGAGAAAAGGAATTTTTTAGCCCGGCCTCAATAAGTGTGCTGAATTTTTAGGCTTGAGAAATATGGATACGGCCAGTCGGTGGGCCAAATAAAATTAATTAAAAAATAAAAATACAAAAAAGTATTAAAATTAACAAGAGTATAAACTCAAAATCTTGTTAAGTTTGGAATACTATAATTTAAATAAAAATTGTTTTTATACAAGATCTACTACGTAAAATAAAAATTCCCAATATATTTCTAACGAATCACTTCATAGGCCATACCCTATGGAATATTGTCATATATTTTGTGTTTTATTATGATCATTAGAAAATAATTAGATTAATATTTATATTTATCTATTTATTATTTTACTTGAAATCAAACTTAATAAGTATTATAAAAATAATTTTATTGAGTATTTGATTAACAAGTAGTAATGTTAACACTGTGTGATATTGTTTTGTCGTTATTTATGATAATATTTTCATATTATAATTTGATTTTTTTTAAAAAAATTGACTCTGCAAAGCATGTAGCCCACATTTGAGGGTTGGGCCAGCCATTTTCTGGCCCACACAATAAATGGGCTAGCACGCCCTGCCTCGTCAAATTTCAAAGTGTGTATGAGTTAGCCCAGATGAGGTTGGCCAACCCATATTGACAACTCTTATTAGAGTCATGAAGTATGTTTTGAGCTAAATTGACTACATGAGGGTCTATTGTTGGAGGGGCGCATGAGACTGTCCACTTAAGATAATTGGGCAGATTAAAATGTTGGAGTGTTTTGTTTGGGATCCATACCCAATTATCAATTGGTCAAATAGGTATTGGTGTTAACACAAAAGAATTATTCATGTTGAAGAAAAATGTTTGTTCCTCTCTTGTTCTTCAAAAGTCTAAAACTTTTAATCCCAATTCTTATCTCTATCTTGGTTACATATTATTTCATTATTCCCATTATTGTTTGAGTATTGCGATCATGATTCTAAAGTTGTAATGACATACTAATATTTTTATTAATATAGTAAGGAATTTGGGTGAATTATATTTTTAACAGGATAAGAATTCATTGTGGAAAAGGTCAATTGCCTAATCATATGAGAATGAGATTGTGCAATTTTTATCATCAAATTAGTACAATGCTTTCAACCGAGTTGAAGTGGCTCTATCATTGGATAATTCTTCAGCATCCCCTAATCAAGAAGTTGGGCATATTCGTCATTCTTTGGATAATTCTTATTCACACGGTCTTATTCATGTCCTTAGGTGTGACATTTATCTATGCTATCTCAATCTTTGATCTGGATAAGATTGTAGTGACATGGCATCTTGAGTCATAGCTTCGCACATTAATTAGGAGCGGGGAGCTTTACGAATTGCACTGACAAAATAGTTTAATTGATCATTAGGTTCATTTATCCTTCCAGGTTCTTGAATGGGATCTTTTCGGCCCATCGTTGTTGTTGGATGCATCTGGCAACTATGAATCCGCATGAATGATTTATTTTCTCTTGCAAGGAGTTTTTTGGCAACTAGCATAAAACTAATTGTGTTTGGAAAAAATATCATGTTATATGTCATTGACCGTTATAGTTTATTGACAAATACTTCATATATGGAATGCGGATAAAGGAACAAAGATGTTTGTTTGGTTTTTCCAGCCTTAGGGATATCGTTACTTTAGCTGTTGGTTATGACACACAAGGTAATATCCTCAGTTCAGTTAAACTTTATCAATTGGAGGAAGAAAAATAGAAAAGATTATAGAGCATGAACATTCCACGTAAGAAGTGTTTTGAGTATTCATGGATGGAACTTTTATGTGATAAGAGGCGTTAGAGGAGCTTAATCAAAGTAGTTTACTAGTTTCCGAATCATACTCCTCCACACAATTCAACAACCTTGATTTAGCTCCTCCAATGCCTCTTATCATATAAAACATTTCATCAAGTTGGCAAGAGAAAATAAATCATTCATATGGATTTATAGTTGGCAAATGCATCCAACGATAGTGATGGGGTTGAAAACACCCATTCAAGAACCCGATAGGAGAAATAGACTTAATGCTCAATCACAACATTTTGTAGCCACAATTTGTAAAGTTATCTGCTCTTAATTAATGAACGAAATATATGATTCAAGATGCCATGGAACTATAATCTTACACAGATAAAAGAATGACGCAACATATAGATATGTCACATTTAATTGCATGAATAAGAGAGTGTGAATCAGAATTCTCCCCAGCATGACGCTGATAGCCAGCTTCCTGATCAGGGGATGCTGAAAAGTTATTCAATGATAGAGACACCTCACCTCTATTTAAAGAATTGTATTGATATGATATACATTGCAATTTTTTATTCTTATGTCATTAGCCAATGATCATTTGCCACATTGAATTTCTATCCTATCAAAATTATAATTCACCAAAATTCCTCAATATATTAATAAGTATATTGGAATGTGATTATAACTATAGAATTATAATAACAATACTCAAACAACTTATTTACAATGGAAATATTGAACTAATAAGTAACTAAGATAGAGATAATATTTTGAATGAAAAGCTTTTAGACACTAGAAGAATAAGAGAAGAACAAACTTATTTCTCCAATGTGTAACTCTTTTGTGTTAACTGCGAGACTTATTTTACTAATTTATAATTGGGACTGGGTCCCAAATAGAACTTCTCAACATTTCAATCTACTCAATAATCTTAATGGATGAGTAAATTCTCATGTTGCCAATTTGGTTCACAACATAATTCATGTTTCTTTATCTCTGATAATTCAAAACAAGAATAGTCTTCTAACATATCGTTTGACTTCAATCTTTAAAGAAACACTATTTCACGACTTTATCTATCATGGATTCTCATTCATGTGCTTTCTGACAAGTGGATTTAAAAAAAGAAGGGAAAAACTGATCAAAATGAACAGAAAAAAAATATTTTATATTGTGTTTTTTGAAATTCTACCAAAGTGTCTGATAGAAATTATGAAAGCATTTGAACAACGAGATGTATGTTTTATAACCAAAGGAGGAATATATAATTAAATGGCTTAGAAAAAAGTGCCAAAATAATAAGTAACGAAGTTTATATCGTTAATTCTATTTTTACAAACAAGTAGTCTTCCCTTTATTTCTCTTAATGGCATTCAAAACAAGCATAAAAATTCAAAACATAAGTTATTAGCATACCTCCATCCTTCCTTCACGACCCTATTTATTAGGTCATGATTAAGCCTACCACACTAACCAGTAGGTAAGCCTAACCCTTAACTTAGAGTCATAGGCAATGGTCTACCAAGAGAAAGTCAACAAAAAGAAGCATAAAACTTGTAACCAAGCTAAGAAAGAGTAATCAACATAAATGTAATACAATGGACCATCCCAAAACCTGGAATCAATCAGCAATTAGGGATATAATAAAAATAAGAGTACAAAGCTAATACAAATACAAAACGAGAACAATATGTCACTAAATATGTAAAATTCCTGAAAATGTACTCGTCTAGTGAAGAGTCTATTTATTTTTAAAAATGGGTATTGGGGTACATAGGCATCCCAATCCCAATCTTGCGTAATATTGGGAATATTAAGAATATTGGCTTAAGGGTGTTAGTCAATTTCTATGTATTAAGATATACTTTGCTTTTCAAATATCCCAATTCAAGCCTGTTTAGGAAATGTACGTGCAATGAAGACCCTAAGATAAAAAAAATTTCATTCCTTAGATTCCACAATTAGGTATGAGGAATTCAACTGTCAAGCCTAGGTACCATAGAACATGATTGTTTAAAATGATCATATAAAGTAAGTAGTGCCCATGGATATAGTAAGGATCCTTCGGACAACAATAAATGAGCATCAACACATGTGCAAGAATATGGTTAGGGCGGTTAGGGGCAGGCGCACATGTGGGTGTCAAGCCATGTGGGTGTCAGTTCTCTTGGAATCTGTAGCTCTTGAAGGTTTGGATGACGTGAAGAACGATCTTGTTAAAATTGAGGAAGTTCACAAAGAATTTGTGACCAACCTTAAACTTGAGCTCACTGAAGCTCTCTCTTTTGATCATAGAGAGTTTGAAGACTTGAAACAACAGGTTGATGAGACTGCCGAGGCGGGGGTTTCTTCTCCCGTGACTGCACATGATACATGTATTGAGGCTTCCAAACCCAAAGAATTTCATGATGAAAGGAGTAATCAAGATGTTGAGAACTTTTTGTGGCAAATGGATGCCTACTTCAAACATGTTAATATGCACAGTGAGGCTTCGAAAATCCGAACGGCTGCCATGTATTGGATTGATACAGCGATGCTGTGGTGGCGGAGGAAAAAGTCAGACATGGACAGGGGTTTTGTGTAATTGATGATTGCGAGCAGTTCAACGAGAAGCTTAAGTGATAGTCATATCCACATAACATTGTCCATGAGGCTCATCCAAAGTTGAAGGAGTTGAAACAAACTTCCTCTATTTGGTACTATGTTAAAGAGTTCACAAAGTTGACCCTCCAGATTCTGAGTTTAACAAGTAATGACTTGATGTTATATTTCTTGGATTGCCTCAAAAAATGGGCCAAACAAGAAGTCCAAAGATCATGTGTCGAATTATTATTATCATGGAAATTGAGTTGCCTTGAGGCATAAGATATCATATTACCACGTTGCATGAGAAAACAACCCAAACCTACTAGGGATGCGTCAGAATACACGACAAACTGTTCATTTCCCTTCGTTAAGTCAACATCGGAGCAGAGATAAGCTTTTTCTTCAATCCTTTAAAGCCTTTCTCACAAGCTTCCGTCCACTCAAATTTACCTTTCTTTTTGGTTAGGGCTATCAAAGGAGAAGCAATAGAGGAGAATCCTTAACAAATCTCCTATAATAGATGACTAAGCCCAAAAAACTTCTAATATTTGTTGGTGATAATGTTCTACGAAAATTCTTGAAGGAGTCTGTCTTTTTCGGATCAACCTCTATACCCTTGCTTGACAATATGTGACCTAGGATTGCCACCAATTTCAACCAAAATGCAGACTTATTGAAATTTGTGAACACTTGGTGATATTTTAGGGTTCCCACACGTAGTTCAAAAATCCATTTTGGGAATGTCAATCTCTCTCACACTACTTTGATGGTAGCACGAACGAAGGTCGATGTTTGAAAAGTTATTTTCCTTTGAAATTGATCGAACAAGTCATCAATTTTCGGATAAGGATACTTATTATTTATATTGATCTTATTCAATTGGTGATAGTCAATGCACATCCTTAAGTACCCATCTTTATTTTTCACAAACAATACCAGAACACCCCACGAAGATATGTTTGGCCGAATAAAACCCTTGTCTAGGAAATCCTTAAGTTGAGCTTTCAATTCCTTCAATTCGGTTGGAGCCATCCGACAAGGAGGGATAGATATAGGTTCAGTATCCAACATAAGATCAATGTCAAAATCTATTTGTCATTTGGGAGGAATACCAAGAAAGTCATTAAGAAAGACTTCATAAAATTTCCTCACTATGGGGAACGACTCCAATGGAGGGACCTCGGTTCAAAATCTTTTACCCTAACAATGTGATACATGAACCCCTTTGTATCATCTTTCTATCTTTTATGTATTATAAAAATTGACCTCTAGGAATAATGTTTCACCCTTTCCAATCTATAATGGATTCGTTTGGGAATATGAATCTAATTACCCGAGTTCTACAATCAATGGAGGAATAACATGGATACAACCAATCCATGCCAAACATTACATCGAAATCAATCATGACTATTTCTACCAAATCAACCACAGTGAGTGTATGAGATGGTGAAAAAGGACAACTTCTATAGACTCTCTTATCTTACACCGAGTCACCAACTGAGGTAGAAAGAAAAAAAGGTTCATCTACACATCGATGAGTACATCAAATTTCATAGCCACTAAAGGAGTTACAAAAGACAAAGTTTCATCGGGGCTGACAATGTATAAACATTAATGGAAAATACTTTCAACCTACCGGTAACAACATCTGGAGGTATCTCTTGATCAAATCGAGATTGAAGAGCATATAAATGATTCTTATTTGGAGCATCATCATTAGAACCACTTTCTCGTGCTTGTTTGTTCTCCCTCCCTTGAGCTCTTAAGATGGGACAATCACTTTTCATATGAAGACTTTTCCAACGACTAAAGTAATTATCCGTGCCAACTAGTCACTGGTCTTTATTCTTTGTACGACACTTATCATCAACTAATCCTACATTTTTTTATTGGTAAAGTCAAGTAGTAGTTCATATAGCCGGGAAGCCCATATTCCATGAATATATGAAACATATAGAGGTGGGTTGTCAATTTTAAAGGAACAACTTGCAATATTGGATCATTAAAATTCAGTATGTCTCAACCATGAACAATTAGTTGATGCGCTCACTAAGTACTTGACAAGGATCAACCATATTGCAATACTTTGAAAGTTGGCTATGATGTTAACAACTATGCATGGTTAGAGATTTAGTTAGTTAGTTAGTTTTTTAGAAATTATTTAGTTTTGTACTCTTACTCACTTTCATTCAATAATACAAATATTATTTTTCTCTTCTGTCGTTTCTATTTCTTCAGCTTTTCTTCTTTCTCAAGCTTCGATTGAAGCTCAAGTGAGATCATCAATGAAGTTTTTGTCTTAGTGATTGATGGAACAAGAACTTATGTTATTACTATGTGATCCATTGCATGTTTTGGGTTCTTGGATTCTTTAAAGAAAATTGGCATTTGCTTAAGTTTGAGTTTGTACTGGCTATAAGTTAGTCATGCTACTGTCTTTATGATATTCAACTAATATCTTCAAGTTATAGTTGGTATTCTTGTTTATTGAATATATTGGTTTTCATTTTATAGGTTACTTACACAACACTAATTGAAAATAATACAAATAGTTGTTTTCTAGAATCTTTCACTTGAAATCTTTAGTCACTTTTTGCATAATATAATGGTGTACATCGATCGGTTTGGTTCAATTTATATATTATTGGTTTCTAGTTTTTAAATATTCTTAACTAATACGATATTTATTTATTTTTTTGGTTTATCAATTTTTTATCTATAGTGTTTAGAATTTTTATTTAACTAATAAGAAAATGATCATAAAATTGATATATGATTTCTACAATAATATCGTGCCACATAAAACAGAAACATTAGTACGTAATATAAAAAGAACAATATAAGTGAAACACAAATAAAAAAAATTTGGACAATAATGTGAATTGAAGGATAAAGGCAAATATTGTAAATAGTAAGGTACAAATATCAATATTTAATATTTATATAAAGGTAAAGGAGAAAATTAGAACAAACTTAATGGGTCATCGGTTTATCTAATATTAAAAATCAAAATCAAATAGGTAACTCGGTAATTTTTTATAAAACCATTAAAGCCTCATTAACACAATAACAATAAGCCAATAACATTTTTTTAGTACGATTTTTGCAAACCCCTAATTAATCCACTGATTACGTTCTATGTCCTCTTTGTTGTTCCTCCACAATAAGAATTACATCAAACTTCTTAAGTGATTCAAAAAGATACAACAACTATATATAAAATCATACAAAATCTTGACCATAGGAAATCCACATGTTATACATGAAGGTTTCTTTGTTGATAAATGTAGTTAGTTTTGATAGACTTCAACGTATAATATCCATTATCAACTAGTGTTGACGCAATGACTTTATGGAATATTGTAGTAAAAAAGTGAAAACATAGAAAAATATTTCTGGAGAAGGCTAGTTTTTTTTGTTTGAAAAGGTACGGTCTAATAGAAAGACACAGAGAATTTGGTTAGAACAATGTACAAGTGAATAAAAGAGTTAAAAGGAGATAATGTTTGATGTCATGTAAAATGATCAAAAGACAATGCCATTGGTGATTTTTTTATGAAAATCAAATGAATTTTTGAATTTAATCAACACATTTCACAAGACCTGTTGGGACAGACATTTTAGTTGTCAGGTTGTTCTTTTGTGTTTTATGTAAGTTCCCATATTTTTGACCCTTTAAAACATGAATGGTTGAATTTTGTAAAATTTCAAGAACATTCTCCGGATATGCAATATTAACGGTTTAATCACCTCCAAAAGGGCCATTTTAAGCTGAGAGCATGGTTGGTTTGGGGCTCAGCGCTTTTTGCGCAAGTTTGTGTCGTTCGGCATTTTAATATTGAAGCTTAAGCCAAAGTTTAACTTCAGTTAACAATATTCATATGCATGCTTATTTGAGAATTATTACAACGCTTAGCTCTTGCAGGTCGAGTTTGGTTAAGAAAAACCATTCATACGAATCCCAATGCTTCCAGTTTTGTTTAAAGACTCTTTGTGGATTTCTGATTACAATGGAGCTTGAGTGTGGGAGTCACTTTTCATTAAGATGACCTTGGATGGAAGTTTCAATGACCTCATTAAGTTTGGATTGCTGAATTTAGTGTGGCATCATATCTGGTTCATTAGGTCCTAAATTAATCTTGAGTGTTCGTTCAGACATTTTAAAAAAATAGCAAAGTCTGGTAATGCTGGTGCAGATGTTTAGCTACCAAAATTTAGGCGTTTAGGTCAAGATTTGACTTTTGGTGACCAAATTGCTGCTATTTAAATCTCAAAAATTTAAATTCGCCCCTCATTTTCAAAATGCAATTTCATGATCTAAAGAGCTTATATTGAGATGATTTTAGTTGTGCTATTTCGGATTTTTGTGTGGCTACATGATTGAGAAATTGGTGAATCTTGGAAGTCATCATTCTGAGAAAACATCTACCCGAAGGGGCTGCTAAGCATGATCCTTGAGGTTTTATGGTAGTTTTATTGCATGTGCAGTTTTTGCCCATTTCCATGGTCGGATTTGAGTCCATGTTCAGGGCACAAGGTCCTTGTAATATTTATGACATTTTAATGGAATCAATTTTATATTTCCAATGTAGGTCCCACATTCCCGTTTCGCTCAAGTTTGGTTCCATTTTCATTTACTGAGAAACTAAAGTCTAAGCATATGTAATGATATTTTGGTCAATAAATTGATAGTGTGACTATATTTAGAGGCATTTCAGAAATGGATTAGTCATTTGTAATGCATTTCAAGCGCGCATGATAGTCTTTGATGTAGGCTTCAATTTAATTTCTTGATTGGGCTTTTTAGATAATGTATAATATAGATTGCATGTGATTTAGGATTCTATTTGCCAGTTATTAGTTCTCTTGCTTCTCATTCTATATTTTCTTCATTCTGGATCTTTGGTCCTTTATGCGTACTAGGGTTTTTGGACTTATGAGTGATTATCAACGTATAAATAGTAATTAAGCAATCTTCGAATAATGTATTGCATGTATTGATAATTTTTACGTTTAGAAGTCTATTTAGCGATTGTAAATGTTAAAACTTGCCTTGTTGCTACTTGCCGAAACAAGGATGTAGTTAATAAGAAAACAATTAAACATAGATTCAGTGTGTTACTATCTAATAGTCTAGTGTCGAATGGTGCGATGGTGAAAACTAAGTCATACATCAATGTGATGCCTAATATCACGATATGGTCTTGTTTCATCTTGGTTGATAGATTTTGTGGTTTGTGATGGAAGCTGGAATCCTTCGGCCACTATTGTACAGATGACTATGTTGATACGATGTCTACCATTTTGATTTCCATTAAACTTGAGTAGGTCATTGGATATCGGCTCTATGCAATCATGTCGTTCACAAAATGATAGTTTTTTTGATTAGTGTATACAGGTTTAAAAGATTGTGTCTCAACTAGATTTGTTGGATTTTGAGTATCAAGAATGGATTTTTGTCTTTACCTTGGGGCTGCGTTCCTTGTTATGGCAGATCTTACTTCTCGATGCTTAGGTGAAGCATGTAATTCTCCCAAGGTGTTGGTTGTATGGGCTTGTAGGCACGTTTCAGATGGTGCTACAAATTTCAAGGATATCTAAGGATCAATAAACACTTTTGATTGCAAGAAGATGTTAGATTTTGATAAGGTGAGTATTCTTATCGGTGATGTTGGGTTTCTCAAATGAATATGGCATTTTCAGGGAAATCTAATTCTAATGCAAGCAATTTGGATCACAAAAAAGAATTGGAGAAATTTTGGGTGTTGTGAAGTGGACTTTAGGATCTTATTATAAGACTAAATTCTAAATTAGCGTTGTTCGGATCAGAAGCGTGTCTGTGAGTTTTTCGTAGCATGCAGAACTGATATCCTCGTCTTTTCATGCCTTAAGGATATAACTCCTCTTCAAATTTTAAAGAAAAAAGTCCTTTTAGTAGTGGATATTGCGTAATGATCATTCAAGCCATTTCCTCCATTTTCAGTGTTTTCAACATTTAGAGCTTTATGTTAAGATCAAAAGTCATTTATGTTTTGCGAAGACTGATAATTTAGTTGTTGGGTAGTTTATTTTTAGTTTGTGCAAGTTTTCACGTTTTAGAGCCTTTGAAACTTTAATGGTTTATTTCTGTTAAAATTTCATGAATACGACAATAGAATGTAATTCTAACAGTTTCACTGTCTCCAAAATGGACATTTTAGGCTACGCGAGGATTCTGGTGTGAGTTTGTGCCATTAGGCATTTTTACTTTGAAGCTTAAGCCAAATTTTGACTTCATTCAATAATTTTGGTAAACAGGCTCAGATGAGAATTCTCACTAGTATTGGTGGCTTCATAATGTTAAGTTTGCTTATAAACAACCCTTTCTAGAGTTCCCAAGACTTTCAATTTCATTCTGAGACTTTTTATTGATTTTGACTTAAAATGCATCTTGATTATAGGCTCTAGTTTTGAATGAGACAGCCTTATATGGTTTTTTTGATGGTTCTATTGAACCTGGTTCACCAGATTTAGTGGGGTAGAATATTTAGTTTAGTTTCATTAGGTCTAGCAATAATCCTGATGGTCCGTTCAAAGATTTTAGAAAATAACAAAATCTAGTATTGCTAATACTGACTTTTAGCGGCTGTGTTTGACTTACAAAGACTAGATTGCTTGTATTTAAATCCTAATTTTGCATCTTCAACCCTCATTTTCAATACGTGATTTCTTGAGTTATAGTATTCCGATTAGGATGATTATAGTTGTGTAGGTTCAAGGTTGTTCAAGTCTACGTGTTGGAGTGATCAGGGAAGTTTGGATGTTGTTATTATGAGGTAATTTCTTCCCTAAAGGGGATGCCTATGTTTTATTTTGATCTTTAATGGTGATTTTATTACATGTTCAATTTTAGCACATTTCAGAGCTTAGATTAATCCCATTTTGGGGGCACAAGTTTCTTGAGTTGTTTTAGACCTTTTTACAAATTTATTTTGGGTCTATTTCCAAATATTGCAAACTTAGTGTCTATAGTTTGTAATGACGTTGTAATCAATATTTTAACAGCATCGCGGTGTTTAAAGGCCTTTCATAAGTGCATAACTCATGGACAATTGATTTAGAGCATGTGTGATCGACTTTGAGGTAGGTTTCGGTCTATTTATTTAATTAAAATTATTAGATAATGTATAGTATATGCTTCATGTGAATTAGGATTGTATATATATGTTGAGTATTATTACTATGTTATTCATTCTATCTTTTCTTTATCTCGTTGGAGCTTTGGGACTCTTGTGGGTGTTGAGATCTTTAGTGTAGGCTTTTCGCCTATTTGGTGGTATAGATTAGCATGTTTATCCTTCTTAAGTTTGACACTTATTGCCTTAGGCAAGGTTTTAGAATTACATACCTTAGACCGTGTTATATCGCCTTTTTAGTTCTGAATGGAACTTGCTAGGCCTTCACAACAAAGGAGATTATGTTCATGCTTCAGACGATCTAGATAATCCTATATAAAAATATCTAATTTTCTTCTATTATATATAAAGGCGTAAGGGTGAAGGCCCATTTAGCGCCTTTCAAAAGTTAAGAGGTTATGCTGACTTTAGAAAGGCTACTAAGGACTGGATGAAGAATGAAAAACGGCCGCTAAAGCCTAGGGATATGATTTGCAGATGCGATCATGAATCAAACTACATATAACATTCAACTACCTACGGATAAATCGGAACGTCATCTGCCAAGGTTAGGGTATTTCTTAATTATGAGCCTACTCAAATCAGAATTACACTAGTTAATTCTCTTTGTCTGGCCGGCTTGTTGCAACCTTCAAATTTCCTGCTGACATCCTAAGTCTCCAAGTGGGCCCTCTTGAAAACCCACAACCTTGGCTTTTTAGAGAATGTCTCTCCTGTGTCGTAGGACTTGTAGCTCGGTAGCCCACCGGGTGCGTTTGTTTATCCTTCTAGTTCTGAGTGTCTTCTTCGATAGTAATAGCAGCCCATAGGTGTGAGATGTACCTTGCAGGGGGAAGAGGGCACTTGTACATAAGTTTCCATTTATTCTATGATAAATTCCTCGGTCGATGCAAGGCAAAAAATCGGAATACATTGATTTCTTTCGTTCCCATTCTTCGCTTCAGGGCCAATCCCTCATTGTGGTCGGTACTCCATACTGTCGGACACTGAAGCTTACACTTCTTCACTAATTATGACGTTACGACCAACACGGAACCAACTTGTTGGGACTATTTTCTACCTGACTAGTTATCGCCAAGACATTGCTTACACTTACAATATTGGAGAACGTGATCACCCAATTTTTATAAGGACAAGCCGAGACCATCTCACTTCAAAACTACCTTTTGGATTCTGTGATGTATCAAAACCTCATCGAGAAGAGGTTGATTCTTGTCTACGTCATCCTCTTTTCAGCTGTCTTGTTACTATTATATTGATTTCATTAAGGTAGTAGATTATACTTATTGGACTTTGAACATCATCCCCATGCCCAAGATAGATGGACGTGACCTCCTAAAAGTGAGCAATCTCTTACTTTTTCTTTCTAGGGGGATCACTTATACCCATTGAGTACCTTGTCTCCCCCCCCCTTCTTGATTGGAAAGATTGTCTACTATCTATGTCGTTCCTTGGCAGGTGAATATGAGAGAGGTTGTAAGTGCATTCTCTCCTTCTCCATCTTCTTGAAAGCACTCTTTGAGCATGCTTACAGAATGATTGACACTCACATCTCTCTCATCTCCACTGATTTCTCTATAGTTTACTAGCACATTTCTAGACTAAGACTACGGCATTGGAGGTAACCTTACACTTTGGGTATCTGCTCGCGGATGACTTAACTTGTGCTGTGAATCAGTTTTACTCTCATCCATCGGGTTAAGGGTGGTTCATTCAAGCGCCAACCCCGACTCCTCCACAAAATAATTCCGGTCTGGAGCTCATTCTTGATGTTTGAATTGAAGGGTGTGGCCCAGCGTCGGGTTTGGAAAGATAGAAACTATAAAAGCTCTATTTCGTAGTTGAAGGGCATCTTCGTAGATACTTTGGTTCTGACGTTGGATTCAAAAGGGCTTTTAAGGTTTGGGGAAGACAGGTGGATTAGAGAGCTAGGGTAAATGAAAATCTAAGTCCCATCGGGATTGGGCGTAGATGAGCCTCGACTAGGACAACATTGATGTAAAAATAAAACTTCCCCCATCGCATCATTAAATGGTGGAGAGTTCAAGATCAGTTCCAGAATTTGAGTCAAATAGACCTTCCCTCTCATCTAAGGGTGAGGCAGGAATTGTTTCAAATGTTCATTGTTCAATATCTCGGATGCTCAAGAATTTTGACTAGTTGTTCCTCCGATCGGAAGTGGATTCAAGGGGAAGAGTAGAGCCTCACCTTGCAGTAGGAAGGTGTTTGTTATTGGGATGGGTTCAAATTGGACCATGATTGGAGCTGAGATGATTCATACGAGCTTGGTTAGATCAATATTTGTACCATCGCATCTATTTGATGTATTATAGTATAAAGGCTAAAGGTGAGAAATTATCATTTAAAGTATATGCAACTTCTGTAGCTTAAAGGAAGGATTTCCAGCAAGAAATCAATTGAAGAGTTGGTGTTTGTTTATTCGAAAATCAAAGTTTATCCTGTCTTGAAAAAATCACTTTTTGTGATTACATCAACAATATTCCAGAAAGTGGATCTATTTTGCTTTCTTCTCTTTTAAGAAACGGAAAATTGTATTTCCCAGATCATTTTACATTTCAATTTGAACTAAGAATTCTATGTCCAACTCTACGTAGTCCTTACCAACATATGCATCTGATCATATATGTATATTATCTATTCAAACAAACAAATAATACAAAAGAACGAGGTTTGGTTGTGATTCTGTCCTTATAGGGAGTTTGTCGAGGGTAAGAATGAGAATCAAATCGATTGATTCACAAAGATCTATTTACTTATATAGAAGAAGAATCGAAAATGGAGTGCATGGTTCATGTAGCAGTGAAAGAGTCAGCCGTCTTTTATGAAGTTTGGGCTTTCGAGATTGAATCGTAGCCAAAGTCTTTTCCACGTGTATAAAAACTAAATTTAAATGAATAGGAAAGATCAATTGTTCGCTCTTCTTCAAGGATTCAGGGAGCAAAAGAGAGTGATGGCATTGTACGGTGTCGCTACCCTAGAAAGGATTATGTGATTAGCTTAGTTGAGCGAATCCGCTCTCATTGTTGTGAACAAAAGAAAGCTCTGCAGATGAAGAAGGCGATGGGTAAATGTTTTTCTGAGTTCATACAAGGATGCAGAGAAAGGTTTTTTTTCTCTTCCCGCGAAAGGCGCATGGGTTGACTCTATTTCTTTTTTTTTCAGAGTTAGCCAGTGAGAAGGAAATACTAGTGCTCAGAAATTCTGCTGACATTGAGCTTAAACTAGCTGCTACCACTAAAAGAGAACAGAGCTTCGTGACTTACGGGCTTAGATCTTTTCTGGTGCATATGAATAAATGGGTATTTTATCTTTCAATTGTTGCTCTTAGGGAAGAAGTTTCATTTACTTTTGTAGTCTCATATTTATTTAAATTAAACGTTTCCTTTGAGAGGTCTGAAAAGGAAGCTTGAACGAAGTGAGAGGGTGGATCTAATTCAGTTGGTCACCTACATGGAGAGGGAAATTCTTTTTATTGCCTTCATGTGTCTCAGATCTCTCTTTCCCTTTTCCCATGCATGGGGAAAGTGTCATTGCCAACTCTTGAACCAATACTCTCTTGGGCCGCAGGAAGAGCATCACTTTGTGTATATTCAAAGATCCGAGACTTCAAGTGTTGTTAGTGACATGTGTTTCCCGTCCCTACTCTTCTATCACTCTTACCATTGTTAGGCTCTGAATTAGTGTGATTAAACTGTGAATCAAGTCGGGAAAAAGAAGTCCAACTAAAGGCTTTAAAGAAGAGAAGAAAGAATTTGCTTATAGGGAAATGCTTAAGGAAAGATAGATCCCAAGTTCTGTAAATACGTGCCTACTGATGGAAGCCTTTCTCCATAAAGTGCGCTACTGGAGAGGTCCTTTCCTGCGATGTATGTTGGAGGGTAAGCTTCTACTTACTTACTTCTAGAATTGAAGGTTGGCAAGGAAGACCCCATCATGTTCTATTCTAAACCATGCCACAAATATAATATACCGATGTTAGCAAATCAGATTCTTCAAAAGAAGAGTCTGTAGGGGCAACAAATATATTTTCCAAATAAGTTAGAATCTTAGTGTGAGCTCTTCCTTTGCTAGTTATTCCTATGTCAAAGGAAGAGCTTCCACTAAGATTTTGACTTATTTGGAAACTAGATTTGCGGCCCCGACGGACTCTTCTTTTGAAGAATGTGAATCGCTAACATTGGTATAATGAATTTGCCACATGAGGAAGGGCTCAGAAGATCCAAGAATCCCAAGAAAAATATATAAGACGAACAATTAATGAGAGACGGTCATAATAAAGTTTACAAGTTATTTTTTGATGCAATTGAAGGTAAAGAGGGAAGATTTCATGAGAATTGCTTCCCCTAGGGCTTGTATTGGGTTGTTTATCTTGTGTTGGTTCTTTATACTTTAGTGGCTCATCGTAGACATAGGTTGGAACTTGTTGTGCTTAGTCATATACTAGAGTAATACAAGTGTGGTAAGGCATCACCCCTTGACTCGCCCCCCCCCCCCCTTTGATTGACTCAGTAGCTTTGCTTGGTACCTTCGCTGGCATGCTATGGTTCTTTGATGTTTCATTTTGTTGTTGGGCCCGAGGCTGTGTTTGGAGACAAGTTGGATCCCAGGTTAGTACTTCTATCCTTGGTATCATGATTTGATCGGACTTACATTTTTTTATTTCTAGTGCCTTATTTTTTTCATTATAACATGTTTTTTGGTACGATCCTAGATCATGCATTGGCTCATAAATGACATTGAGAAATAGTGTTTTACTATACTTTTATTCACATTGGATTTAACAAGAGATGTGCCACATGGATCACTAGATTTATTAATTTTAATAATTAAGAAATGTCGTTGACGTGCTCCTTTTCTACTTGGGACATTAGAGACTTGTGGTATATGCTAAGGTTTTATGACTAGCCAGTGCTTTGATTTCTTTCTGGTATAATTTTGGCTACTCGTGGTCCTTTATGGAGTTAATTCCTACTATCCGTAGAGTAAGGGTCTGTTCTTATCCTTTATGGAGTCGATATGTTGTAAGACCTAGATTCTCTCTCATTTATGTAAAAACAAATCAACGTAACACCTTACAAAAATCTCTCTTTCAACAAGATATGACAATTAGAATTGAACAAAAGTTTCTTCATCGGGTAAACTACAACAGCAAAAGTAAATTACATGCATCAAACTATCTACCCATTTCAGTTTATATCTTCAAGCATCAATCAAAGATCTAAACTAGGATTAAGTTTTCAAACTTGAGCCATGAATTAATCTCATGCCAAATAACTCAAATCCATAAGTGTGCAATAGTAAAATAGAGTAAGACACACGACCTACAAAATTAAATAAACACCCAACCCCATAATTAGACCCTTAGATTTGGGGTTAAAGCACAACATCATAATAAGAAAAAAAAATTATACCAACGAAGTTGTAGACATTAATGTGTTGATGATAAACAATAATTTTCAACACTCACTTGAATTTCAACAATCAATTATAAATTAGAAAAGTTTTTCAAAAACCCTTAAACTAAGAGAAAGGGCAAAAAGTTCAAAAACTCAATAAAAATCTAATAGATGAATTCTTCAAAAGATAAAGTTCAAGATCCATTTTATCTATCCTTTGAGCTATTTATAGTTTCCCAAAAGATAAGTGAGAAATTCCATACGCGACCTGATCTGAAACGTTTATCAAACTCACTTTTCCGTTCAGTGAATCACCATTTTCTCTTGAGATCACCCTTTTTTTGATTTAAGCTTTGGTCTATTTGAACCTCAGTTGGTAAACTCAATCGATTTGGCCTTTCACATTCGACGACTGAGCAATTACAATCTTGTTCACCCATTGATCCTTCAATTTAACTTAAAAGTGTATCATCTTCGACAATGGAACATCAAACTCGCCCAATAAGTTCAATAAATTAACGTTTCCACTTTAGTTCGCCAACCTGCCTTAAATATGATCAAACATACATGATCACTTTGAGTGAGGTATGTCTTTTTGGACAATCCACCCTTTTAGGCGATAACCAGCTTAGAGTTTACATTATTTTCAATGTTTGTCCTTCTTTTGTATATTCATCCTTGCCTTATCCTCTAGCTTTTATACCTGCAAAACACCAACATATGATCAAAATAAGACATAAATAAGCACTAAGGAAATTAATTATTGAACGAAAATTCTACAAATTAGTGAAAATAACAATCATCAAGGTGATTATAAACTAATGTTTTGACCGTTGACGCTTGTATTGAACTTTTTAAAAAGAAATAAAGGGAATACTACTTCTTTGTAAAAATCACAAAGAAAGAATTATGATCTAGATTGCCTAACTTACTCTTTTGGCCCTTCTGAGGCATTTAAATTTTTTCCTCCTTTGGTTATAAGACTTGCATCTCAAATATCATCTGCTTTCAATTCTAATAAGCTCCTTTGGTAAAATTTCAATAATATAGTTGAATATATTTGTTCTTTTTAGTTCATTCTGAAAGCATTTCCTTTAATTTTTTAAATCCTTTTGTGAGGAAAAGCAAATTGTTAAGAATTTACATTAGAGAAAGGCCACATGGTATATTTTTTAGGATTGAATCGAAACGACATGTTAGAAGGAAAATTCTTTGGTATCATGGGATCATTAGAGTTAGAGTTGTAAATATGGGATAGGCTTTTTGGGATGGTCTAGCCTAACTCGTAATTTGATACGGTTAGGCTACAATATTTGGAAACCATTTGAGAAAAGAAATTTTTTAGCCCGACCTCAATAAGTGTGCCGACTTTTTGGTCTTGAGAAATAAGGATAGGGCCCGTCAGTGGGCCAAATAAAATTAATTAAAAAATAAAAATACAAAAAAGTATTAAAATTAACAAGAGTATAAACTCAAAATCTTGTTAAGTTTGCAATATTATAATTTAAATACAAATTGTTTTTATAAAAGATCTACTACGTAAAATAAAAATTCCCAATATATTTCTAACTAATCATTTCATAGGCCATACCCTATGGAATATTGTCATATATTTTGTGTTTTATTATGATCATTAGAAAATAATTAGATTAATATTTATATTTATCTATTTATGCTTTTACTTGAAATCAAACTTAATAAGTATTATAAAGATAATTTTATTGAGTATTTGATTAACAAGTAGTAACGTTAACACTGTGTGATATTATTTTGTCGTTATTTATGATAATATTTTTAAATTATAATTTAATTTTTTTTAAAAAAAAAAATTGGCTCAGAAAAGCATGTAGCCCACATTTGTGGGTTGGGCCAACCATTTACTGGCCCACACAATAAATGGGCTAGCATGGCCTGCCACGTCAAATTTAAAAGTGTGTATGAGTTAACCCAAATGAGGTTGGCCAACCCATATTGACAACTCTAATTAGAGTCATAAAGTATGTTGTGAGCTAAATTGACTACATGAGGGCCTATTGTTGCAGGGGCGCATGAGACTGCCCACTTAAGATAATTGGGCATATTAAAATATTGGAGTGTTTTGTTTGGGATCCATACCCAATTATCAATTGGTCAAATAGGTATTGGAGTTAACACAAAAGAATTATTCATATTGAAGAAAAATGTTTGTTCCTCTCTTGTTCTTCAAAAGTCTAATACTTTTAATCCCGATTCTTATCTCTATCTTGGTTACTTATTATTTAATTATTTCCATTATTGTTTTAGCATTGCGATCATGATTCTAAAGTTCTAATGGCATACCAATAATTTTATTAATATAGCGAGGAATTTGGGTGAATTAAAATTTCAACAGGATAAGAATTCAATGTGGAAAAGGTCATTTGCCTAATGATAAGAGAATGAAATTGTGCAATGAATATCATAAAATTAGTACAATGCTTTCAACCGAGTTGAAGTAGCTCTATCATTGGATAATTCTTCATCATCCCTGATCAAGAAGTTGGGCATATGCGTCATGCAGGGGATAATTCTTATTAACGCGGTCTTATTCATGCCCTTAGGTGTGACATTTATCTATGCTATCTCAATCTTTTCCTTGGATAAGATTGTAGTGACATGGCATCTTGACTCATAGCTTCGCTCATTGATTAGGAACGGGAAGCTTTACGAATTGCACCGACAAAACAGTTTAATTGATCATTAGGTTCATTTATCCTTCCAGGTTCTTGAATGGGATCTTTTCGTCCCATCGTTATTGTTGGATGCATCTGGAAACTATGAATCCCCATGAATGATTTATTTTCTATTGCAAGGAGTTTTTTGGCAACTAGCATTGAACTGATTGTGTTTGGAAAAAATATCATGTTATATGTCATTCACCATTATAGTTTATTGACAAATACTTCGTCATATGGAATGCGGATAAAGGCACAAAGATGTTTTTTTGGTTTTTCCAGCCTTAGGGAGATCGTTATTTTAGCTTTTGGAGGAAGAAAAATAGATAAGATTATAGAGAATGAACACACCACGTAAGAAGTGTTTTGATTATTCATGGATGGAACTTTTATGTGATAAGAGGCGTTACAGAATCTTAATGAAAGTAGTTTAATAATTTCTGAATTATACTCCTCCACACAATTCAACAACCTTGATTTAGCTCCCCCAATGCCTCTTATCATTTAAAACATTTCATCTAGTTCGCAAGAGAATATAAATCATTCACATGGATTTATAGTTGGCAAATGCATCTAGCAATAGTGATGGGGTTGAAAACACCCATTCAAGAACCCGGTAGGAGAAATAGACTTAATGCTCAATCACAACATTTTGTAGCCGCAATTTGTAAAGTTATCTACTCTTAATTAATGAGTGAAATATATGATTCAAGATGCCATGGCACTATAAGCTTACATAGATAAAAGAATGACACAACATATAGACATGTCACGTTTAATTGCATGAATAAGAGAGTGTGAATCAGAATTCTCCCCAGCATGACGCTGATGGCCAGCTTCCTGATCAGGGGATGCTGAAGAGTTATTCAATGATAGAGACACCTCACCTCTATTTAAATAATTGTATTGATATGATATACAATGCAATTTTTCATTCTTATGTCATTAGCCAATGATCATTTGCCACATTGAATTTCTATCCTATTAAAATTATAATTCACCCAAATTCCTCAATATATTAATAAGTATATTGGAATGTGATTAGAACTATAGAATCGTAATAACAATACTCAATCAACTTATTTACAATGGAAATATTGAAATAATAAGTAACAAAGATAGAGATAAGAATTGGAATGAAAAACTTTTAGACACTAGAAGAAGAACAGAGGAACAAACATATTTCTCCAATGTGTAACTCATTTGTGTTAACTCTGAGACTTATTTTACTAATTTATAATTGGGACTGGGTCCCAAATAGAATTTCTCAACATTTCAATCTACTCAATAATTTTAAATGGATGAGTAGATTCTCATGTTGCCAATCTGGTTCACAACATAATTCATGTTTCTTTCTCTTTGATAATTCAAAACAAGACTAGTCTTCTAACATATCGTTTGGATTCAATCCTAAAAGAAATACTATCTTCACGACCTTTATCTAATCTGGATTCTCATTCATGTGCTTTCCTGACAAGTGGATTTGAAAAAAGAAGGGAAAAACTAATAATAATGAAGTGGAAAAAAAAATATTTTTGATTGTGTTTTTTGAAATTCTACCAAAGTGTCTGATAGAAATTATGAAAGCATTTGATCAACGCGAGGTATGTTTTATAACCAAAGGAGGAATCTATAATTAAATGGCTTAGAAAAAAGTTCCAAAAGAATAAGTAACGAAGTTTAGATCGTTAATTCTATTTTAACAAACAAATAGTCTTCCCTTTATTGCTCTTAATGGCATTCAAAACAAGCATAAAAATTCAAAACATAAGTTATTAGCATATCTCCACCCTTCCTTTCACGACCCTATTTATTAGGTCATGATGAAACTTACGACACCAACCAGTAGGTAAACCTAACCCATAACTTGGAGTCATAGGCAATTGTGTACCAAGATAAAGTCAACAAAAAGAAGTATAAAACTTGTAACGAAGCTAAGAAAGAGTAATCAACAAAAATGTAATACAAGGAACCATCCCAAAACTTGGAATCAATCAGCAATCAGGGATATAATGAAAATAAGAGTACAAAGCTATTACAAATACAAAACGAGAATAATATGTCACTAAATATGTAAAATTCCAGAAAATGTACTCATCTAGTGAAGAGTCTATTTATTTTTAAGAATGGGTATTGGGGTACATAGGCATCCCAATGCCTAATATTGCGTAATATTGGGCATATTAGAGAATATTGGCTTAAGGGTGTTAGTCAATTTCTATGTATTAAGATATACTTTGCTGAGCCTGTTTAGGAAATGTACCTACAATGAACACCCTAAGCTAATAAAATTTTCATTCCTTAGATTCCACAATTAAGTATGAGGCATCCAAGTGTCAAGCCAAGAAACCATAGAACATGATTATTTAACATGATCATGTAGCGTAAGTAGTGCCCAAGGGTATAGTGAGGATCCTTGGGACAACAAGAAATAAGCATCAACACATGTGCAACCCATGTGCAAGCACGTGTGAAAGAATATGGTTAGGGCGGTTAGGGGCAGGCGCTCATGTGGGTGTCAAGCCATGTGGGTGTCAGTTCTCTTGGAATCTGTAGCTCTTGAAGGTTTGGATGACGTGAAGAACAATCTTGTTGAACTTGAGGAAGTTCACAAAGAAGGTGTGACCAACCTCAAACTTGAGCTCACTAAAGCTCTCTCTTCTCATCATAGAGAGTTTGAAGACTTGAAACAACAGGTTGATGAGACTGCCGAGGCGGGGGTTTCTTCTCCCGTGACTGCACATGATACATGTATTGAGGCTTCCAAACCCAAAGAATTTCGTGATAAATGGAGTTCTCAAGATGCTGAGAACTTTTTGTGGCAAATGGATGCCTACTTCAAACATGTTAATATGTACAATGAGGCTGCCAAAATCTGAACGACTGCCATGTATTAGACTGATACAATGATGTTGTGGTGGCGGAGGAAAAAGTCGGACATGGACAGGGGGGTTTGTGTTATTGATGATTGAGAAAAGTTCAACGAGAAGCTTAAGTGATAGTCATATCCACATAACATTGTCCATGAGGCCCATCGAAAGTTGAGGGAGTTGAAACAAACTTCCTCTATTCGGTGCTATGTGAAAGAGTTCACAAAGTTGACCATCTAGATTTTGAGTTTAACAAGTAATGACTTGATGTTATATTTATTGGATTGCCCCAAAAAATGGGCCAAACAAGAAGTCCAATGACGACAAGTCCACGACATGGATGAAGCAATTTTAGTTCCGCTAGCTCAAGATCATGTGTGGGATTGTTATTATCATGGAAATTGAGTTGCCTTGAGGCATAAGATATCACATTACCACGTTGCATGAGAAAACAACCCAAACCTACTAGGGATGCGTCAGAATACACGACAAACTGTTCATTTCCCTTCATAAAGTCAACATTGGAGCGGAGGTAAGATTTTTGTTCAATCATTTAAAGCCTTTCTCACAAGCTTCCGTCCACTCAAATTTACCTTTCTTTTTGGTTAGGGCTATCAAAGGAGAAGCAATAGAGGAGAATCCTTATCAAATCTCCTATAATAGTCGACTTAGCCCAAAAAACTTTTAATATTTGTTGGTGATAATGTTCTACAAAAATTCTTGAAGGAGTCTGTCTTTTTTTGGATCAACCTCTATATTGTTGCTTGACACTATGTGACCTAGGAACGTCAACGATTTCAACCAAAATGCAGACTTATTGAAATTTCCGAACACTTGGTGATATTTTAGGGTTCCCATACATAGTTCAAAAATCCATTTTGGGAATGTCAATCTCTCTCACACTACTTTGATGGCAGCACGAACGAAGGTCGATGTTTGAAAAGTTATTTTCCTTTGAAATTGATCGAACAAGTCATCAATTCTCGGAAGAGGATACTTATTATTTGTAGTGATTTGTTTCAATTGGCGATAGTCAATACACATTCTTAAGTACCCATCTTCATTTTTCACAAACAATACCAGAACACCTCACGAAGATATGTTTGGCTGAATAAAACCCTTGTCTAGCAAATCCTTAAGTTGATCTTTCAATTCCTTCAATTCGGTTGGATCCATCCGACAAGGAGGGATAGATATAGGGTCAGTATCCAGCATAAGATCAATGTCAAAATCTATTTGTCATTTGGGAGGAATACCAAGAAAATCATTAAGAAAGACTTCATAAAATTTCCTCACAACGGGGACCCACTCCAATGGAGGGACCTCGGTTCAAAATCTTTTACCCTAACAATGTGATACATGCACCCCTTTGCAATCATCTTTCTATCTTTTATGTATTATAGAAATTGACCTCTAGGAATAATGTTTCACTCTTTCCAATCTACAATGGATTCTTTTGGGAATTTAAATCAAATTACCCGAGTTCTACAATCAATGGAGGCATAACGTGGATACAACAAATCCATGCCCAACATTACATCAAAATCAAGCATGACTATTTCAACCAAATCAACCACAATGACTCTATGAGATGGTGAAATAGGACAACTCCTATAGACTCTCTTATCTTACACCGAGTCACCAACAGAGGTAAAAAGCAAAAAGGTTCATCTACACATCGGTGATTATATCAAATTTGATAGCCACTAAAGGAGTTACAAAAGACAAAGTTGCATCGGGGCTGACAATGTATAAACATTAATGGAAAATACTTTCAATATACCGGTAACGACATCTGGAGGTATCTCCTGATCAAATCGAGATTGGAGAGCATAGAATTGATTCTTGTTTGGAGCATCATCATTAGAACCACTTTCTTTTGCTTGTTTGTTCTCCCTCCCGTGAGCTCTTAAGATGGGACAATCACTTTTCATATGAAGACTTTTCCAACCCCTAAAGCAATTACCCGTACCAACTAGTCACTTGTCTTCATTCTTTGTACAACACTTATCATCAACTAATCCTACATTTTTGTATTGTTAAAGTCAAGTAGTAGTTCATATAGCCAGGAAGCCTATATTCCATGAACATATGAAACATATAGAGGTGGGTTGTCAATTTGTAAGGAACAACTTGCAATATTGGATCATTAATATTAAATATGTCTCAACCATGAACAATTAGTTGATTCCCTCACTATGTACTTGACAAGGATCAACCATATTGCAATACTTTGAAAGTTGGCTATGATGTTAACAACTATGCATGGTTAGAGATTTAGTTAGTTAGTTAGTTTTGTATAAATTAGTTAGTCTTGTACTCTTACTCTCTTTCATTCAATAATACAAAAGTTATTTTTCTCCTCTCTAGTTTCTATTTCTTCAGCTTTTCTTCGTTCTCAAGCTTCGATTGAAGCTCAAGTGAGCTCATCAATGATGTTTTTGTCTTAGTGACTGATGAACAAGAACTTATGTTATTACTATGTGATCCATTGCATGTTTTGGGTTCTTTGATTCTATAAAGAAAATTGGCATTTTCTTAAGTTTGAGTTTGTACTGGCTATAAGTTAGTCATGCTACTGTCTTTATGATATTCAACTAATATCTTCAAGTTATATTTGGTATTCTTGTTTATTGAAGATATTGGTTTTCACTTTATAGGTTACTTACACAAAACTAATTGAAACTAATACAAATAGTTGTTTTCTAGAATCTTTCACTTCAAATCTTTAGTCACTTTTTGCATAATATAAGGGTGTACATCGATCGGTTTGGTTCAATTAATATATTATTGGTTTTTAGTTTTTAAATATTCTTAACTAATACGATATTTTTTTATTTTTTTTTGGTTTATCAATTTTTTATCTTTAGTGTTTAGAATTTCGATTTAACTAATAAGAAAATGCTCATAAAATAGATATAAGATTTCTACAATAATTTCGTCCCACATAAAACCGAAACATTAGTATGTAACATAAAAATAACAATATAAGTGCAACACAAATAAAAAAAAATAGGACAATAATGTGAATTTAAGGATAAAGGCAAATATAGTAAATAGTAAGGTACAAATATCAATATTTAATATTTATATAAAGGTAAAGGATTAAAGTAGAACAAACTTAAGGGCTTGTAATATTTAGAACCGTTTGATGGAATCAATTTTATAACTCCAATGCTGGTCCCACATTCCCATTTTTCTAAAGTTGGTCAATAAATTGATAGTGTGACTATATTTAGAGGCATTTCAGAAATGGATTAGTCATTTGATTGGGCTTTTTAGATAATGTATAATATATATTGCATGTGATTTAGGATTCTATTTGCCAGTTATTAGTTCTCTTGCTTCTCATTCTATATTTTCTTCATTCCGGATCTTTTGTCCTTTATGCGTACTAGCGTTTTTGGACTTACGAGTGATTAACAACGTATAAATAGTAATTAAGCAATCTTGGAATAGTGTATTGAATTCATTGATAATTTTTCCGTTTAGAAGTCTATTTAGCGATTGTAAATGTTAAAACTTGCCTTGTTGCTACTTGCCGAAACAAGTATGTAGTTAATAAGAAAATAATTAAACATAGATTTAGTGTGGTACTATCTAATAGTCAAGCGTCGATTGGTGCGAGGGTGAAAACTAAGTCATACATCAATGTGATGCCTACTATGACGTAAAGGTAAGGGTTAGTAAATTATACACACGTAATCGGAACAAAGTGAGGGGTGAAATTCTCTTGATGTCGGACCAAGGATGTAAAGATACATAATTTATCACTTTGCATTAAATACACTAGGAAAGGATTTCTATTACTAGTATTACCGCGTTATGAACTTGTGGGGAACACGTACACCCTAGTTACTTTCTCATCTTGATAATAACCGAGGTTAACTCTTGCTTACTTGATAATTACATAATCTTAGGAATTTGTTTCACAAATCCCCCCCCCCCCCCCCCTCTTTTTACTTGTTTCAGAAATACTTTGACTAAGAGAATATAGTTGTGGGTTAAACTTAAGTCTAAACCATATTCCTCGTGGGATCGACCCCGACCTACCAGTTGGGTTCTTTACTTGATAACGACTGTTCATGCTTATTTAAGGAGGTGTAGTTTGAGCATATCAATAATTATACATCAAAGGTAACTTTTAAAATTACTTATATTTTTTTTTCAAATTAATTAAGAGACTCGATGCATTTATTTTGAAAGAATACATTACACCTACTTTTGAATCTAATCCATATAATTGAACCATATAAAGTAACCCTTAATACTCTTAACCTTTTGAGAGTAACTAAGAAAATTATTGCATTGTTTTTTAAAAGAACGAATTATGGTAATTTAATTAAATACCTTCTCTGTTTTAGGATTTAGTATAATACAATATGATTATCTATTTAATACTTAATTAATTAAATATTTTATAATATTATGATTGAATGTAGGGGTAAAATAGTAATCTAAATTTGAATTTTGTACTTTCCACTTTTAATAATAATATATGAATGATATTATATTATATGAAATGACATGATGATGATGATATATACATTGTTTTATCTATCACAACTTTTCAAATTATTCCATTATGAGAATTATGAGAATAACTAAAATCAATATCAAGGTACTCATATATCAAGAATATACTTATTTAATTATTTAAGGACTTAAAGAATTAAATTCTACCAATATGTAATTAAAATGTTTATATTTAATTAAATAATTAATAAAATTAGTAAAAGAACAATATGGTAATTTAACTTTTCACTTTGGAGCTTCCCACTTATCCTTTGTTTAATCTTTCATCCTCATTTATGGTGTATATTAGAATATGTGTCCTTGTTAGGTTTGATTCTTATGGGCTTAGGCTATATTGGAGAATTTGATGCCCTGGACAGTATTTTATTGCCCTTGTAATTGTGATATGCACCCTATAGGGCTTCTATTGGGTTGTTCATCTTGTATTGGTGCTTAAGACCTTGATGGCTAATCGAAGCCATACGTTAGCACTAGATGTGCATAGTTATTGATAGGAGAAGTATGATTGGGGTAAGGCGTCGTTAATTGAGTTTTTCTCCCCCTTTTATTTATTCAGAATCTTTTCTGGTCACTTTTCTTGTTTTTAGTTGTAGGCTAGTTATGATCCTTTGATCTTTGACTATATTGTTGGCCCGGGTCCATGTTGAGGACTATTTGGATGACAAGTAAGTACTTTCATCCTTGATAACATGGTTTGATTAGAATTATTTGTATTTGATTGCTAGTGCCTTATATCAATGTTGGTGATGGCATGCAATGCATTTGTTGTTCACCATCACGTATTTTATGGCATGATCCTGGCTCATAATTTTTTGTTCATAGAGAAACAATATTTTCACTTGACTTTTATTCTAAACTGGCTTTAGTGGGAGTCGTACCAGTTGCATCACTAGATTTATTGAGCTTGAGACTTATGAGTCATCGTTAACATAGTCTTTTTTCTTCTTGAGACACTACACACATCTGGGATATGCTTAGTTCTAAACTGAGTAGTTGACACATTGACGTTCTTTAATTTGTGATTTTTGCTACACTTGATTCTCTATAGACTTTATCCCTACTATTTGCATATTAAAGTTCTGGTCTTCTCATCTATGTAGTTGATTAATTTCAAGACCTGGATTCAGGCCCAATCAATGTACACAAACTTCCCATTTCAACTTTTAGCCCATCTAGCCCTGAGTCTCACAAGATGGAGGTAGGTGTTTACACTTGGTTACTAATGGTCCTACTGCATACTCTGCATTCATATACATTGCTTATCACAATATACATGTTTTTTATTGCACCCTTATGTGTATGGGGGCAGTTATGCCTATTGTTTTAGCTTCCAGGCTTATGGGGGTCAGACTAGGTTATTATTTGATTATATTATGTTCTCTGTTGTTATTGATCGGTTAGCTGATAGGATTTTTCTTTATAATTTTGGCTGTTAATCCTCCTGACCAGGGGTAGTTGACTTTGTATCTTCGTTTGATTGTGATTAGGTTGTCGGCTTGAATTCAAGGTATGTTCTTGACTTGGTTATTTATTGTTTTGTGTCCTATTTATGCTCCTTATCGCTTATTTGTTATGTAATCTCATGTTTAGTATATGTGCTACACTTTCCTTATTACTTGTTGCTTACACTTTTCTTATCTTTGATCTTAGTCGACCATGAGTACCATTTTTGGTACTCATACTACACTTCTACTCCATGTAGATCATAATTTGGCTTCTCACTTTTAATTTGGAGTTACGGAGCATATTAGATTTCGAAAACTAGGATGAGATCCTGGCATTCAGTAGAGTCACTATTTTATGTCTGCTTTTGCTAGACTTAGAGTTGACACCCATTTTGACAAATTATAACCCATCTCTATATGTCTATTCGATTAATATATTTTAAAACTTATCTTTTTAGTTATATGCTCACAATTATGTATAAATTTTATATATACTTTAGTAATTCATAATTTATAAAATTATTATTATTATATTAATCGATTGCTAAATTCAAAATAATTAATTTGTTTTTGAAAGTGTAGGTGTCTTTTCAGGTGGAAAATGTATTTATTTATATTAAAATTTATATTCATTTATTTAAATATATGTAGCATATCTTATTAATTAAATAGAAATCTTTTTAATGTTCCTCCAAATTATTTAAATCATAACCTATTCTTTCAAATTTATTTCAAGTCTAGAATTCTTTATTTAATTTGAAGTCAAATCCTACACAAGAACTTAACAATTTTGATCTATTTTGATCCAAATTAAGTTGAGCCTTCTCAATCCTACGATGATAAAATCCTACTCTTTTTCCATTTTTATAACCCTAACAACAAATCCTCAAATCAATACACGCTTCTTCTTCCCAAAAGAAAAGCACCGCCCGCTTCTTCTTGTCTCTTCCACTCTTACGTTGCCGCTCCACTTTCACTTTGATGAAGCTCCACAATGGAAAACCCTACTAATCCCCATCTAATGTGATAAACCATTGCCGCTTCACCCTCTCTGTCCTCGTTCCCGTTTGATGTGTCTCTTTTTTCTACCGATGCTCCACCCTATCTCCGACAAAGACCACTAGAAAACTCTCTCTCTTCCTTTTGCTTTTTGCTCCTCTGCCTCCCTCTCCTTGGTCTCTGACCATCTTCATCGGCAAAATAAACCAACCACAGATCTCTTTTCCACTAGTAAATATGGCACCAAAAAGTCGTAGTCGGATCAATCGAATCTTCAAGATATTATTGTGTTTAATACAGATCCACATAAGGTATGTCCCTCTAACCGAAGTGCCACCTCTTCCCTACAATATTCTATTTTTTTGAGTATATAATTTGTTGATTCAGTTCTTTCATTACCTTATGTTTTTACGCTTAGTGTGCTGAAATTTCAATTTTTGAGAATTTGTATAATCGATATTCATCTATGACCAATTTGGTATTTCCTAATTTTGACTCTCTTTTAATTATGTTTAAATAATTGTTAAATGTGTCGTTATTGACCGATTCTCTTTGAAATTTGAGTTGATACAATTTTAGATGTTTTGCTTTTGTTGATTCTCATAATGCTTAAACATACGATTAGTATTTGGTTATTTTAGGTACCTTTATATGTAATTGATTCTATCTTTCTCCACACTTCCATTTAACTTCGTGGAATTGTTTGATTTAGAATAATTCTGGAATTTAACTTAAATGTGGTAAGGTTGTCACTTATAAAAGAATAATTATGTGAAGATCTTTATATTTGAGTACTTTTTGGTCACTTTAATTAGCTTAATTCTTTTCTTTTAACTTTAACAACCTATTTGGAAGTCTATTAATTTTATTTCTTCGTTATTAATTTTTTGATTTTCAAATGTGTATGATTTTGGTAAATTTCAATATGCTTTCGATTCCTCAATTATGCTTTACTGGTTTATATTCATAAAAATGGGTTTTACTTGTACTTTCAATGGTAAAATATAACATGCGTAATTAATTTATTATGGTTATACTTCTTAATCTATCTATAGTAACACTAATCTAATTTTTGTGTTGGACTGATTTGTTCATCTTAATAACGATAAGCTTGTTTATTCATAGATTTTCTCCAGATTCCTCTCATTAAGTCTATGATTGACTATACTATTTTCTATATCATCATGCTCTATAACTCTTCCTTTGGAAACTTTTTAACACTCTTGACATGAGAACACACTTTTACTTTCTCACTTGAGCATACTCTCAAAAGCAATAGAGATTCTGACATATTACTCTAAGAAGTTTCTTCATTTGGAATACTTCACAAGGTTGGACTTCAAGTTTTCATATCAAGTTTTGCGTTGCTTAATAACTTATCTACATCATTGGTTTGTAATTATTAATAGAATAATATTAAATATTTCATATACTATAGTATTAATTTAAGTATTGTTTATGCATAAATTTATATTAACTTTGAAGGAAGTACCCAGGTTAGATTTCTTTTCCTTCTCTCTAGTGTTGGATAAGGTTCACCTTTAAATATCTTTTGATTGATATGTGAAGTCATTGTTTGGAAATTTTGATTATTAATTGTTATTATATTTAACTACGTGATCGATATGTGAAGTCATTGTCGAACTTTGCTTCCACGTTATTCAAGTTTTTACACTATGACTTATATATGTTCGATTATGTATGCTGCACAACTCTATAATGATCCTTCACTAATTATTTGTGTTTTCAAGCAGGCCAAATTACTAAATTAGAGGTCAATTTGACACTTTACCTGCTAAGTATTTGTTTTAGCTATTTTACTTGATGCTTAGGGTCTAATAGGTATCTTATGATTTTTGTAAGTCTAAAATCTACCATTTAGTAAGTCCAATGTCTCTTGAAAATTATGCTGGGACACAAGATGCCTTTTAGGACGTCTAGTTTTATGATTTCCATAGTTCATTTTAGAATCTTAATAATAAAGGAACTTAAAAGGGGGTAACGGTAGATAGTCCATTTCGTAAAGGATGTAAGTTGACTAGAGCAGAAAATTACGAGGTCTAATTTATCTTTCAATTACTAAGTCAGGCGTTGTTCCAAGAAGGATAGTTGTAGGTTTAAATTTAATTTGTCTTGTCTTTTTAATTAATTATTTTTATTTATTTTGGTAAATAAGTAATTAAAATAGTGTTTCTCCTATATATTTTTATTGATTTTTTCTTCTTAATTTTCTTCTCTATTTATAAACCATACTCAGAAGAATCATAGAAGAGTTACCATGTCGTTGCAAACTTAATTTGGCAAAAAAATGGGAGAGATACTTAGTATTTGTATTTTATTCAAATACAACCTATACTTTTTTTATTTGTAACATCCTTGTACTCTTATTTTGATTTAACTTGATTACTGACTAATGGATTGTTCCTTTTATTACATTTCTGTTTATTACCCTTTCTTTGCTTAGTTATAAGTTTTACGCTTCTTGTTATCAGCTTTCGCTTAGTATCTTGTTACCTATGACTCTAAGCTCATGGTTAGACTTACCTATTTGTTGGGTGTAGCAGGTTCCATCATGACCCAAGAAATTGGATTGTGACAAGTTTGTATTAGAGTTATAGGTTTGCTGACATCATTTGTTTGAGAGTAAATGTGTATTAGAGGCATTCTTCAGCATTTAGAGAGATTGGGGTTAGCCCAAGATCAAACATAATCATTGACTACCTCGATTCCTCAAGATTCAGTATTATGAGGTTTGGGATTTTTCAAGGGTACACCACAGACATGTGTGGTTCCTAATGCAGTGAGTGCTTCTCAGGATAGAGTTGGGTTGAATAGTCCCTAGTAGAGCTCGCCGAGTATTTTGAGTATATCATGTGATTTTAGAGTAGGATAGGCTTAGTCTAACATATATTTTTTTCAGATTGATATTTTAGTCAGGGGTTCATCGATAGGTTAGCCTTGCCACTCAGGTTGGCATAGGAAAATATGATATTAACGAGATTTACATTTATCTAGGTTGTTAGCCATGTGAGGGCTATGGAGAAGGTATATATTGAGTCTTACAGAGAGATAAAGAGTGGTATGAGGACTCGCAATCAGTACAATAGTGATAACATTCCATTTCTAGGTGGGTGTCATCTTAGTGAGGGTCATGTGTCTTATTGACCTATCACGCCTATGGTGCGGCATCTCAAGTTCTAGGAGGATATGAGGTAGGTAGTGGTACTATGGAAGTAAATTCTCTGGTCATATTTATCATGGTGACCATCTTAGACCTGCCATTGTTGGTCTCACATTACTCCAGTTATGTGTTTATAGCAGGTTACACTGGGTGATGAATGATATGAGTATGGTGAAGTAGGCCACTGTGTAAAAGGTTGTCACAAACTCCAATTTAGATGGTTAGGGGTTGTTCCTAGCTTAGCAGATGTAGGCAGGATAGCTCATCACATCCTTAATGTCAAGCTTCTACTTTAGGGGTTTCCACAATTATTGAGAGTTTGACAAATAGTTAAAGAGTGCCCCGGGTGGAAGTTGATCTCCCAGGAATTGCCACCATATGATATTCCTCAGGATATAGTGGATGGACTATGTTGTATCTATGGAGATCATGTAAATCAATTTAAATTTTGTCCCAAACATTGGAGAATGATGAGAGGTTTTTAGCTATGTCAATTTGTTGACTGATGATTCCTTTAGTTATAGGTTGTGTCTTTAGTGTTTTTGGTTCTACTTCAAGTCCTGAAGATAAGGTCGGTCTTGATCCATTCTATTTTTTCTAAGCTACTTAAAGGTTGAGGATCCAGATATTCCTTCTTTGGATGTAATTTTGTGGGTCTTATCCTTTTGTAGCTATTTTGTGTGCTTTGGGGTTTTTGATGCCTATTCGGGTTTATTTGGCTTGTTATGACATCTTCATTTGAGGATTTTGTATGTGATTTACCTTATTTGTTGGTTTTTTTAATAGTTGATTTACTAGGCCATGTTTCTTCGAAAAGGAGTAATAGTTGAGTAGCTCACTGCGCCTTTGCCTTGGTTATTTTGTTGTGTTGGCGATCTTGGGATTATTGGTTGCCTTTTATCAACTTTTATTATGTGTTTTAACGATGATTACAATATTGGTTGATTAGTGTTTGTACCAATTTTTCCCAGTTGAGATTTGTGTATTGCGGGGCCTAGTTGGTTTAGGAGGTTGACTTAGTTGTATGTCATCCTTTTAAGTAGTAGCTTGGGGATTGCTAGTTGTGTGACTAGTAGTTTAGTCTTTTGTAGTTTTGTTGTAGTCCTAGTTGGCTACTTTAATTTTTCGCCTTTGTGGATTCTCGAATGTGAACTTCTGACACCTAAAAGCTAGTCAAATAGGCTAAGGCATGCTAGTACCTCCTTGAACTAGTGCCCGAATGTCATGGACAATCTTGGAATTTTTGATTTATAGACTTCCTAAATGAATTATATTCATTAAAATGGACCTTAAAACGGTGTCTAAACCTTATGACACTTATGTTAGGCTCTAGAACACATCTTGGATTTTGGAAATTCTTGTTCACGATATGGTCTTGTTTCATCTTGGTTGATAGATTTTGTGGTTTGTGATGGGATTTGGAATCCTTGGGCCACTATTGTCCAGATGACTATGTTGATACGATGTCTACCATTTCGATTTCCATTAAACTCGAGTGGTTAGTTAGGATTTATGTTGGAGAGTATCTTGTAGGCTCAAGGTGTAAGTTTTATTTAAAAGTTACATTGCTTGGAGTAGGTCATTGGATATGGGCTCTATGCAATCATGTCGTTCACAAAATGATTGTTTTTTTATTAGTGTAGACAGGTTTAAAAGATTTTGTCTTATCTGGATTTGTTGGATTTTGAGTATCAAGAATGGATTTTTGTCTTTATATTGGGGCTGTGTTCCTTGTTATGGAAAATCTTACTTCTCGATGCTTAGGTGAAGCATGTAATTCTCCAAAGGTTTGGGTTGTATGGTCTTGTAGGCACGTTTCAGATGGTGCTGGAGATGTCAAGGATATCTAAGGATCAATAAACACATTTGATTGCCAGAATAAGGTGAGTATTCTTATCGGTGATGTTGGGTTTCTCAAATGAATATGACATTTTCAGGGAAATCTGATTCTAATGAAAGCAAGTTGGATCACAAAAAAGAATTGGAGAAGTTTTGGGTGTTGTGAAGTGGACTTTAGGATCTTATTTTAAGACTAAATTCTAAATTAGCGTTGTTCGTATCACAAACGTGTCTGTGAGTTTGTCGTAGCATGCAGAACAAATATCCTCGTCTTTTCATTCCTTAAGGATATAACTCTTCTTCAAATTTTAAAGAAAAAAGCCCTTTAGTAGTGGATATTGCGTAATGATCATTCAAGCCATTTCCTCAATTTTTCAATCTTTTCAACATTTAGAGCTTTCATGTTAAGATCCAAAATCATTTATGTTTTGCGAAGACTGATAATTTAGTTGTTGGGTAGTTTATTTTTAGTTTCTGCAAGTTTTCATGTTTTGGAGCCTTTGAAACTTAAATGGTTTATTTCCGTTAAAATTTCATGAATACGACAATAGAATGCAATTCTAACAGTTTCATTGGCTCCAAAAGGGACATTTAGGCTACGCGAGGATTCTGGTGTGAGTTTGTGCCGTTAGGCATTTTTACTTTGAAGCTTAAGACAAATTTTGACATCATTCAATAATTTTGGTAAACAGGCTCAGATGAGAATTTTCATTAGTATTGGTGGCTTCATAATGTTAAGTTTGCTTATAAACAACCCTTTGTAGAGTTCCCAAGGCTTTCAATTTCATTGTGAGCATTTTTATTGATTTTGACATAAAATGCAGCTTGGTTATGGGCTCTAGTTTTCAATGAGACAACTTCATATGGTTGTTTTGATGGTTCAGTTGAACCTGGTTCGCCAGATTTAGTGGGGTAGAATATCTGGTTTATTTTTTATTAGGTCTAGCAATAATCTTGATGGTCCGTTCAAAGATTTTGGAAAATAACAAAATCTACTATTGCTAATACTGCCTTTTAGCGGTTGTGTTTGACTTACAAAGACTAGATTGCTTCTATTTAAATCCTAATTTTGCATCTTCAACCCTCATTTTCAATACGTGATTTCTTGAGTTATAGTATTCCAATTGGGATAATTATAGTTGTGTAGGTTTAAGGTTTTTCATGTCTACGTGTTGGAGTGATCAGGGAAGTTTTGGAAGCTATTATTATGAGGTAATTTTTTCCCTAATGGGGATGCCTATGTTTTATTTTGATTTTTAACGGTGATTTTATTGCATGTTCAATTTTAGCACATTTTAGAGATTGGATTAATCCCATTTTGGGGGCACAAGTTTCTTGAGCTGTTTTAGACCTTTTTACAAATTTATTTTGTGTGTACTTTAAACTATTGCAAATTTAGTGTCTATAGTTTGTTATGACGTTGTAATCAATAATTTAACAGCATCGGGGTGTTCAAAGGCATTTCATAAGTGCATAACTCATGGACAATGGATTTGGAGCATGTGTGATCGACTTTGAGATAGGCTTCAGTCTATTTATATGATTAGAGTTTTTAGATAATGTATAGTATATGCTTCATGTGAATTAGGATTGTATATATTTGTTGAGTATTATTACTATGTTATTCATTCTATGTTTTCTTTATTTCATTGGAACTTTGGGCCTCTTGTGGGTGTTGAGATCATTAGTGTAGGCTTTTAGCCTCTTCGGTGATATAGATTAGCATGTTTATCCTTCTTACGTTTGACATTTATTGCCTTAGGCTAGGTTTTAGAATTACATGCCTTAGACCGTGTTATATCGCCTTTGTAGTTCTGAATGGAACTCGCTAGGCCTTTAGAACAAAGGAGATTATGTTCGTGCTTCAGATGATCTAGCCAATTCTATATACAAATATCTAATTTTCTTCTATTATATATAAAGGCGTAAGGGTGAAGGCCCATTTAGCGCCTTTCAAAATTTAAGCGGTTATGTTGACTTTAGAAGGCTACTAAGGACTGGATGAAGAATGAAAAAAGTCCGCTAAAGCCTAGGGATATGATTTGCTGATGCAATCATGAATCAACTATAGAAAACATTCAACTACCGACGGACAAATCGGAACGTCATCTGCCAAGGTTAGGGTATTTCTTAATTATGAGCCTACTCAAATAAGAACTACACTAGCTAATTCTCTTTGTCCGGCCGGCTTGTTGCAACCTTCGAATTTCCTGCTGACAGCCCAAGTCTCCAAGTCGGCCCTCTTGGAAACCCACAACATTGGCTTTTTAGAGAATCTCGCTCCTGTGTCGTAAAACTTGTAGCTCGGCAGCCCACCGGGTGGGTTTGTTTATCATTCTAGTTCCGAGTGTCTTCTTCGATAGTAATAGAGGCCCATAGGTGTGAGATGTACCTTACGGGGGGAGGAGGGAACTTGGACATAAGTTTCCATTTATTCTATGGTCAATTCCTCGGTCGGTGCAAGGCCAAAAATCGAAATACATTGATTTCGCTCTATCCCTTTCTTCGCTTCAGATCCTGTCCCTCATTGTGGTCAGTATTCAATATTGTCGGACACTGAAGCTTACACTTCTTCACTAATTATGACGGTTCATCACGGACTCTTTCCTCCTCCTTTTCTACTTACTCGTAGTGGTCGGGACTCCCAAAAAGGGGGATGGAGTCGACGGAACATCTCAGCCTTTGGTAGGAACTTCTCCAGTGATATCCCTACATTTTACTAGATCATTCTTAGACTAAGACTACGACATTGAAGAAGCACGCTCACTCTCATTCCAGTAATTACAGGAACACATTTTGTCCGGTAATGAAGTTAAAATTTCTCGACTTGCTTTCGCTTTTATCTTGCAGTTGGCATTAATTCTTCGCTTCGTTCGAGAATCAACTACACATGAATAGGCTCCTCCTTAGGCCTTCAAGGATGGACATGACTTGGTGAAGGGAATCTATGAGAGATAGTTCTCGAACCACGTTACGACCAACACGGAACCAACTTGTTGGGACGCTTTTCTACCTGACTAATTATCACATCTATTTGATTCATACGAGCTTGGTTAGGTCAATATTTGTACCATCGCATCTATTTGATGTAATATTGTATAAAGGCTGAAGGTGAGAAATTATCATTTAAAGTAGATGCAGCTTCTGTAGCTTAAAGGATGGATTTCCAGCAAGAAATCAATTGAAGAGTTGGTGCTGGGTTACTCGAAAATCAAAGTTTATCCTGTCCTGACAAAATCACTTTTTATGATTACATCAAAAATAATCCAGAATGTGGATCTATTTTGTTTTCTTCTCTTAAAAGAAAAGGAAAATTGTATTTCCCGGATCATTTTACATTTCAATTTAAACTAAGCATTCTATGTCCAACTCTACGTAGTCCTTACCAACATATGCATCTGATCATATATGTATATTATCTATTCCAACAAACAAATAATATAAAATAACGAGGTTTGGGTGCGATTCTGTCCTTAAAGGGAGTTTGTCGAGGGTAAGAATGAGAATCAAATCGATTGAATCACAAAAATCTATTCACTTATATAGAAGAAGAATAAAAAATGGAGAGCATGGTTCATGTAGTAGTGAAAGAGTCAGCCGCCTTTTATAAAGTTCGGGCTTTCGAGATTGAATCGTAGCCAAATTCTTTTCAAAGTTTATAAAGAATGGTTTGAAACGACTAGGAAAGATCAATTGTTTGCTCTCCTTCAAGGATTCAGGGAAAAAAAGAGAGTGATGACATCGTACGGTGTCGCTACCCTAGAAAGGATTATGTGACTAGCTTAGTTGAACGAATTCATTCTCTTTGTTGTGAACAAGAGAAAGCTCTGTAGATGAAGAAGGCGATGGGTAAATGTTTTTTTGAGTTCATCGAAGGATCCAGAGAAAGGCTTTTTCTCTTCCCGCGGAAGGCGCATGGGTTGACTCTATTTTTTTTAAGAGTTATCCAGTGAGAAGGAAATACTAGTGCTCAGAAATTCTGCTGACATTGAGCTTAAACTAGCTGCTACCATTAAAAGAGAAGAGAGCTTCGTGACTTCCGAGCTTAGATCTTTTATGGTGCAGATGAATAAATGGGTATTTTCTCATTCAGTTGTTGCTATTGGGAATGAAGTTTCATTTACATTTGTAGTCTCATATGTATTTAAATTAAATGTTTCCCGTGAGAGGTCTGAAAAGTAAGCTTGAACGAAGTGAGAGGGTGGATGTAATTCAGTTGGACACCTACAGGGAAAGAGAAATTCTTTTTATTTCCTTCCTGGGTCTCGGATCTCTCTTTCCCTTATTCCATGCATGGGGAAAAAGTCATTGCCAACTCTTTCAAAAAATACTCTCTTGGGCCGCAGGAAGAGCATCACTTTGTGTATATTAAAAGATCCGAGACTTCAAGTGTTGTTGGTGACATTTGATTCCCGTCCCTACTCTCCTATCTCTAAGACCATTGTTAGGCTCTAAATTAGTGTGATTAAACTGTGAATCAAGTTGGGAAAAAGAAGTCCAGCTCCAGGCTTTAAAGAAGAGAAGAAAGAATTTGTTTATAGGGAAATGCTTTAGGAAAGACAGATCCCATGTTTTGTAAATACGTGCCTACTGATGGAAGCGTTTCTCCATAAAGTGCGCTAGTGAAGGGATCCTTCCCTTCGATGTATGTTGGAGGGTCAGCTTCTACTTACTTACTTCTAGAATTGAAGGTTGGCAAGGAATACCCACTCATGTTCTATTCTAAGCCATGCCACAAATACAATATACCAATGTTAGCAAATCAAATTCTTTAAAAAAAGAGTCTGTAGGGGCAACAAATATATTTTCCAAATAAGTCAGAATCTTAGCGTAAGATCTTCCTTTTCTATCTATTCCTATGTACAAGGAAGAGCTTCCACTAAGATTTTGACTTATTTGGAAACTAGATTTGCTACCTCGGAAGACTCCTCTTTTGAGGAATCTGATTCGCTAACATTGCATAATGAATTTTCCGCATGAGGAAGGGCTCAGAAGATCCAAGAATCCCAAGAAAAATAAATAAGACGAACAATTAAAAAGACACTCATAATAAAGTTTACAAGTTATTTTTTTTTGATGCAATTGAAGGCAAAGAGGGAAGATTTCATGAGAATTGCTTTCTCTAGGGCTTGTATTGGGTTGTTTATCTTGTGTTGGTTCTTTATACTTTAGTGTCTCATCATAGATAAAGGTTGGAAATTGTTTTACTTAGTCATATACTAGAGTAGCACGAGTGTTGTAAGGCATCACCCCTTGAGTCGCCCCCACCCCCCCTTTGATTGACTCAGTAGCTTTGCTTGGTACCTTCGCAGGCTTGCTATGGTTCTTTGAATTTTCATTTTGTTGTTGGGACCGAGGCTGTGTTTGGAGACAAGTTGTATCCCAGGTTAGTACTTCTCTCCAAGGTATCGTGATTTGATTGGACTTACATTTTTTTTATTTCTAGTGCCTTATTTTTTCATTATAACATGTTTTTGGTACGATCCTAGCTCATGCATTGGCTCATCATTGACATTGAGAAATAGTGTTTTCACTCTACTTTTATTCACATTGGATTTAACAAGAGATGTACCACATGGATCACTAAATTTATTAATTTTAATAATTAAGAAATGTCGTTGACTTGCTCCTTTTCTACTTGGGACAGTAGAGGCTTGTTGTATGTGCTCAGATTTTATGACTAGCTAGTGCTTTGATTTCTTTCTGGTATAATTTTGGCTACTCGTGGTCCTTTATGGAGTTAATCCTACTATCCGTAGATTAAGGGTCTGTTCTTATGCTTTATGGAGTCAATATATTGTAAGACCTGAATTCTCTCTCATCTATGTAAAAACAAATCAACCTAACACCTTACGAAAATCTCTCTTTCAAGAAGATACGAAAATTAGAATTGAACCAAAATTTCTTCATCGGGTAAACTACAACAATCAAAAGTAAATTCCATGCATCAAACTATCTACCCATTTCAGTTGATCTCTTCAAGCATCAATCAAAGATCTAAACTAGGATTAAGTTTTCAAACATAAGCCATGAATTAATCTCATGCTAAATAACTCAAACCATAAGTGTGCAATAGTAAAGCAGAGTAAGACACACGACCTACAAAATTAAATAAACACCCAACCCCATAATTAGACCCTTATATTTGGGGTTTTAGCACAACATCATAATAAGAAAAAAATTATACCAACGAAGTTGTAGACATTAATGTGTTTATGATAAACAAATAATTTTCAACACTCACTTCAATTTCAACAATCAATTATCAATTAGAAAAGTTTTGCAAAAACTCTTAAACTAAGAGAAAGGGCAAAAAGTTCAAAAACTCAATAATAATCTGATAGATGAATTTTTCAAAAAATAATTTCAAGATCCATTTTCTCTATCCTTTGAGCTATTTATAGTTTTCCAAAAGATTAGTGATAAATTCCATTCGCGACCTGATCGGAAATGTTTATCAAGTCACTTTTTCGTTTAGTGGATCACCATTTTCTCTTGAAATCTCCCTTCATTTGCTTTAAGCTTTAGGCTATTTGAACCACAGTTCGTGAACTCAATCGATTTGGCCTTTCACATTCGACGACTGAGCGATTACAATCTTGTTCACCCATTGAGCCTTCAATTTAACTTAAAAGTCTATCATCTTCGGCAATGGAACATCAAACTCGCCCAATAGGTTCAGTAAATTAACGTTTCCACTTTAGTTCGCCAACCTGCCTTAAATATGATCAAACATACATGATCACTTTAAGTGAGGTATGACTTTTTGGGAAATCCACCCTTTTAGGCGATAACAAGCTTAGAGTTCACATTATTTTCAATGTTTGTCGTTTTTTTGTAGATTCATCCTTGCCTTATCCTTTAGCTTTTATACCTGCAAAACAACAACATATCATCAAAATAAGACATAAATAGGCATTGAGGACATTAATTGTTGAACGAAAAGTCTACAAATTAGTGAAAATAACAGTCATCAAGGTGATGATAAACTAATGTTTTGACCGTTGACGCTTGTATTGAACTCTATTAAAAGAAATAAAGGGAATACTACTTCTTTGTAAAAATCACAAAGAAAGAATTTATGATCTAGATTGCCTAACTTACTCTTTTGTCCCTTTCTGAGGCATTTAAATATTTTTCCTCCTTTGGTTATAAGACTTGCATCTCAGATATCATTAGCTTTCATAATTCTAATAAGCTCCTTTGGTAAAATTTCAATAATATAGTTGAATATATTTGTTCTTTTTAGTTCATTATGAAAGCATTTCCTTTAATTTTTTAAATCCTTCTGTGAGTAAAAGCAAATTGTTAAGAATTTACATTAGAGAAAGGCCACATGGTATATCTTTTAGGATTGAATCGAAACGACATGTTAGAAGGCAAATCTTATTTGGTATCATGGGATCATTAGAGTTAGAGTTGTAAATATGGGATAGGCTTGTTGGGATGGGCTAGCCTAACTCGTAATTTGATAGGGTTAGGCTACGATTTTTGGAACCCATTTGAGAAAAGGAATTTTTTAGCCCGACCTCAATAAGGGTACCGACTTTTTGGGCTTGAGAAAAATGGATAGGGCTAGTCAGTGGGACAAATAAAATTAATTAAAAACTAAAAATACAAAAAAGTATTAAAATTAACAAGAGCATAAACTCAAAATCTTGTTATGTTTGGAATATCATAATTTAAATACAAATTGTTTTTATAAAAGATCTACTACGTAAAATAAAAATTCCCAATATATTTCTAACGAATCATTTCATAGTCCATACCCTATGGAATATTGTCATATATTTTGTGTTTTATTATGATCATTAGAAAATAATTAGATTAATATTTATATTTAGCTATTTATGCTTTTACTTGAAATCAAACTTAACAAGTATTATAAAGATAATTTTATTGAATATTTGATTAACACGTAGTAACGTTAACACTGTGTGATATTGTTTTGTCGTTATTTATGATAATATTTTCAAATTAAATTTTATTAAAAAAAAAGAATTGTCTCACCAAAGCATGTAGCCCACATTTGTTTGAGTATTTCGATCATGATTATAAAGTTGTAATGACATACCAATATTTTTATTAATATAGTGAGGAATTTGGGTGAATTAGAATTTCAACAGGAAAAGAATTCAATGTGGAAAAGGTCAATTGCCTAATGATATGAGAATGAAATTGTGCAATGAATATCTATCATTGGATAATTCTTCAGGATCCCCTGATCAAGAAGTTGGGCATATGCGTCATGCTGGGGATAATTCTTATTCACACGGTCTTATTCATGCCCTTAGGTGTGACATTTATCTATGCTATCTAAATCTTTGCTCTGGATAAGATTGTAGTGACATGACATCTTGACTCATAGCTTCGCTCATTAATTAGGAGTAGGAAGCTTTACGAATTGCACCAATAAAATAGTTTAATTGAGCATTAGGTTCATTTATCCTTCCAGGTTCTTGAATAGGATCTTTTCGGCCCATCGTTGTTGTTAGATGCATCTGGCAACTATGAATCCCCATGAATGATTTATTTTCTCTTGCAAGGAGTTTTTTGGAAAGTAGCATAGAACTGATTGTGTTTGGAAAAAAGATCATGTTATATGTCATTCAACGTTATAGTTTATTGACAAATACGTCGTCATATGGAATGCGGATAAAGGCACAAAGATATTTTTTTGGTTTTTCCATCCTTAGGGAGATCGTTATTTTAGCTGTTGGTTGTGACACGCAAGGTAATATCCTCAGCTCAGCTAAACTTTATAAATTTGAGGAAGAAAAATAGATAAGATTATAGAGCATGAACATGCCACGTAAGAAGTGTTTTGAGTATTCATGGATGGAACTTTTATGTGATAAGAGGCTTTAGAGGATCTTAATCAAATTAGTTTACTAGTTTCCGAAGCATACTCCTCCACACAGTTAAACAACCTTGATTTAGCTCCTCCAATGCCTCTTATCATATAAAACATTTCATCTAGTTGGCAAGAGAAAATAAATCATTCACATGGATTTATAGTTGGCAAATGCATCCAACGATAGTGATGGGGTTGAAAACACCCATTCAAGAACCCGGTAGGAGAAATAGACTTAATGCTCAATCACAACATTTTGTAGCCGCAATTTGTAAAGTTATATGCTCTTAATTAATGAGCGACATATATGATTCAAGATGCCATGGCACTATAAGCTTACATAGATAAAAGAATGACATAACATATAGACATGTCACGTTTAATTGCATGAATAAGAGAGTGTGAATCAGAAATCTCCCCAGCATGACGCTGATCGCCAGCTTCCTGATCAGGGGATGCTGAAGAGTTATTCAATGATAGAGACACCTCACCTCTATTGAAAGAATTGTATTGATATAATATACATTGCAATTTTTCATTCTTAAGTCATTAGCCAATGATTATTTGCCACATTGAATTTCTATCCTATCAAAATTATAATTCACCCAAATTCCTCAATGTATTAATAAGTTTATTGGAATGTGATTAGAACTATAGAATCGTAATAATAATTCTCAAACAACTTATTTACAATGGAAATATTTAAATAATAAGTAACAAAGATAGAGATAAGAATTGGAATGAAAAGCTTTTAAACACTAGAAGAAGAACAGAGGAACAAACATATTTCTCCAATGTGTAACTCTTTTGTGTTAACTCCGAGACTTATTTTACTAATTTATAATTGGGAGTGGTCCCAAATAGAACTTCTAAACATTTAAATCTACTCAATAATATTAAATGGATGAGTAGATTCTCATGTTGCCAATTTGGTTCACAACATAATTCATGTTTCTTTCTCTCTGATAATTCAAAACAAGACTAGTATTTTAACATATCGTTTGGATTCAATAATAAAAGAAATAATATCTTCACTACCTTTATCTAATCTGGATTCTCATTCATGTGCTTTCCTGACAAGTGGATTTGAAAAAAGAAGGGAAAAACTGATCAAAATGAACTGGAAAAAAATATTTTCTATTGTGTTTTTTGAAATTCTACCAAAGTGTCTTATAGAAATTATGAAAGCATTTGATCAACGAGATGTATGTTTTATAACCAAAGGAGGAATATATAATTAAATGGCTTAGAAAAAAGTGCAAAAAGAATAAGTAACGAAGTTTAGATCGTTAATTCTATTTTTACAAACAAGTAGTCTTCCCTTTATTGCTCTTAATGGCATTCAAAACAAGCATAAAAATTCAAAACATAAGTTATTAGCATATCTCCATCCTTCCTTTCACGACCCTATTTATTAGTTCATGATGAAACCTATGACACCAACCAGTAGGTAAACCTAACCCTTAACTTGGAGTCATAGGCTATGGTCTACCAAGAGAAAGTCAACAAAAAGAAGCATAAAACTTGTAACCAAGCTAAGAAAGAGTAATCAACATAAATGTAATACAAGGAACCATCCCAAAACATGGAATCAATCAGCAATCAGGGATATAATGAAAATAAGAGTACAAAGCTATTACAAATACAAAACGAGAACAATATGTCACCAAATATGTAAAATTCAAGAAAATGTACTCATCTAATGAAGAGTCTATTTATTTTTAAGAATGGGTATTGGGGTACATACGCATCCCAATGCCCAATATTGCGTAATATTGGGCATATTAGAGAATATTGTCTTTAGGGTGTTAGTCAATTTCTATGTATTAAGATATACTTTGTTGTTCAAATATCCAAATTCAAGCCTGTTTAGGAAATGTACCTGCAATGAACACCCTAAGCTAATAAAATATTCATTCCTTAGATTCCACAATTAGGTATGAGGCTTCCAAGGGTTAAGCCTAGGTACCATAGATCATGATTATTTAAAATGATCATGTAGAGTAAGTAGTGCCCATGGATATAGTGAGGATCCTTGGGACAACAAGAAATGAGCATCAACACATGTACAACCCATGTGCAAGCACATGTGCAAAAATATGGTTAGGGCGGTTAGGGGCAGGCGCACATGTGGGTGTCAAGCCATGTGCGTATCAAGCCATGTGGGTGTCAGTTATCATGGAATATGTAGCTCTTGAAGGTTTGTATGACGTGAAGAACAATCTTGCTGAACTTGAGGAAGTTCACAAAGAAGGTGTGGCCAACCTCAAACTTGAGCTCACTGAAGCTCTATTCTCATCATAGAGTGTTGGAAGACTTGAAATGGTAGGTTGATGAGACTGTCGAGGTGGGGGTTTTTTCTCCCGTGACTGCACATGATACATGTATTGAGGCTTACAAACCCAAAGAATTTCGTTATTAAAGGAGTACTCAAGATGTTGAAAAATTTTTGTGGCAAATGGATGCCTACTTCAAACATGTTAATATGCACAGTGAGGCTGCAAAAATCCAAACGGTTGCCATGTATTGGACCGATACAACGATGCTGTGGTGGCGGAGGAAAAAGTCGGACATGGACAGGGGGGTTTGTGTTATTGATGATTGCGATTAGTTCAACGAGAAGCTTAAGTGATAGTCATATCCACATAATATTGTCCATGAGGCTCATCGAAAGTTGAGGGAGTTGAAACAAACTTCCTCTATTCGGTACTATGTCAAAGAGTTCACAAAGTTGACCCTCTAGATTCCGAGTTTAACAAGAAATGACTTGATGTTATATTTCATAGATTGCCTAAAAAAATGGTCCAAACAACAAGTCCAAAGGTGACAAGTCCACGACGTGGATGAAGCAATTGTAATTCCGCTAGCTCAAGATCATGTGTCGAATTATTATTATCATGGAAATTGAGATGCCTTGAGGCATAAGATATCATATTACCACGTTGCATGAGAAAACAACCCAAACCCACTAGGGATGCGTCAGAATACATGACAAACTGTTCATTTCCCTTCATAAAGACAACATCGGAGCGGAGGTAAGCTTTTTCTTCAATCCTTTTAATCCTTTCTCACAAGCTTCCATCCTCTCAAATTTAGCTTTCTTTTTGGTTAGGGCTATCAAAGGAGAAGAAATAGAGGAGAATCGTTAACAAATCTCCTAAATTGGCGACTAAGCCCAAAAAACATTTAATATTTGTTGGTGATAATGTTCTAAAAAAATTCTTGAAGGAGTCTGTCTTTTTTGGATCAACCTCTATACCCTTGCTTGACACTATGTGACCTAGGAACGGCAATGATTTCAACCAAAATGCAGACTTATTGAAATTTGCGAACACTTGGTGATATTTTAAGGTTCCCATACGTAGTTTGAAAATCCATTTTTGGAATGTCAATCTCTCTCACACTACTTTGATGGCAGCACGAACGAAGGTCGATGTTTGAAAAGTTATTTTCCTTTGAAATTGATCGAAGAAGTCATCAATTCTTGGAAGAGGATACTTATTATTTATAGTGATCTTATTCAATTGGCGATAGTCAATACACATTCTTAAGTACCCATCTTTATTTTTCACAAACAATACCAGAACACCCCACGAAGATATGTTTGGCTGAATAAAACCCTTGTCTAGCAAATCCTTAAGTTGAACTTTCAATTCCTTCAATTCGGTTGGAGCCATCCGAAAAGGAGGGATACATATAGGGTAAGTATCCAGCATAAGATCAATTTCAAAATCTATTTGTTATTTGGGAGGAATACCAAGAAAGTCATTAAGAAAGACTTCATAAAATTTCCTCACTACGGGGACCGACTCCAATGGAGGGACCTCAGTTCAAAATCTTTTACCCTAACAATGTGATACATGCACCCCTTTGCAATCATCTTTCTAACTTTTATGTATTATATAAATTGATCTCTAGGAATAATGTTTCACCCTTTCAAATCTACAATGGATTCGTTTGGGAATTTGAATCTAATTACCCGAGTTCTACAATCAATGGAGGCATAACATGGATACAACCAATCCATGCCCAACATTACATCGAAATCAAGCATGACTATTTCTACCAAATCAACCACAATGACTCTATGAGATGGTGAAATAGGACAACTCCTATAGACTCTCTTATCATACACCGAGTTACCAACTGAGGTAGAAAGAAAAAAATGTTCATCTACACATCGTTGAGTACATAAAATTTCATAGCCACTAAAGGAGTTACAAAAGACAAAGTTGCATCGGGGCTGACAATGTATAAACATTAATTGATAATACTTTCAACATACCGATAACAACATCTGGAGGTATCTCTTGATCAATTCGAGATTAGAGAGCATAGAAATGATTCTTCTTTGGAGCATCATAATTAGAACCACTTGCTTGTGCTTGTTTGTTCTCCCTCCCTTGAGCTCTTAAGATGGGACAATCACTTTTCATATGAACACTTTTCCAACCACTAAAACAATTACCCGTGCCAACTAGTCACTTGTCTTCATTTTTTGTACCACACTTATCATCAACTAATCCTACATTTTTGTATTGTTAAAGTCACGTAGTAGTTCATATAGCCGGCAATCCTATATTCCATGAACATATGAAACATATAAAGGTGGGTGCTCAATTTGTAAGGAACAACTTGCAATATTGGATCATTAATATTCAATATGTCTCAACCATGAACAATTAGTTGATGCGCTCACTAACTACTTGACAAGGATCACCCATATTGCAATACTTTGATAGTTGGCTATGATGTTAACAACTATGTATGGTTAGAGATTTAGTTAGTTAGTTTGTTTTGTATAAATTAGTTAGTCTTGTACTCTTACTCACTTTCATTCAATAATACAAAAGTTATTTTTCTCCTCTCTCGTTTCTATTTCTTCAGCTTTTCTTCTTTCTTAAGCTTCGATTGAAGCTCAAGTAAGCTCATCAATGAAGTTTTTGTCTTAGTGACTGATGGAACAAGAACTTATGTTATTATTATGTGATAAATAGTATGTTTTGGGTTCTTGGATTCTATAAAGAAAATTTGCATTTGCTTAAGTTTGCGTTTGTACTGGCTATAAGTTAGTCATGCTACTGTCTTTATGATATTCAACTAATATCTTCAAGTTATATTTGGTATTCTTGTTTATTGAAGATATTGGTTTTCATTTTATAGGTTACTTACACAAAACTAATGGAAAATAATACAAATAGTTGTTTTCTAGAATCTTTCACTTCAAATCTTTAGTCACTTTTTGAATAATATAAGGGTGTACATCGATCGGTTTGGTTCAATTTATATAATATTTGTTTTTAGTTTTTAAATATTCTTAACTAATAGATATTGTTTTTTATTTTTTTTTGGTTTATCAATTTTTTTTCTTTAGTGTTTAGAATTTCGATTTAACTAATAAGAAAATGCTCATAAAATTGATATATGATTTCTACAATAATTTTGTGCCACATAAAACAGAAACATTAGTATGTAACATAAAAAGAACAATATAAGTGAAACACAAATAAAAAAAATTAGGACAATAATGTGAATTGAAGGATAAAGGCAAAGATAGTAAATAGTAAGGTACAAATATCAATATTTAATATTTGTATAAAGGTAAAGGAGTAAATTAGAACAAACTTAATGGTCATCGGTTTATCTAATATTAAAAATCAAAATCAAATTGGTAACTCGGTAATTTTTTATAAAACCATTAAAACCTCATTAACACAATAACAATATGCCAATAACATTTTTTGGGTACAATTTTTGCAAACCCCTAATTAATCCACTGATTACGTTCTATGTCCTCTTTGTTGTGCCTCCACAATAATGATTACATCAAACTTCTTAAGTGATTCAAAAAGATACCACAACTACATATAAAATCATACAAAATCTTTACCATAGGAAATCCACATGTTATATATGAGATTTCTTTGTTGAGAAATGTAGTTAGTTTTGATAGATTTCAATGTATAATATCCATTATCAACTAGTGTTGACACAATCACTTTATGGAATGTTGTAGTAAAAAAGTGAAAACATAGAAAAATATTTTTGGAGAAGGCTAGTTTTTTTTGTTTGAAAAGGTACGGTCTAATAGAAAGATACGGAGAATGTTGTTAGAATAATGTACAAGTGAGTAAAAGAGTTAAAAGGAGATAAAGTTTGATGTCATGTCTAATGATCAAAAGACAATGCCATTGGTGATTTTTTTCTAGAAATGCTAAGTTATTTATGACCTGCTGGGAATGACATTTTAGTTGTCAGGTTGTTCTTTTGTGTTTTATGTAAGTTCCCATATTTTTGACCCTTTAAAACATGATTGGTTGACTTTCGTAAAATTTCAAGAACATTGTCCGGATATGCAATATTAACCGTTTAATTACCTCCAAAAGGGCCATTTTAAGCTGAGAGCATGGTTCGTTTGGGGCTCAGCGCTTTTTGCACAAGTTTGTGTCGTTAGGCATTTTAATATTGAAGCTTAAGCCAAAGTTTGACTTCAGTTAACATTATTTATAAGCAAGCTTACATGAGAATTATTTTAACTCTTAGCTCTGGCAGGTCGAGTTTGGTTTAGAACAACCTTTCATACGGATCCCAATGCTTCCAGTTTTTTTTAAAGCCTCTTTGTGGATTTCTGATTCCAATGGAGCTTGAGTGTGGGACTCACTTTTCATTAAGATGACCTTGGATGGAAATTTCAATGACCTCATTAGGTTTGGATTGCTGAATTTAGTGTGGCATCATATCTGGTTCATTAGGTCCTAAATTAATCTTGAGGGTTCGTTCAGAGTTTTTTAAAAAATAGCAAAGTCTGGTATAGCTGGTGCAGATGTTTAGCTACCAATATTTAGGCTTTAAGGTACAGATTTGACTTTTGGTGACCAAATTGCTGCTATTTAAATATCAAAAATTTAAATTCGCCCCTCATCTTCAAAATGCAATTTCATGAGCTATAGAGATTATATTGAGCTGATTTTAGTTGTGCTAGTTCGGATTTTTGTGTGGCTACATGATTGAGAAATTGGGGAAACTTGGAAGTCATCATTCTGAGAAAACTTCTACCCGAAGAGGCTGCTAAGCATGATCTTTGAGGTTTTATGGTAGTTTTATTGCATGTGCAGTTTTTGCCCATTTCCATGGTACGATTTGAGTCCATTTTCAGGGCACAAGTTCGTTGTTATATTTAGGACCGTTGATGGAATCAATTTTATATTTCCAATGTAGGTCCCACATTCCCATTTCGCTCAAGTTTGGTTCCATTTCCATTTACTGAGAATCTAAATTCTAAACATATGCAATGATGTTTTGGTCAATAAATTGATAGTGTGACTATATTTAGAGGCATTTTAGAAATGCATTAGTCATTTGTAATGGATTTCAAGCGCGCATGACAGTATTTAATGTAGGCTTCAATTTATTTTCTTGATTGGGCATTTTAAATAATGTATAATATAGATTGCATGTGATTTAGGATTCTATTTGCCAATAATTAGTTCTCTTGCTACTCATTCTATATTTTCTTCATTCAGGATCATTGGTCCTTTATGCGTACTAGTGTTTTTGGACTTATGAGTGATTAACAATGTATAAATAGTAATTAAGCAATTTTTGAATAGTGTATTGCATGCATTGATAATTATTTTGTTTAGATGTCTATTTAGCGATTGTAAATGTTAAAACTTGCCTTGTTGCTACTTGCCGAAACAAGGATGTAGTTAATAAGAAAACAATTAAACATAGATTTAGAGATGTACTATATAATAGTCTAGTGTCGATTGGTGTGAGGGTGAAAACTAAGTCATACATCAATGTGATGCCTAATATGACGTAAAGGTAAGCGTTAATAAATTATACACACGTAATCGAAATAAGGTGCGGGGCGAAATATTCTAGATTTCGAACCAAGGATGTAAAGATACATAACTTATCACTTTACATGAAATACACTAGGAAAGGATTTCTATTACTAGTATTACCGCGTTATAAACTTGTGGGGAACACGTACGCCCTAGTTACTTTCTCATCTTGATAATAATCAAGGTTAACTCTTGCTTACTTGATATTTACATAATCTTAGGAATTTGTTTCACAAATCCCCCCCCCCTTGTACTTACTTGTTTCGGAAATACTTTGACAAAGAGAATATAGTTGTGGGTTAAACTTAAGTCTAAACCATATTTGTCGTGGGATCGACCCCTACCTATCAGTTGGGTTGTATACTTGATAACGATTGTTCATGCTTATTTAAGGAGGTGTAATTTAAGCATATAAATAATTATACATGAAAATTAACCCTTAATACTCTTAACCTTTTGAGAGTAACTAAGAAAATTAATGCATAGTTTTTTTTTTAAAATGAATTATGGTAATTTAATTAAATACCTTCTCTGTTTTAGGATTTAGTATAATAAATTATGATTATCTATTTAATACTTAATTAATTAAATATTTTATAATATTATGATTGAATGTAGAGGTAAAATTAGTAATCTAAATTTGAATTTTGTACTTTTCCACTTTTAATAATAATATATGAATGATATTATATTTTATGATATGATATGATGATGACGATATATACATTGTTTTATCTATCACAACTTTTCAAATTCTTCCATTATGAGAATTATGAGCATAACTAAAATCAATATCAAGGTACTCATATATCAAGAATATAATAATTTAATTATTTAAGGACTTAAAGACTTAAATTCTTCCATTATGTAATTAAAATATTTATATTTAATTAGATAATTAATCAAATTAGTAAAAGAACAATATGGTAATTTAACTTTTAACTTTGGAGCTTCCCACTTATCCTTTGTTTAATCTTTCATCCTCATTTGTGGTGTATATTAGAATATGTATCCTTGTTAGGTTTGATTCTTATGGGCTTAGGCTATGTTGGAGAATTTGATGCCCTGGACAGTATTTTATTGCCCTTGTAGTTGTGATATGCTCCCTGTAGGGCTTCTATTGGGTTGTTCATCTTGTATTGGTGCTTAAGACCTTGGTGGATCATCATAGCCATACGTTAGCACTAGATGTGCTTAGTTATTGATAGGAGAAGTACGATTTGGGTAAGGCGTCGTTCGTTGAATTTTTCTCCCCGTTTTATTTATTCAGAATCTTTTCTTGTCACTTTGCTTGTTTTTAGTTGTAGGCTAGTTATGATCCTTTGATCTTTGACTATAATGTTGGCACGGGGCCATTTTGAGGACTATTTTGGATGACAAGTAAGTACTTTCTTCCTTGATAACATGGTGTGATTAGAATTATTTGTATATTATTGCTACTGCCTTATTTCAATGTTGGTGATGGCATGCATTGCATTTGTTGTTCACCATCACGTATTTTATGGCATGATCTTGGCTCATAATTTTTTGGTCATAGAGAAATAATATTTTCACTTGACTTTTATTCTAAACTAGCTTAAATGGGAGTTGTGCCAGTTGCATCACTAGATTTATTGAGTTTGAGACTTATGAGTCACCATTAACATGCTCTTTTTTCTTCCTGAGAAACTACACACATCTGGGATATGCTTAGTTCTAAACTGACTAGCTGACACGTTGACGTTCTTTAATTCGTGATTTTTGCTACTCTTGATTCTCTATAGAGTTCATCCCTACTATTTGCATATTAATGTTCTGGTCTTCTCATCTATGTAGTCGATTAATTGCAAGACCCGGATTCAGTCCCAAGCAATGTACACAAACTTCCTATTTCCACTTTCAACCCATCTAGCCGTGAGTCTCACAAAATGTAGGTAGGTGTTTACACTTGCTTACTAATGGTCTTACTTCATAGTCTGCATTCATATACATTGCTTATCACCAATATACTTGTTTTTTTATTGCACCCTTAAGTATATGGGGGCAGGTATGCCTATTGTTTTAGCTTCCAAGGTTATGGGGGTCTGACTAGGTTATTGTTTGATTATATTATGTTCTCTGTTTTTATTGATCGGTTAGGTGATAGGATTTTCTTTAGAATTTTGGCTGTTAATCCTCTTAACAAGGAATAGTTGACTTTGTATCTTAGTTTGATTGTGAATAGGTTGTCGGCTTGAATTCCAGGTATGTTCTTGACTCGGTTCCTTATTGTTTTGTGTCCTATTTACGCTTCTTATTGCTTGTCTATTATGTAATCTCATATTTAGTGTATGTGCTACACTTTCCTTATTACTTATTGCTTACACTTGTCTTATCTTTGATCTTAGTCGACCACGAGTACCATTTTTGGTACTCATACTACTAATCTACTGCATGTAGATCATAGTTTAGGTTCTCACTTTTAATTTGGAGTCTTACGTGGCATTTTAGAGTTCGAAAATTAGGATGAGATCTTGTTATTCAGTAGATTCACTGGTTTATGTCTGCTTTGACTAGACTTAGAGTTGACACCCATTTTGACAGAGTTATAACCCATCTCTATATGTCTATTCGATTAATATATTTTAAAACTTATCTTTTCAGTTATATGCTCACAATTATGTATAAATTTAATATATACTTTAGTAATTCATAATTTATAAAATTATTATTATTAAATATATCGATTGCTAAATTTAAAATAATTAATTTGTTTTTCAAAGCGTATGTGTCTTTTCAGGTGGAAAATGTATTTATTTATGTGAAAATATAAATCATTTATTTAAATATGTGTAGCATATCTTATTAATTAAATAGAAATCTTTTTAATGTCCTCCAAATTATTTAAATCATAACCTATTCTTTCAAATTTATTTCAATTCTAGAATTCTTTATTTAATTTGAAGTCAAATCCTCCACAAGAACTTGTCAATTTTGATCTATTTTGATCCAAATTAATAGGTATCTTATGATTTGTGTAAGTCTAAAATCTACCATTTAGTTAGTCCAATGTCTCTTGGAAATTATACTGGACACAAGATGCCTTTTAGGACGTCTAGTTTTATGATTTCCTTAGTTCAATTTAGCATCTTAACAATAAAGGAAATGAAAAGGGGGGAAGCGGTAGATAGTCCCTTTCGTAAATGATGTAAGTTGACTCGAGCAGAAAATTACAAGATCTAATTTATATTCCGATTACTTAGTCAGGCGTTGATCCAAGAAGGATAGTCGTATGTTTAAATTTAATTTGTCTTGTCTTTTTAATTAATTATTTGTATTTATTTTGGTAAATAAGTAATTAACATAGTGTTTCTCCTATATATTTGTATTGATTTTTTCTTCTTAATTGTCTTCTCTAGTTATAAACCATACTCAGAAGAATAATAAAAGAGTTGCCACGTCGTTGCAAACTTCATTTAGCAAAAAAATGGGGAGAGATACTTAGTATTTGTATTTTATCCAAATACAACCTATACTTATTTTATTTGTAACATCCTTATACTCTTATTTTGATTAAACTTGATTACTGACTAATGGATTGTTCCTTTTAATGCATTTATGTTGATTACCCTTTGTTTGCTTAGTTATAAGTTTTACGCTTCTTGTTATCAACTTTCACTTGGTATCTTGTTCCCTATGACTCTAAGATCATGGTTAGACTTACCTATTTGTTGGGTGTAGCAGGTCCCATCATGACCCAAGAAATTGGATTGTGAGAAGTTGGTATTAGAGTTATAGGTTTGCTGACATTATTTGTTTGAGAGAAAATGTGTATTAAGACCTACTTATTTGTGAGGGGATGTCTGTATCATATCATTAGAAGGTTCTTCCATCATTAACTGATTATTTATTTTTGCTTCAATTAACCTCTAAAATAGATTCTTTAGAATCTGCACTTTCATAGATTGATAGAACAAGGTACTCATTGTATATGGAAAAAGCATCAACATATTCCATCACAGTCTCAGTACGTGGTCAGGTTAGAAGGCCTTAGTTTGGAATAAACATTGAATCAGAGGCATTCTTCAGCATTTAGAGTAATTGGGGTTAGCCCAAAATCAAACATAATCATTGACTACCTCAATTCCTCAAGATTCAGTATTATGAGGTTTGGGATTTTTCAAGGGTACACAGTAGACATGTGTGGTTCCTAATGCAGTGAGTGCTTCTCAGGATAAAGTTGGGTTGAATAGTCCCTAGTAGGGCTCGTCAAGTATTTTGAGTATATCATGTGATTTTAAAGTAGGATAAGCTTAGTCTAACATATTTTTTTTCAGATTGAGATTTTAGTCAGGGGTTGATCGATAGGTTAGCCTTGCCACTCAGTTTGGCATAGGAAAATCTGATATTAATGAAATTTACATTTATCTAGGTTGTTAGCCATGTGAGGGCTACGGAGCAGGTATATATTGAGTCTTACATAGAGAGTGGTACGAGGCCTCGCAATCAGTACAATAGTGATAACATTCCAGTTCTAGGTGGGTATCATCTTAGTGAGGGTCATGTCTCTTCTTGACCTATCAGGCCTATGGTGCGACATCTCAAGTTCTAGGGGGATATGAGGTAGGTCGTTGTACTATGGAAGTAAATTCTCTGGTCATATTTCTCATGGTGACCATCTTAGACCTACCATTGTCGGGTCTCACATTACTCCAATTAGGTGTTTATAGCAGGTTAGACTTGGTGATGAATGATATGAGTATGGTGAAGTAGGCCACTATGTAAAAGATTTTCACAAACTCCAATTAAGATGGGTAGGGGTTGTTCCTAGCTTAGAAGATGTAGGCAGGATAGCTCATCACATCCTTAATGTCAAGCTTCTACTTTAGGGGTTTCCACAATTATGGAGAGTTTGAAAACTAGTTAAAGAGTGCCCCAGGTGGAAGTTGATCTCCTAGGAATTGCCACCATATGATATTCATCAAGATATAGTGGATGGACTATTTTGTATCTATGGAGATCATGTAAATTGATTTAGATTTTGTCCCAAACATTGGACAATGATGAGAGGTTTTAGATATGTTAATTTTTTGATTGATGATACCTTTAGTTATAGGTTGTGTTTTTAGTGTTGTTGGTTCTACTTCAAGTGCTCAAGTTAAGGTTGGTCTTAATCCATTCTATGTTTTTCTAAGCCACTTAGAGGTTGAGGATCCAGGAATTCCTTCTTTGGATGTAATTTTGTGGGTCTTATCCTTTTGTTACTATTTTGTGTGATTTGGGGTTTTTGATGCCTATTCGGGTTTATTTGGCATGTTATGACATCTTCATTTGAGGATTTTGTATGTGATTTTCCTCATTTGTTGTTTTTTTTTATAGTTTATTTACTAGGCCATGTTTCTTAGAATAGGAGTAATAGTTGAGTAGTTCACCGCGCCTTTGCCTTGGTTGTTTTGTTGTGTTGGCGATCTTGGGATTATTGGTTGCCTTTTATCAACTTTATTATGTGTTTTGACTATATTCCAATATTAGTTGATTAGTGTTTGTACCAGGTTTTCCCAGTTGAGATTTGTGTATTGCGGGGCCTAGTTGGTTTAGGAGGTTGCCTTAGTTATATGTCATCCTTTTAAGTAGTAGCTTGGGGATTGCTAGTTGTGTGAGTGGTAGTTTAGTCTTTTGTTGTTTTGTGGTAATCCTAGTTGGCCACTTTAATTTTTTACCCTTGTGTATTCTCGAATGTGAACTTCTGACATCTAAAAGCTAGTCAAATAGGTTAAGGCATGCTAGTACCTCCTCGAACTAGTTTCCGAATGTCATGGACAATCTTGGATGTTTTGATTTATAGACTTCCTAAATGAATTATATTCATTAAAATGGACCTTAAAACGGTGTCTAAACCTTATGACACTTATGTTAGGCTCTAGAACACATCTTGGATTTTCGAAGTTCTTGTTCACGATATGGTCTTGTTTCATCTTGGTTGATAGATTGTGTGGTTTGTGATGGGAGCTGGAATCCTTGGGCCACTATTGTCCAGATAACTATGTTGATACGATGTCTACCATTTTGATTTCCATTAAACTTTAGTAGGACATTGGATATGGGCTCTATGCAATCATGTCGTTCACAAAATGATACTTTTTTTAATTAGTGTGGACAGGTTAAAAGACTGTGTATCAACTGGATTTGTTGGATTTTAAGTATCAAGAATGGATTTTTGTCTTTACCTTGGGGCTGCGTTCCTTGTTATGGCAGATCTTACTTCTCGATGCTTAGGTGAAGCATGTAATTCTACCAAGGTATGGGTTGTATGGGCTTGTAGGCACGTTTCAGATGGTTCTAGAGATGTCAATGATATCTAAGGATCAATAAACACTTTTGATTGCAAGAAGATATTAGATTTTGATAAGATGAGTATTCTTATCGGTGATGTTGGGTTTCTCAAATGAATGTGGCATCTTCAGGGAAATCTGATTCTAATGCAACCAAGTTGGATCACAAAAAAAATTTGGAGAAGCTTTGTTCTAAGAATAAATTCTAAATTAGCGTTGTTCGGATCACAAACGTGTCTGTGAGATTGTCGTAGCATGCAGAACTGATATCCTCATCTTTTCATGCCTTAAGGGTATAACTCTTCTTCAAATTTTAAAGAAAAAAGTACTTTTAGTAGTGGATATTGAGTAATGATCATTGAAGTCATTTCCTCCATTTTTCAATATTTTCAACATTTAGAGCTTTCATGGTAAGATCCAAAGTCATTTATGTTTTGCGAAGACTGAAAATTTAGTTGTTGGGTAGTTTATTTTTATTTTGTGCAAGTTTTCATGTTTTGGAGCCTTTGAAACTTGAATGGTTTATTTTCGTTAAAATTTCATGAATACAACAATAGCATGCAATTCTAACAGTTTCATTGGCTCCAAAAGGGAAATTTTAGGCTACGCGAGGATTCTAGTGTCAGTTTGTGCCGTTAGTCAATTTTACTTTGAAGCTTAAGCCAAATTTTGACTTCATTCAATAATTTTTTTAAACATGCTCAGATGCGATTTCTCATTAGTATTGGTGGCTTCGTAATGTTAAGTTTGCTTATAAACAACCCTTTCTAGAGTTCCCAAGGCTTTCAATTTCATTCTGAGCCTTTTTATTGATTTTGACTTAAAATGCAGCTTGGTTATGGGCTCTAGTTTTCAATGAGACAACCTCATATGGTTGTTTTGATGGTTCTATTGAACCTGGTTTGCCAGATTTATTGGGGTAGAATATCTGGTTTAGTTTCATTAGGTCTAGCAATAATCTTGATGGTCCATTCAAAGATTTTGGAAAATAACTAAATCTAGTATTGCTAATACTGACTTTTAGCGGCTGTGTTTGACTTACAAAGAATAGATTGCTTCTATTTAAATCCTAATTTTTCATCTTCAACCCACATTTTCAATACGTGATTTCTTGAGTTATAGTATTCCGATTGGGATGATTATAGTTGTTTAGGTTCAAGGTTGTTCATGTCTACGTGTTAGAGTGATCAGGGAAGTCTGGAAGTTATTATTATGAGGTAATTTCTTCCCTAAAGGGGATGCCTATGTTTTATTTTGAGCTTTAATGGTGATTTTATTGCATGTTAAATTTTAGCACATTTCAAAGCATAGATTAATCCCATTTTGGGGGCACAAGTTTCTTGAGTTTTTTTAGACCTTTTTACAAATCTATTTATTTCCAACTATTGCAAATTTAGTGCCTATAGTTTGTAATGACGTTGTAATCAATAATTTAACAGCATCGCGGTGTTTAAAGGCATTTCATAAGTGCATAAGTCATGGAGAATGGATTTAGAGCATGTGTGATAGACTTTTAGGTAGGTTTCGGTCTATTTATTTGATTAGAATTATTAGATAATGTATAGTATATGCTTCATGTGAATTAGGATTGTATATCTATGTTGAGTATTATTACTATGTTATTCATTCTATATTTTCTTTATTTCGTTCGAGCTTTGGGACTCTTGTGGGTGTTAAGATATTTAGTGTAGGATTTTAGCCTCTTTGGTGGTATAGATTAGCATGTTTATCCTTCTTACGTTTGACACTTTTTTCCTTAGGCTAGGTTTTAAAATTACATGCCTTAAACCGTGTTATATCGCCTTTGTAGTTCTGAATGGAACTCGCTAGGCGTTCAGAACAAAGGAGATTATGTTCTGCTTCAGACGATCTAGCTAATCATATATAAAAATATCTAATTTTCTTCTATTATATATAAAGGCGTAAGGGTGAAGGCCCATTTAGCGCCTTTCAAAAATTAAGCGGTTATGTTGACTTTAGAAAGGCTACTAAGGACTGGATGAAGAAAGAAAAACGTCCGCTAAAGCCTAGGTATATGATTTGCAAATGCGATCATGAATCAAACTATAGAATACATTCAACTACAAGTGGGCCCTCTGGTAAACCCACAACCTTGGCTTTTTAGAGAATCTCGCTCCTGTGTCGTAATACTTGTAGCTCGGCAGCCGACCGGGTGGGTTTGCTTATCCTTCTAGTTCCGAGTGTCTTCTTCGATAGTAATAGCAGCCCATAGGAGTGAGATTACCTTGCGGGGGGGGGGGGGGGGGGGGTCACTCTGACATCAGTTTCCATTTATTCTATGGTCAATTGCTTTGTCGGTGCAAGGCCAAAAATCGGAATACATTGATTTCGCTCGTTCCCATTCTTCGCTTCAGGGCCTGTCCCTCATTGTGGTCAGTACTCCATACTGTCAGACACTGAAGCTTACACTTCTTCACTAATTATGACGGTTCATCAGGGACTCTTTTTTCCTCCCTTTTCTACTTACTCGTAGGGGTCGGGACCCCCAAAAAGGGGGATGGAGTCAACTGAACATCTCAGCCTTTGGTAGGAACTTCTCCAGTGATTTCCCTACATTTTACTAGATCATTCTTAGACTAAGACTACGACATTGAAGAAGCACGCTTACTCTTATTCCAAGAATTACAGCAAGACATGTTGTTCGGTAATGAAGTTCAAATTTCTCGACTTGATTTCTCTCTTATCTTGCAGTTGGAAGTCATTCTTCGCTTCGTTCAAGAATCAACTGCACATGAATAGGTTCTTCCTTAGGCCTTCAAGGATGGATATGACTTGGTGAAGGGAATCTATGAGAGATAGTTCTTGAACCACGTTATGACCAACACGGAACCAACTTCTTGGGACTCTTTTCTACCTGACTAATTATCGCCAAGACATTGCTTACACTTTCAATATTGGAGAACGTGATCACCCAATTTTTATAAGGACAAGCCAAGACCATCTCACTTCAAAAGTACTTTTTGTATTCTGTGATGGATCAAAACCTCATTGAGAAGAGGTTGATTCCTATCTACGTCATCTTCTCTTCAGCCGTCTTGTTACTAATATATTGATTTCATTAAGGTAGTAGATTATACTTATTGGACTTTGAACATCGTCCCAATGCCCAAGAGAGATGGATGTAACCTCCCAAAAGTGACCAATCTCTTACTTTTTCTACCTAGGGGTATCACTTATCCCCATTGAGTACCTTGTATCCCCCCCCTTCTTCATTGAAAAGAATGTCTACTATCTATGTCATTCCTTGGCAGGTGAATATGAGAGAGGTTGTAAGTGCATTCTCTCCTTCTCCATCTTCTTGAAAGCACTCTTTGAGCATGCTTACAGAATGATTGACACTCACATCTCTCTCATCTCCACTGATTTCTCTATAGTTTACTAGCGCATTTCTAGACTAAGACTACGGCATTGGAGGTAACCTTACACTTTGGGTATCTGCTCGCGGATGACTTAACTTGTGCTGTGAATCAGTTTTACTCTCATCCATCGGGTTAAGGGTGGTTCATTCAACCGCCATCCACGACTCCTCCACCAGATAATTCCGGTGTGGAGCTCATTCCTGATGTTTGAATTGAAGGGCGTGGCCTAGCCTCGGGTTTGGAAGGATAGAAACTATAAAAGCTCTATTTCGTGGTTGAAGGGCATATTTGTAGATACTACGGTTCTGAGGATGGATTAAAAAGGGCTTTTAAGGACTGGAGATGACAGGTGGATTAGAGAGGTAGCGTAGGGGAAAATCAAAGGCCCATCAGGATTAGGCGTAGATGAGCCTCGACTAGGCCATCATTGATGAAAAAAGAAAAACTTCCCCCGTCGCATCATTAATTGGTGGAGAATTCAAGATCAGTTCCAGAATTTGAGTGAAATAGACCTTCCCTATCATCTAAGGGTGAGGCAGGAATTGTTTCAAATGTTTATTGTTCAATATCTCGGCTGCTCAAGAATTTTGACTAGTTGTTCCTCCAACCCGAAGTGGATTCAAGGGGAAGAGTAGAGACTCACCTTGCAGTAGAAAGGTGTTCGGTATTGGGATGGGTTCAAATTGAACCATGATTGGAGCTGAGATGATTCATACGAGCTTGGTTAGGTCAATATTTGTACCATCGCATCTATTTGATGTAATATAGTATAAAGGCTGAAGGTGAGAAATTATCCTTTAAAGTAGATGCAGATTTTGTAGCTTAAAGGATGGATTTTCAGCGAGAAATCAATTGAAGAGTTGGTGTTGGTTTAGTCAAAAATCAAAGTTTATTCTGTCCTAAAAAATTCACTTTTGATGATTACATCAACAATATTCCAGAAAGTGGATCTATTTTTTTTTCTTCTCTTTTAAGAAAAGCAAAATTGTAATTCCCGGATCATTTTACATTTCAATTTGAACTAAGCATTTTATGTCCAACTCTACGTAGTCCTTACCAACATATGCATCTGATCATATATGAATATTATCTATTCCAACAAACAAATAATACAAAAGAACGAGGTTTGGGTGCGATTATGTCCTTATAGGGAGTTTGTCGAGGGTAATAATGAGAATCAAATCGATTAAATCACAAAGATATATTCACTTATATAGAAGAAGAATCGAAAATGGAGCGCATGGTTCATGTAGCAGTGAAAAAGTCAGCCGCCTTTTATGAAGTTCGGGCTTTCGAGATTGAATTGTAGACAAAGTCTTTTCCACGTTTATAAAGACTGGTTTGAAAGGACTAGGAAATATCAATTGTTCGCACTTCTTCAAGGATTCAGGGAGCAAAAGAGAGTGATGACATCGTACGGTGTCGCTACCCTATAAAGGATTATATGATTAACTTAATTGAACGAATCTGCTCTCTTTGTTGTGCACAAGAGAAAGCTCTGCAGATGAAGAAGGCGATGGGTAAATGTTTTTTTAAGTTCATACAAGGATCCAGAGAAAGGATTTTTTTCTATTCACGCGAAAGGCGCATGGGTTGACTCTATTTCTTTTTAAGAGTTAGCCAGTGATAAGGAAATACTAGTGCTCAGAAATTCTGCTGACATTGAGCTTAAACTAGCTGCTACCATTAAAAGAAAAGAGAGCTTCGTGACTTCCGGGCTTAGCTTTTTTCTGGTGCAGATGAATAAATGGGTATTTTACTTTCAATTGTTGCTCTTGGGAAAGAAGTTTCATTTACTTTTGTAGTCTCATATGTATTTAAATTAAACGTTTCCCGTGAGAGGTCTGAAAAGGAAGCTTGAACGAAGTGAGAGGGTGGATGTAATTCATTTGGTCACCTACACGGAGAGGGAAATTCTTTTTATTGCCTTCCTGGGTCTCAGATCTCTCTTTCCCTTATCCCATGCATGGGGAAAAAGTCATTGAGTTTGATCAACTGCACTCTTGGGCCGCAGGAAGAGCATCACTTTGTGTATATTCAAAGATCCGAGACTTCAAGTGTTGTTGGTGACATTTGTTTCCTGTCCCTACTCTTCTATCACTCTTACCATTGTTAGGCTATTAATTAGTGTTATTAAACTTTGAATCAAGTCGGGAAAAAGAAGTCCAACTCTAGGCTTTAAAGAAGAGAAGAAAGAATTTTCTTATAAGGAAATGATTTAGGAAAGACAGATCCCATGTTCTGTAAATACGTGCCTACTGATGGAAGCCTTTCTCCATAAAGTGCGCTACTAGAGGGGTCCTTCCCTGTGATGTATGTTGGAGGGTCAGATTCTACTTACTTACTTCTAGAATTGAAGGTTGGCAAGGAAGACCCCATCATGTTCTATTCTAAGCCATGCCATAAATACAATATACCAATGTTAGCAAATCAGATTCTTCAAAACAAGATTCTGTAGGGCCAAAAAATATATTTTCCAAATAAGTCAGAATCTTAGCGTATGCTCTTCCTTTCCGGCAGACTCTTCTTTTGAAGAATGTGATTCGCTAACATTGGTATAATGAATTTGCCGTATGAGGAAGGGCTCAGAATATCCAAGAATCCAAAGAAAAATATATAAGACGAACAATTAATGAGAGACGGTCATAATAAAGTTTACAAATTATTTTTTGATGCAATTGAAGGCAAAGAGGGAAGATTTCATGAGAATTGCTTCCCCTAGGGCTTGTATTGGGTTGTTTATCTTGTGTTGGTTCTTTATACTTTAGTGGCTCATCGTAGACATAGGTCAAAACTTGTTGTTCTTAGTCATATACTAGAGTAGTACGAGTGTGGTAAGGCATCACCCCTTGAGTCGCCCCCCCCTTTGATTGACTCAGTAGCTTTGTTTGGTACCTTCGCTAGCTTGCTATGGTTCTATGATGTTTCATTTTGTTGTTGGGCCCGAGGCTGTGTTTGGACACAAGTTGGATCCCTGGTTAGTAATTCTCTCCCTGGTATCGTGATTTGATCGGACTTACATTTTTTTATTTCATGTGCCTTATTTTTTAACTATAACATGTTTTTTGGTACGATCCTAGCTCATGAATTGGCTCATCATTGACATTGAGAAATAGTGTTTTCACTCTACTTTTATTCACATTAGATTTAACAAGAGATGTACCACATGGATCACTAGATTTATTAATTTTAATAATAAAGAAATGTCGTTGACGTGCTCCTTTTCTACTTGGGACATTAGAGGCTTGTGGTATGTGCTCAGGTTTTATGACTAGCCAGTGCTTTGATTTCTTTCTTGTATAATTTTGGCTACTCGTGGTCCTTTATGGAGTTAATTCCTACTATCCGTAGAGTAAGGGTCTGTTCTTATCCTTTATGGAGTTGATATGTTGTAAGACCTGGATTCTCTCTCATCTATGTAATAAAAAATCAACCTAAAACCTTACAAAAATCTCTCTTTCAAGAAGATATGACTATTAGAATTGAACCAAAGTTTCTTCATCGGGTAAACTACAACAGCAAAAGTAAATTCCATGCATCAAAGTATCTACCCATTTCAGTTGATCTCTTCAAGCATCAATCAAAGATCTAAACTAGGATTAAGTTTTAAAACTTAAGCCATAATTAATCTCATGCTAAATAACTCAAACCCATAAGTGTGCAATAGTAAAATAGAGTAAGACACACGACCTACAAAATTAAATAAACACCCAACCCCATAATTAGACCCTTAGATTTGGGGTTTTAGCACAACATCATAATAAGAAAAAAAATTATACCAACAAAGTTGTAGACATTAATGTGTTGATGATAAACAAATAATTTTCAACACTCATTTCAATTTCAACAATCAATTATAAATTATAAAAGTTTTGCAAAAACCCTTAAACTAAGAGAAAGGGCAAAAAGTTCAAAAACTCAATAATATGATAGATGAATTCTTCAAAAGATAAAATTCAAGATAAATTTTCTCTATCCTTTGAGCTATTTATATTTTCCCAAAAAAATAGTGAGAAATTCCATGTGCGACCTGATCGGAAACGTTTATCAAGCTCACTTTTCCATTCAGTGGATCACCATTTTCTCTTGAGATCGCCCTTCATTTCCTTTAAGCTTTAGTCTATTTGAACCTCAGTTGGTGAAGTCAATCGATTTGGCCTTTCACATTCGACGACTGAGCGATTACAATCTTGTTAACCCATTGAGCCTTCAATTCAACTTAAAAGTCTATCATCTTCGGCAATGGAACATCAAACTTGCCCAATAAGTTCAGTAAACTAACGTTTCCACTTTAGTTCGCCAACCTGCCTTAAATATGATCAAACATACATGATCACTTTGATTGAGGTATGACTTTTTGGGCAATCCACCCTTTTAGGCGATAACAAGCTTAGAGTTTACACTATTTTAAATGTTTGTCCTTTTTTTGTAGATTCATCCTTGCCTTATCCTTTAGCTTTTATAACTGCAAAACACCAACATATCATCAAAATAAGACATAAATAGGCATTGAGGACATTAATTATTGAACGAAAATTCTACAAATTAGTGAAAATAACAGTCATCAAGGTGATGATAAACTAATGTTTTGACCGTTGACGCTTGTATTGAACTATATTAAAAGAAATAAAGGGAATACTACTTCTTTGTAAAAATCACAAAGAAATAATTTATGATCTAGATTGTCTAACTTACTCTTTTTGCCCTTTCTGAGGCATTTAAATATTTTTCCTCCTTTGGTTATAAGACATGCATCTTAGATATCATCTGCTTTCATAATTCTAATAAGCTCCTTTGGTAGAATTTCAATAATATAGTAGAATATTTTTGTTCTTTTTATTTCATTCTGAAAGCATTTCCTTAAATTTTTTAAATCCTTCTGTGAGGAAAAGCAAATTGTTAAGAATATACATTAGAGAAAGGCCACATGCTATATCTTTGAGGATTGAATCGAAACGACATGTTAGAAGACAAATCTTATTTGGTATCATGGGATCAATAGAGTTAGAGTTGTAAATATGGGATAGGCTTGTTGCGATGGGCTAGCCTAACTCGTAATTTGATAGGGTTAGGCTACGATTTTTGGAACCCATTTGAGAAAAGGAATTTTTTAGCCCGACCTCAATAAGTGTGCCGACTTTTTGGGATTGAGAAATATGGATAAGGCAAGTCGGTGGGCCAAATAAAATTAATTAAAAAATAAAAATACAAAAAATTATTAAAATTAACAAGAGTATAAACTCAAAATCTTGTTAAGTTTGGAATATTATAATTTAAATAAAAATTGTTTTTATAAAAGATTTACTACGTAAAATAAAAATTCACAATATATTTCTAACGAATCATTTCATAAGCCATACCCTATGGAATATTGTCATATATTTTGTGTTTTATTATGATCATTAGAAAATAATTAGATTAATATTTACATTTAGCTATTTATTCTTTTACATGAAATCAAACTTAATAAGTATTATAAAGATAATTTTATTGAGTATTTGATTAACAAGTAGTAACGTTAACACTGTGTGATATTATTTTGTCGTTATTTATGATAATATTTTCAAATTATAATTTAATATTTTTTTAAAAAAGAATTGGCTCAGCAAAACATGTAGCCCACATTTGTGGGTTGGGCCAACCATTTACTAGCCCACACAATAAATGGGCTAGCATGGCCTGCCCCATCAAATTTCAAAGTGTGTATGAGTTAGCCTAGATGAGGTTGGCCAACCCATATGGACAACTCTAATTAGAGTCATGAAGTATGTTGTGAGCTAAATTGACTACATGAGGGCCTATTGTTGGAGGGCCGCAAGAGACTATCCACTTAAGATAATTGGGCAGATTAAAATGTTGGAGTGTTTTGTTTGGGATCCATACCCAATTATCAATTGGTCAAATAGGTATGGGAGTTAACACAAAAGAACTATTCATGTTGAAGAAAAATGTTTGTTCCTCTCTTGTTCTTCAAAAGTCTAAAACTTTTAATCCCAATTCTTATCTCTATCTTTGTTACTTATTATTTCATTATTTCCATTATTATTTGAGTATTGCGATCATGATTCTAAAGTTGTAACGACATACCAATATTTTTATTAATATAGTGAGGAATTTTGGTGAATTATAATTTCAACAGGATAAGAATTCAATGTGGAAAAGGTCAATTGCCTAATGATATGAGAATGAAATTGTGCAATGAATATCATCAAATTAGTACAATGCTTTCAACCGAGTTGAAGTGGCTCTATCATTGGAAAATTCTTCAGTATCCCCTGATCAAGAAGTTGGGCATATGCGTCATGTTGGATAATTCTTATTCACGTTGTCTTATTCATGCCCTTAGGTGTGACATTTATCTATGCTATCACAATCTTTTCTCTGGATAAGATTGTAGTGACATGGCATCTTGACTCATAGCTTCGCTCAATAATTAGGAGCGGGAAGCTTTACGAATTGCACCGACAAAATAGTTTAATTGAGCATTAGGTTCATTTATCCTTCCAGGTTCTTGAATAGGATCTTTTCGGCCAATCGTTGTTGTTGGATGCATCTGGCAACTATGAATCCCCATGAATGATTTATTTTCTCTTGCAAGGAGTTTTTTGGAAACTAGCATAGAACTGATTGTGTTTGGAAAAAAGATCAGGTTATATGTCATTCACCGTTATAGTTTATTGAAAAATACGTCGTCATATGGAATGCGGATAAAGGAACAAAGATGTTTGTTTGGTTTTTCCAGCCTTAGGGAGATCGTTATTTTAGCTGTTGGTTGTGACACACAAGGTAATATCCTCAGCTCAGCTAAACTTTATCAATTTGAGGAAGAAAAATAGAAAAGATTATAGAGCATGAACACGCCACGTAAGAAGTGTTTTGAGTATTCATGGATGGAACTTTTATGTGATATAAAACATTTCATCTAGTTGGCAAGAGAAAATAAATCTTTCACATGGATTTATAGTGGGCAAATGCATCCAACAATAGTGATGGGGTTGAAAACACCCATTCAAGAACCCGGTAGGAGAAATAGACTTAATGCTCAATCACAACATTTTGTAGCCTCAATTTGTAAAGTTATCTTCTCTTAATTAATGAGCGAAATATATGATTCAAGATGCCATGGCACTATAAGCTTACATAGATAAAAGAATGACACAACATATAGACATGTCACGTTTAATTGCATGAATAAGAGAATGTGAATCAGAATTCTCCCCAGCATGACGCTGATGGCCAGCTTGCTGATCAGGGGATGCTAAAGAGTTATTCAATGATAGAGACACCTAACCTCTATAGTAAGAAATGTATTGATATGATATACATTGCAATTTTTCATTCTTATGTCACTAGCCAATGATTATTTGCCACATTGAATTTATATCCTATCAAAATTATAATTCACCCAAATTCCTCAATATATTAATAAGTATATTGGAATGTGATTAGAACTATAGAATCGTAATAACAATACTCAAACAACTTATTTACAATGGAAATATTGAAATAATAAGTAACTAAGATAGAGATAAGAATTGGAATGAAACGCTTTTAGACAGTAGAAGAAGAACAGAGGAACAAACATATTTCTCCAAGGTGTAACTCTTTTGTGTTAACTTCGAGACTTATTCTACTAATTTATAATTGGGGCTGGGTCCCAAATAGAACTTCTAAACATTTAAATCTACTCAATAATCTTAACTGGATGATTAGATTCTCATGTTGCCAATTTGGTTCACAACATAATTCATGTTTCTTTCTCTTTGATAATTAAAAACAAGACTAGTGTTCTAACATATCGTTTGTATTCAATCCTAAAAGAAACACTATCTTCACTACCTTTATATAATCTGGATTCTCATTCATGTGCTTTCCTGACAAGTGGATTTGAAAAAAGAAGGGAAAAGCTGATAAAAATGAACTAAAAAAAAATATTTTCTATTGTGTTTTTTGAAATTCTACCAAAGTGTCTGATAGAAATTGTGAAAGCATTTGATCAACGAGATGTATGTTTTATAACCAAATGAGGAATATATAATTAAATGGCTTAAAAAATTACAAAAAGAATAAGTAACGAAGTTTAGATCGTTAATTCTATTTTTACAAACAAATAGTCTTCCCTTTATTGCTCTTAATGGCATTCAAAACAAGCATAAAAATTCAAAACATAAGTTATTAGCATATCTCCATCCTTCCTTTCACGACCCTATTTATTAGGTAATGATGAAACCTACGACACCAACCAATAGGTAACCCTAACCCTTAACTTGGAGTCATAGGCAATGGTCTACCAAGAGAAAGTCAACAAAAAGAAGCATAAAACTTGTAACCAAGCTAAGAAAGAGTAATCAACATAAATGTAATACAAGGAACCATCCCAAAACATGGAATCAATCAGCAATCAGGGATATAATGAAAATAATAGTACAAAGCTATTACAAATACAAAACGAGAACAATATGTCACTAAATATGTAAAATTCCAGAAAATGTACTCATCTAGTGAAGAGTCTATTTATTTTTAAGAATGGTTATTGGGGTATATAGGCATCCCAATGACCAATATTGCGTAATATTGGGCATATTAGAGAATATTGGCTTAAGGATGTTAGTCAATTTCTATGTATTAGTTAGTTTTTTCTCCCGAGACTACACATGATACATATATTGAGGCTTCCAAACCCAAAGAATTTCGTGATGAAAGGAGTACCCAAGATGTTGAGAACTTTTTGTGGCAAATGGATGCCTATTTCAAACTTGTTAATATGAACACTGAGGCTACCGAAATCCGAACGGCTGCCATGTATTGGACAGATACAGCGATGCTGTGGTGGCGGAGGAAAAAGTCGGACATGTACAGGAGGTTTGTGTTATTGATGATTGCGAGAAGTTCAACGAGAAGCTTAAGTGATAGTCATATCCACATAACATTGTCCATGAGGCCCATCGAAAGTTGAGGGATTTGAAACAAACCACCTCTATTCGGTACTATGTGAAAGAGTTCACAAAGTTAACCCTCCAGATTCCGAGTTTAACAAGTAATGACTTGATGTTATATTTCTTGGATTGCCTAAAAAATGGGCCAAATAAGAAGTCCAATGATGTCAAGTCCTCGATGTGGGTGAAGCAATTTTAGTTCCGCTAGCTCAAAATCATGTGTCAGATTATTATTATCATGGAAATTGAGTTGCCTTGAGGCATAAGATATCATATTACCATGTTGCATGAGAAAACAACCCAAACCTACTAGGGATGCGTTAGAATACACAACAAACTGTTCATTTCCCTTCGTAAAGTCAACATCGGAGCGGAGGTAAGCTTTTTCTTCAATCATTTAAAGCCTTTCTCACAAGCTTCCGTCCACTCAAATTTAGCTTTCTTTTTGGTTAGGGCTATCAAAGGAGAAACAATAGAGGAGAATCCTTAACAAATCTCCTATAATAGTCGACTAAGCCCAAAAAAATTTTAATATTTGTTGGTGATAATGTTCTACAAAAATTCTTGAAGGAGTCTGTCTTTTTTGGATCAACCTCTTTACCGTTGTTTGACACTATGTGACCTAGGAACGTCAACGAGTTCAACCAAAATGCAGACTTATTGAAATTTGTGAACACTTGGTGATATTTTAGGATTCCCATACATTGTTCGAAAATCCATTTTGGGAATGTCAATCTCTCTCACACTACATTGATGGCAGCACGAACGAAGGTCGATGTTTGAAAAGTTATTTTCCTTTGAAATTGATCGAACAAGTCATCAATTCTCGGAAGAGGATACTTATTATTTATAGTGATCTTATTCAATTGGCGATAGTCAATACACATTCTTAAGTACCCATCTTCATTTTTCACAAACAATACCAGAACACCCCACGAAGATATGTTTGGCTGAATAAAACCCTTGTCTAGCAAATCCTTAAGTTGATCTTTCAATTACTTCAATTCGGTTGGAGCCATCCGACAAGGAGGGATAGATATAGGGTCAGTATCCAGCATAAGATCAATGTCAAAATCTATTTGTCATTTGGGAGGAATACCAAGAAAATCATTAAGAAAGATTTCATAAAATTTACTCACAATGGGGACCGACTCCAATGGAGGGACCTCGGTTCAAAATCTTTTACCCTAACAATGTGATAAATGAACCCCTTTGCAATCATCTTTCTATCTTTTATGTATTATAGAAATTGACCTCTAGGAATAATGTTTCACCCTTTCCAATATACAATGGATTCGTTTGGGAATTTAAATCTAATTACCCGAGTTCTACAATCAATGGAGGCGTAACATGGATACAACAAATCCATGCCAAACATTACATCGAAATCAAGCATGACTATCCAAATCAACCACAATGACTCTATGAGATGGTGAAATAGGACAACTCATATAGACTTTCTTATCTTACACCGAGTCACCAACTAAGGTAGAAAGCAAAAAAGGTTCATCTACACATCGGTGAGTACATCAAATTTGATAGCCACTAAAGGAGTTACAAAAAAAAAAGTTGAATCAGGGATGACAATGTATAAACATTAATTGAAAATACTCTCAACATTCCGGTAACAACATCTAGAGGTATCTCTTGATCAAATCGAGATTGGAGAGCATAGAAATGATTCTTCTTTGGAGCATCATCATTAGAACCACTTTGTTGTGCTTGTTTGTTCTCCCTCCATTGAGCTCTTAAGATGGGACAATCACTTTTCATATGAAGACTTTTTCAACCACTAAAGAAATTACCCGTGCAAACTAGTCACTTGTCTTCATTCTTTGTACCACACTTATCATCAACTAATCCTACATTTTTGTATTGTTAAAGTCAACTAGTAGTTCATCTAGCCGGGAAGCCTATATTCCATGAACCTATGAAACATATAGAGGTGGGTTGTCAATTTGTAAGGAACAACTTGTAATATTGGATCATTAATATTCAATATGTCTCAACCATGAACAATTAGTTGATGCACTCACTATGTACTTGACAAGGATCAACCATATTGCAATACTTTGAAAGTTGGCTATGCTGTTAACAACTATGCATGGTTAGAGATTTAGTTAGTTAGTTAGTTTTGTATAAATTTGTTAGTTTTTTACTCTTACTCACTTTCATTCAATAAAACAAAAGTTATTTTTCTCCTCTCTCGTTTCTATTTATTCATTTTTTCTTCTTTCTCAAGCTTTGATTGAAGCTTAAGTGAGTTCATCAATGAAGTTTTTGTCTTAGTGACTGATGGAACAAGAACTTATGTTATTACGATGTGATCCATTGCAAGTTTTGGGTTCTTGGATTCTATAAAGAAAATTGGCATTTGCTTAAGTTTGAGTTTGTAATGGCTATAAGTTAGTCATGCTACTGTCTTTATGATATTCAACTAATATCTTCAAGTTATATTTGGTATTCTTGTTTATGGAATATAATGGTTTTCATTTTATTGGTTACTTACACAAAACTAATTGAAACTAATACAAATAGTTGTTGTCTAGAATATTTCACTTCAAATCTTCAGTCACTTTTTGAATAATATAAGGGTGTACATCGATCGGTTTGGTTCAATTTATATATTATTAGTTTTATTTTTTAAATATTCTTAACTAATAGATATTTTTTATTATTTTTTTTCTTTATCAATTTTTTATCTTTAGTGTTTAGAATATCGATTTAACTAATAAGAAAATGCTCATAAAATAGATATATGATTTCTACAATAATTTTGTGCCACATAAAACAGAAACATTAGTATGTAACATATAAAGAACAATATAAGTGCAACACAAATAAAAAAAAATCAGGACAATAATGTGAATTGAAGGATAAAGGCAAATATAGTAAATAGTAAGGTACAAATATCAATATTTTATATTTATATAAATGTAAAGGAGTAAACTAGAACAAACTTAATGGGTCATCGTTTATCTAATATTAAAAATCAAAATCAAATTGGTAACACGGTAATTTTTTATAAAACCATTAAAACCTCATTAGCACAATAACAATAAGCCAATAACATTTTTTGGGTACGATTTTTGCAAACCCCTAATTAATCCACTGATTACGTTTTATGTCCTCTTTGTTGTGCCTCCACAATAAGAATTACATCAAACTTCTTAAGTGATTCAAAAAGATAACACAACTATATATAAAATCATACAAAATCTTGACCACAGGAAATACACATGTTATATATGAAGGTTTCGTTGTTGAGAAATGTAGTTAGTTTTGATAGACTTCAATGTATAATATCCATTATGAACAAGTGTTGACGCAATGACTTTATGGAATGTTGTAGTAAAAAGGTGAAAACATAGAAAAATATTTGTGGAGAAGGCTAGTTTTTTTTTGTTTGAAAATGTACGATATAATAGAAAGACACAGAGAATGTGGTTATAATAATGTACAAGTGAGTAAAAGATTTAAAAGGAGATAAAGTTTGATGTCATAGATAATGATAAAAAGTCAATGCCATTGGTGATTTTTTATGAAAATCAAAAGAACTTTTAAATTTAATCAACACATTTTACAAGAAAAGAATGAAGAATGTTGTTCTAAAGCGTATTGTAATTAACACATTTCCTCCATTTTCATATATTTTTGGCATTTAGAGATTTTTTCTAGAAATGCTAAGTTATTTATGACCTGCTGGGACTGACATTTTAGTTGTCAAGTTGTTCTTTTGTGTTTTATGTAAGTTCCCATATTTTTGACCCTTTAAAACATGAATGGTAGACTTTCATAAAATTTCAAGAACATTGTCCGGATATGCAATATTAACTGTTTAATTACCTCCAAAAGGTTCATTATAAGCTGAGAGCATGGTTGGTTTGGGGCTCAGCGCTTTTTGCGCAAGTTTGTGTCGTTAGGCATTTTAATATTAAAGCTTAAGCCAAAGTTTGACTTCAGTTAACATTATTCATAAGCATGCTTACATGAAAATTATTTCAACTCTCATCTCTTGCAGGTCGAGTTTGGTTAAGAACAACCTTTCATACGAATCCCAATGCTTCCTGTTTTGTTTAAAGCCTCTTTGTGCATTTCTGATTCCAATGGAGCTTGAGTGTGGGACTCACTTTTCATTAAGATTACCTTGGATGGATGTTTCAATGACCTCATTAAGTTTGGATTGGTGAATTTAGTGTGGCATCATATCTGGTTCATTAGGTCCTAAATTAATCTTGAGGGTTCGTTCAGAGATTTTAAAAAAATAGCAAAGTCTGGTATTGCTGGTGCAGATGTTTAGCTACCAAAATTTAGGCTTTTAGGTCCAAATTTGACTTTTGGTGACCAAATTGCTACTATTTAAATCTCAAAAATTTAAATTCGCCCCTCATTTGCAAAATGCAATTTCATGAGCTATAGAGCTTATATTGAGCTAATTTTAGTTGTGCTAGTTCGGATTTTTGTGTGGCCACATGATTGAGAAATTGGGGAATCTTGAAAGTCATCATTTGAGAAAAATTCTACCCGAAGGGGCTGCTAAGCATGATCCTTGAGGTTTTATGGTAGTTTTATTGCATGTGCAGTTTTTTCCCATTTCCATGGTAGAATTTGAGTCCATTTTAAGGGCACAATTTCCTTGTTATATTTAGGACCGTTTGATGGAATCAATTTTATATTTTCAATGTAGGTCCCACATTCCCATTTTGCTCAAGTTTGGTTCCATTTCGATTTACTGAGAATCTAAAGTCTAAACATATGCAATGATGTTTTGTTCAATAAATTGATAGTGTGACAATATTTAGAGGCATTTCAGATATGTATTAGTCATTTGTAATGGATTTCAAGTGCGCATGATAGTCTTTGATGTAGGCTTCAATTTATTTTCTTGATTGGGCATTTTAGATAAGATTTAGGATTCTATTTGCCAGTAATTAGTTCTCTTGCTTCTCATTCTATATTTTCTAAATTCCGGATCATTGGTCCTTTATGCGTACTAGGGTTTTTGGACTTATGAGTGATTAATAACGTATAAATAGTAATTAAGCAATCTTCGAATAGTGTATTGCATGCATTGATAATTTTTTCGTTTAGAAGTCTATTTAGCGATTGTAAATGTTAAAACTTGCCTTGTTGCAACTTGCCTAAACAAGGATGTAGTTAATAAGAAAACAATTAAACATAGATTTAGTGTTGTACTATCTAATAGTTTAGCGTCGATTGGTGCGTGGGTGAAAACTAAGTCATACATCATTGTGATGCCTAATATGACGTAAAGGTAAGCGTTAGTAAATTATACACACGTATTCAGAACAAGGTGCGGGGTGAAATTTTCTAGATGTCGGACCAAGGATGTAAAGATACATAACTTACCCCTTTGCATGAAATACACTAGGAAAGGATTTCTATTACTAGTATTCCCGCGTTATAAACTTGTGAGGAACATGTATGCCCTAGTTACTTTCTCATCTTGATAATAACCGAGGTTAACTCTTGCTTACTTGATAATTACATAATCTTAGAAATTTGTTTCACAAATCCCATCCCCCCTTGTACTTACTTGTTTCGGAAATACTTTGACTAAGAGAATATAGTTATGGGTTAAACTTAAATCTAAACCATATTTCTCGTGGGATCGACCCCGACCTACCAGTTGGGTTCTTTACTTGATAACGATTGTTCATGCTTATTTAAGGAGGTGTAATTTGAGCATATCAATAATAATACATGAAAGGTAACTTTTAAAATTACTTATTCATTTTTTTCAAATTAATTAAGAGCCTCGATGCATTGATTTGGAAAGCATACATTACACATGCTTTTGAATCTAATCCATATAAAGTAACCGTTAATACTCTTAACCATTTGAAAGTAACTAAGAAAATTAAGGTATTGTTTTGTAAAAGAAAGAATTATGGTAATTTAATTAAATACCTTCTCTATTTTAGGATTTATTATAATAAAATATGATTATCTATTTAATACTTAATTAATTAAATATTTTATAATATTATGATTGAATGTAGGGGTAAAATAGTAATCTAAATTTGAATATTGTATTTTTCCACTTTTATTAATAATATATGAATGATATTATATTATATGATATGATATGATGATGACGAAATATACATTGTTTTATCTATCACAACTTTTCAAATTGTTCCATTATGAGAATTATGAGAAGAACTAAAATCAATATCAAGGTACTCATATATCAAGAATATAATTATTTAATTATTTAAGTACTTAAAGACTTAAATTCTTCCATTATGTAATTAAAATGTTTATATTTAATTAAATAATAAATCAAATTAGTAAAAGAACAATATGGTAATTTAACTTTTCACTTTGGAACTTCCCACTTATCATTTGTTTAATCTTTCATCCTCATTTATGGTGTATATTAGAATATGTATCCTTGTTAGGTTTGATTCTTATGGTCTTAGACTATGTTGGAGAATTTGATGCCCTGGACATTATTTTATTTCCCTTGTAGTTGTGATATGCTCCCTGTAGGGATTCTGTTGGGTTGTTCATCTTGTATTGGTGCTTAAGACCTTGGTGGCTCATCGTAGCCATACTTTAGAACTAGATGTGCTTAGTTATTGATAGGAAAAGTATGATTGGGGTAAGGCGTCGTTCGTTGAGTTTTTCTTCCCCTTTTATTTATTCAGAATCTTTTCTGGTCACTTTGCTTGTTTTTAATTGTAGGCTAGTTATGATCCTTTGATCTTTGACGATATTGTTCGCCCGGGGCCATGTTTAGGACTATTTGGATGACAAGTAAGTACTTTCTTACTTGATAAGATGGTTTGATTAGAATTATTTGTATTTGATTGCTAGTGCCTTATTTTAATGTTTGTGATGGCATGCATTGCATTTGTTGTTCACCATCACGTATTTTATGGCATGATCTTGGCTCATAATTTTTTGTTCATAGAGAAATAATATTTTTCACTTGAATTTTACTCTAAACTTGCTTTAATGGGAGTCCTACCAGTTGCATCACTAGATTTATTGAGTTTGAGACTTATGAGTCACCGTTAACATGCTCTTTTTTCTTCTTGAGTCACTACACACATCTTGGATATGCTTAGCTCTAAACTGACTAGCTGACACGTTGACATTCTTTAATTTTTGATTTTTGCTACTCTGGATTCAGGCCCAAGCAATGTACACAAACTTCCCATTTCCACTTTGAGCCCATCTAGCCGTGAGTCTCACAAGATGGAGGTAGGTGTTTACACTTCGTTACTAATGGTCCTACTGCATACTCTACATTCATATACATTGCTTATCACCAATATACTTGTTTTTTATCGCACCCTTAAGTATATGGGGGCACTTATGCCTATTGTTTTAGCTTCCAAGCTTATGGGTGTCTGACTAGGTTATTGTTTGATTATATTATGTTCTCTGTTGCTATTGATCGGTTAGCTGATAGGATTTTTCTTTAGAATTTTGGTTGTTAATCCTCCTAACCAGGGGTAGTTGACCTTGTATCTTAGTTTGATTGTGATTAGGTTGTCGGCTTGAATTCCAGGTGTGTTCTTGACTCAATTCCATATTGTTTTTTGTCCTATTTATGCTCTTTATTTCTTGTCTGTTATGTAATCTCATGTTTAGTATATGTGCTACACTTTCCTTATTACTTGTTGCTTACACTTGTCTTATCTTTGATCTTAGTCGACCATGAGTACCATTTTTGGTACTCATACTACACTTTTACTCCATGTAGATCATAGTTTGGGTTCTCACTTTTAATTTCGAGTCTTACGGAGAATATTAGAGTTTGAAAACTAGGATGAGATCCTGGCATTCAGTAGAGTCAATGGTTTGATTCAGCTCTTTCATTACCATTTATGTTTTTACGCTTAGTGTGCTGAAATTTCAAATCTTGAGAATTTGTATAATAGATATTCATCTATGACCAATTTTGTATTTTCCAAATTTTGACTCTATTTTAATTATGTTCAAATAATTGTTAAATGTGTCGTTATTGACTGATTCTCTTTGAAATTTGAGTTGATACAATTTTAGATGTTTTGCTTTTGTTGATTCTCATAATGCTTAAACATACGATTAATATTTGGTTATTTTAGGTACCTTTATATGTAATTGATTCTATCTTTCTCCACACTTCCATTTAACTTCGTGGAATTGTTTGATTTAGAATAATTCTGGAATTTAACTTAAATGTAGTAAGGTTGTCACTTATAAAAGAATGATTATGTGAAGATCTTGATATTTGAATACTCTTTGGTGACTTTAATTAACTTAATTCTTTTCTTTTAACTTTAACATCCTATTTGGAAGACTATTGATGTTATTTCTTTGTTATTAATTTTGAGTTTCAAAAGTGTATGATTTTGGTATATTTCAATATGCTTTTGATTCCTTAATTATGCTTTACTGGTTTATATTGATTAAAAAGGGTTTTACTTGTGCCATCGATGGTAAAATATAAGATGCGTAATTGATTTATTATGGTTATACTTCTTTATCTATCTATAGTAACACTAATCTAATTTTTGTCTTGGACTGATTTGTTCATCTTAATAACGATAAGCTTGTTTATTGATAGATTTTCTCCAGATTCCTCTCATTAAGTCTATGATTGACTATACTATTTTCTATATCATCATGATCTATAACTATTCCTTTGGAAACTTTTTAATACTCTTGACATGAGAACACACTTTTACTTTCTCACTTGAGCATACTCTCAAAAGCAATAGAGATTTTGACATATTACTCTAAGAAGTTTTTTCATTTGGAATACTTCACAAGGTTGGACTTCAAGTTTTCATATCAAGTTTTGCGTTGCTTAATAACTTATCTACATCATTGGTTTGTAATTATTACTAGAATGTTATTAATTATTTTACATAATATAGTATCAATTTAAGTATTGTTTATGCATAAATTTATATTAACTTTGAAGGAAGTACCTAGGTTAGATTTCTTTTCTTTCTCCCTAGTGTTGGATAAGGTTCACCTTTAAATATCTTTTGATTGATATGTGAAGTCATTGTTTGGAAATTTCGATTATTAATTGTTATTATATTTAACTACGTGATCGATATGTGAAGTCATTGTCGAACTTTGCTTCCACGTTATTCAAGTTTTTACACTATGACTTATATATGTTCGATTATGTATGTTGCACAACTCTATAATGATCCTTGACTAATTATTTGTGTTTTCAAGCATGCCAAATTACTAAATTAGAGGACAATTTGAGACTTTACCTGCTAAGTATTTGCTTTAGCTATTTTACTTGATGCTTAGGGTCTAATAGGTATCTTATGATTTGTGTAAGTCTAAAATCTACCATTTAGTTAGTCCAATGTGTCTTGGAACTTATGCTGGGACAGAAGATGCCTTTTAGGAAGTCTAGTTTTATGATTTCTTTTTAGTTCCTTTTAGCATCTTAATAATAAAGGAACTTAAAAGAGGGTAGCGGTAGATAGGCCCTTTCATAAATGATGTAGGTTGACTCGAGCAGAAAATTACAAGCTCTAATTTATCTTCCGATCACTAAGTCAGGCGTTGATCCAAGAAGGATAGTCGTAGGTTTAAATTTAATTTGTCCTGTCTTTTTAATTAATTATTTTTATTTATTTTAGTAAATAAGTAATTAAAATAGTATTTCTCCTATATATTTGTATTGATTTTTTTCTTCTTAATTATTTTCTCCCCCTTTTATTTATTCAGAATCTTTTCTTGTCACATTGCTTGTTTTTAGTTGTAGGCTAGTTATGATCCTTTGATCTTTGACTATAATGTTGGCCCGGGGCCATTTTGAGGACTATTTGGATGACAAGTAAGTACTTTCTTCCTTGATAACATGGTGTGATTAGAATTATTTGTATATTATTGCTACTGCCTTATTTCAATGTTGGTGATGGCATGCATTGCATTTGTTGTTCACCATCACGTATTTTATGGCATGATCTTGGCTCATAATTTTTTGTTCATAGAGAAATAATATTTTTCACTTGACTTTTATTCTAAACTAGCTTTAATGGGAGTTGTGCCAGTTGCATCACTAGATTTATTGAGTTTGAGACTTATGAGTCACAATTAACATGCTCTTTTTTCTTCCTGAGAAACTACACACATCTGGGATATGCTTAGTTCTAAACTGACTAGCTGACACGTTGACGTTCTTTAATTCGTGATTTTTTCTACTCTTGATTCTCTATAGAGTTCATCCCTACTATTTGCATATTAATGTTCTGGTCTTCTCATCTATGTAGTCGATTAATTGCAAGACCTTGATTCAGTCCCAAGCAATGTACACAAACTTACTATTTCCAGTTTCAGCCCATCTAGCCGTGAGTCTCACAAAATGTAGGTAGGTGTTTACACTTGCTTACTAATGGTCTTACTTCATACTCTGCATTCATATACATTGCTTATCACCAATATACTTGCGTTTTTATTGCACCGTTAAGTATATGGGGGCAGATATGCCTATTGTTTTAGCTTCCAGGGTTAGGGGGTCTGACTAGGTTATTGTTTGATTATATTATTTTCTCTATTGTTATTGATCGGTTAGGTGATAGGATTTTTCTTTAGAATTTTAGCTGTTAATCCTCCTAACCAGGAATAGTTGACTTTGTATCTTAGTTTGATTGTGAATAGGTTGTCGTCTTGAATTCCAGGTATGTTCTTGACTTGGTTCCTTATTGTTTTGTGTCCTATTGATGCTCCTTATTGCTTGTCTATTATGTAATCTCATGTTTAGTGTATGTGTTACACTTTCCTTATTACTTATTGCTTACACTTGTCTTATCTTTGATGTTAGTCGACCATGAGTACCATTTTTTGTACTCATACTACTAATCTACTCCATGTAGATCATAGTTTAGGTTCTCACTTTTAATTTGGAGTCTTACGGGGCATATTAGAGTTCGAAAATTAGGATGAGATCATGTTATTTAGTAGAGTCACTGGCTTATGTCTGCTTTGCCTAGACTTAGAGTTGACACCCATTTTGACAGAGTTATAACCCATCTCTATATGTCTATTCGATTAATATATTTTAAAACTTATCTTTTCAGTTATATGCTCACAATTATGTATAAATTTTATATATACATTAGTAATTCATAATTTATAAAATTATTATTATTAAATTTATCGATTGCTAAATTTAAAATAATTAATTTGTTTTTCAAAGCGTATGTGTCTTTTCAGGTGGAAAATGTATTTATTTATGTGAAAATTTAAATCATTTATTTAAATATGTGTAGCATATCTTATTAATTAAATAGAAATCTGTTTAATGTTCCTCCAAATTATTTAAATCATAACCTATTCTTTCAAATTTATTTCAATTCTAGAATTCTTTATTTAATTTGAAGTCAAATCCTACACAAGAACTTGTCAATTTTGATCTATTTTGATCCAAATTAATAGGTATCTTATGATTTGTGTAAGTCTAAAATCTACCATTTAGTTAGTCCAATGTCTCTTGGAAATTATACTGGACACAAGATGCCTTTTAGGACGTCTAGTTTTATGATTTCCTTAGTTCAATTTAGCATCTAAACAATAAAGGAAATTAAAAGAGGGGAAGCGGTAGATAGGCCCTTTCGTAAATGATGTAAGTTGACTCGAGCAGAAAATTACAAGCTCTAATTTATCTTCCGATTACTTAGTCAGGCGTTGATCCAAGAAGGATAGTCGTAGGTTTTAATTTAATTTGTCTTGTCTTTTTAATTAATTATTTGTATTTATTTTGGTAAATAAGTAATTAACATAGTGTTTCTCCTATATATTTGTATTGATTTTTTCTTCTTAATTGTCTTCTCTAGTTATAAACCATACTCAGAAGAATAATAAAAGAGTTGCCACGTCGTTGCAAACTTCATTTTGCAAAAATATGGGAGAGATACTTAGTATTTGTATTCTATTCAAATACAACCTATACTTATTTTATTTGTAACATACTTGTACTCTTATTTTGATTAAACTTGATTACTGACTAATGGATTGTTCCTTTTATTACATTTCTATTTATTACCCTTTCTTTGCTTAGTTATAAGTTTTACGCTTCTTGTTATCAACTTTCGCTTGGTATCTTGTTACCTATGACTCTAAGCTCATTGTTAGACTTACCTATTTGTTAGGTGTAGCAGGTTTCATCATGACCCAAGAAATTGGATTGTGACAAGTTGGTATTAGAGTTATAAGTTTACTGACATCATTTGTTTGAGAGTAAATCTGTATTAGAGTCCTACTTATTTTTGAGGAGACGTCTGTATCATATGATTGGGAGGTTATTCCATCATTAACTGATTATTTATCTTTGCTTCAATTAACCTCTAAAATAGATTCTTTAGAATCTGCACTTTCTTAGATTGATACAACAAGGTACTCACTACATATGGAAGAAGCATCAACATACTCCATCACAGTCTCAGTACGTGGTCATGTTAAAAGGCTTTAGTTGGGAATAAACATTGAATCATAGGCATTCTTCAGCATTTAGAGAGATTTGGGTTAGCCCAAGATCAAACAAAATCATTGACTACCTCGATTCCTCAAGATTCAGTATTATGAGTTTTGGGATTTTTCAAGGGTACACCACAGACATGTGTGGTTTCTAATGCAGTGAATGCTTCTCAGGATAGAGTTGGGTTGAATAGTCCCTAGTAGGGCTCGTCGAGTATTATGAGTATATCATGTGATTTTAGAGTAGGATAGGCTTAGTCTAACATATTTTTTTTAGATTGAGATTTTAGTCAGGAGTTCATCGATAGGTCAGCCTTGCCACTCAGGTTGGTATTGGAAAATCTGATATTAACAAGATTTACATTTATCTAGGTTGTTATCTATGTGAGGGATATGGATAAGGTATATATTGAGTCTTACAGAGAGAGAGAGTGGTATGAGGCCTCGCAATCAGTACAATAGTGATAACATTCCACTTCTAGGTGGGTGTCATCTTAGTGAGGGTTATGTCTCTTCTTGATCTATCAGGCCTATGGTACGGCATCTCAAGTTCTAGGGTGATATGAGGTAGGTAGTGGTAATATGGAAGTAAATTATCTGGTCATATTTCTCATGTGACCACCTTAGACCTGCCATTGTCGGGTCTCACATTACTCCAGTTAGGTGTTTATAGCAGGTTACACTTGGTGATGAATGATATGAGTATGGTAAAGTAGGCCACTATGTAAAAGATTGTCACAAACTCCAATTTAAATGGGTAGGGGTTGTTCCAAGCTTAGCAGAGGTAGGCAGGATAGCTCATCACATCCTTAATGACAAGCTTCTACTTTAGGGGTTTCCACAATTATGGAAAGTTTGACAACTAGTTAAAGAGTGCCTCGGGTGGAAGTTCATCTCCCAGGAATTGCCACCAGATGATATTCCTCAGGATATAGTGGATGGACTATTTTGTATCTATGGAGATCATGTAAATCGATTTAGATTTTGTCCCAAACATTGGACAATGATGAGAGGTTTTTAGCTATGTCAATTTGTTGATTGATGATACCTTTAGTTATAGGTTGTGTCTTTGGTGTTGTTAGTTCTACTTCAAGTGCTCAAGTTAAGGTCGGTCTTGATCCATTCTATGTTTTTCTAAGCCACTTAAAGGTAGAGGATCCAGGTATTCCATCTTTGGATGTAATTTTGTGGGTCTTATCCTTTTGTTACTATTTTGTGTGATTTGGGGTTTTTGATGCCTATTCTGGTTTATTTGGCTTGTTATGGCAACTTCATTTGATTATTTTTTATGTGCTTTGCCTCATTTGTTGGTGTTTTTAATAGTTGATTTACTAGGCCATGTTTCATAGAATAGGAGTAATAGTTTAGTAGCTCACCGCGCCTTTGCCTTGTTGTGTTGGCGATCTTGGGATTACTGGTTGCCTTTTATCAACATTTATTATGTATTTTGACTATGATTCGAATATTGGTTGATTAGTGTTTGTACCAGTTTTTCCCAGTTGAGATTTGTGTATTGTGGGGCGTCGTTGGTTTAGGAGGTTGCCTTAGTTGTATGTCGTCCTTTTAAGTAGTAGCTTGGGGATTGCTCGTTGTGTGAGTGGTAGTTTAGTCTTTTGTAGTTTTGTGGTAGTCCTAGTTCGCCACTTTAATTTTTTGCCTTTGTGGATTCTCGAATGTGAACTTCTGACATCTAAAAGCTAGCCAAATAGGTTAAGGCATGCTAGTACCTCCTTGAACTAGTTTCCGAATGTCATGGACAATCTTGGAAGTTTTGATTTATAGACTTCCTAAATGAATTATATTCATTAAAATGGTGTCTAAACCTTATGACACTTATGTTAGGCTCTAGAACACATCTTGGATTTTCGAAGTGTTACATAGTTCTTGTTAAGGATATGGTCTTGTTTCATCTTGGTTGATAGATTTTGTGGTTTGTGATGGGAGATGGTATCCTTGGGCCACTATTGTCCAGATGACTATGTTGATACTATGTCTACCATTTTGATTTCCATTAAACTCGAGTGGTTAGTTAGGATTCATGGTGGAGAGTATCTTGTAGGATCAAGGTGTAAGAGTTATTGAAAAGTTACATTGCTTGGAGTAGGTCATGGATATGGGCTCTATGCAATCATGTCGTTCACAAAATGATAGTTTTTTTATTAGTGTAGACAACTTTAAAAGATTGTGCCTCAACTGGATTTGTTGGATTTTGAGTATCAAGAATGGATTTTTGTCTTTACCTTGGGGCTGCGTTCCTTGTTATGGCAGATCTTACTTCTCGATGCTTAGGTGAAGCATGTAATTCTCCCAAGGTTTGGGTTGTATGGGCTCGTAGGCAAGTTTCAGATGGTGCTGGAAATGTCAAGGATATCTAAGGATCAATAAACACTTTTGATTGCAAGAAGATGTTAGATTTTGATAAAGTGAGTACTCTTATCGATGATGTTGGGTTTCTCAAATGAATATGGCATTTTAAGGGAAATCTGATTCTAATGCAAGCAAGTTGGATCACAAAAAAGAATTGGAGAAGTTTTGGGTGTTGTGAAGTGGACTTTAGGATCTTATTCTATGACTAAATTCTAAATTAGCGTTGTTCGGATCACAAGCATGTCTGTGAGTTTATCGTAGCATGCAGAACTGATATCCTCGTCTTTTCATGCCTTAAGGATATAACTCTTCTTCAAATTTTAAAGAAAAATGTCCTTTTAGTAGTGGATATTGCGTAATGATCATTCAAGCCATTTCCTCCATTTTTCAATCTTTTCAATATTTAGAGCTTTCATGTTAAGATCCAATGTCATTTATGTTTTGCGAAGACTGATAATTTAGTTGTTGGGTAGTTAATTTTTAGTTTGTGCAAGTTTTCATGTTTTGGAGCCTTCGAAACTTGAATGGTTTATTTCCGTTAAAATTTCATGAATACGATAATAGAATGTAATTCTAACAGTTTCATTGGCTCCAAAAGGGACATTTTAGGTTACGCGAGGATTCTTGTGTAAGTTTGTGCCGTTAGGCATTTTTACTTTGAAGCTTAAGACAAATTTTTACTTCATTCAATAATTTTGGTAAACAGGCTCATATGAGAATTTTCATTAGTATTGGTGGCTTCATAATGTTAAGTTTGATTATAAACAACCCTTTGTAGAGTTCCCAAGGATTTCAATTTCATTTTGAGCCTTTTTATTGATTTTTACTTAAAATGCAGCTTGGTTATGGGCTCTAGTTTTGAATGAGACAACCTCATATGGTTGTTTTGCTGGTTATGTTGAACCTGGTTCGCCAGATTTAGTGGGATAGAATATCTGGTTTATTTTTATTAGGTCTAGCAATAATCTTGATGGTCCGTTCAAAGATTTTGGAAAATAACAAAATCTAGTATTGCTAATACTGACTTTTAGCGGTTGTGTTTGACTTACAAAGACTAGATTGCTTCTATTTAAATCCTAATTTTGCATCTTCAACCCTCATTTTCAATACGTGATTTCTTGAGTTATAGTATTCCGATTGGGATGATTAAAGTTGTGTAGGTTCAAGGTTTTTCATGTCTACGTGTTGGAGTGATCAGGGAAGTTTGGAAGTTATTATTATGAGGTAATTTCTTTCCTAAAGGGGATGCCTATGTTTCATTTTGAGCTTGAATGGTGATTTTATTGCATGTTTAATTTTAGCACATTTCAGAGCATGGATTAATCCCATTTTTGGGGCACAAGTTTCGGTCTATTTATTTGATTAGAATTTTTTGATAATGTATAGTATATGCTTAATGTGAGTTAGGATTGTATATATTTGTTGAGTATTATTACTATGTTATTCATTCTATCTTTTCTTTATTTCGTTGGAGCTTTGGGCATCTTGTGGGTGTTGAGATTTTTAGTGTAGGCTTTTAGCCTCTTGGGTGGTATAGATTAGCATGTTTATCGATCTTACGTTTGACACTTATTGCCTTAGGCTAGGTTTTAGAATTACATGCCTTAGACCGTGTTATATCGCCTTTGTAGTTCTAAATGGAACTCGCTAGGCCTTCAGAACAAAGGAGATTATGTTCATGCTTCAGACGATCTAGCTAATTCTATATACAAATATCTAATTTTCTTCTATTATATATAAAGGCGTAAGGGTGAAGGCCCATTTAGCGCCTTTCAAAAGTTAAGTGGTTATGTTGACTTTTCAAAGGCTACTAAGGACTTGATGAAGAATGAAAAACGTCCGCTAAAGCCTAGGAATAAAATTTGCAGATGTGATCATGAATCAAACTATAAAAAACATTCAACTACCTACGGACAAATCGGAATGTCATCTGCCAAGGTTAGGGTATTTCTTAGTTATGAGCCTACTCAAATCAGAACTGCACTAGTTAATTCTCTTTGTCCGGCCGGCTTGTTGCAACCTTCGAATTTCCAACACGGAACCAACTTGTTGGGACTCTTTTCTACCTGACTAATTATCGCAAAGACATTGCTTACACTTACAATATTGGAGAACGTGATCACCCGATTTTTATAAGGACAAGCCGAGACCATCTCACTTCGAAACTGCTTTTTGGATTCTGTGATGGATCAAAACCTCATCGAGAAGAGGTTGATTGTTGTCTACGTCATCCTCTCTTCAGCTGTCTTGTTACTATTATATTGATTTAATTAAGGTAGTAGATTATACTTATTGGATTTTGAACATCGTCCCTATGCCCAAGAGTGATTGACGTGACCTCCCGAAAGTGAGCAATCTCTTACTTTTTCTACCTAGGGGGATCACTTATCCCTATTGAGTACCTTGTCTTCCCCCCCATCTTGATTGGAAAGATTGTCTACTATCTATGACATTCCTTGGCAGGTTAATATGAAAGAGGTTGTAAGTGCATTCTCTCCATCTCCATCTTCTTGAAATCACTCTTTGAGCATGCTAACAGATGGATTGACACTCACATCTCTCTCATCTCCACTAATTTCTCTATAGTTTACTAGCGCATTTCTAGACTAAGACTATGGCATTGGAGGTAACCTTACACTTTGGGTATCTGCTCGCGGATGACCTAACTCGTGCTGTGAATCAGTTTTACTCTCATCCATCGGGTTAAGGGTGGTTCATTCAAGCGCCAACACCGACTCCTCCACCAGATAATTCCGGTCTGGAGCTCATTCATGATGTTTTAATTAAAGGGGGTGGCCCATCCTCGGGTTTGGAAGGAGAGAAACTATAAAAGATCTATTTCGTAGTTGAAGGGCATCTTCGTAGATATTGCGGTTATGAGGATGGATTGAAAAGGGATTTTAAGAACTGGGGAAGACAGGTGGATTAGAGAGCTAGGATAGGGGAAAATCGAAGGCCCATCGGGATTGGGCGTAGATGAGCCTCGACTAGGCCAGCATTGATGAAAAAAGAAAAACTTCCCCATCGCATCATTAATTAGTTGAGAATTCAAGATCAGTTGCAGAATTTGAGTCAAATAGACCTTCCCTCTCATCTAAGGGTGAGGCAGGAATTGTTTAAAATGTTCATTGTTCAATATCTCGGCTGCTCAAGAATTTTGACTAGTTGTTCCTCCGACCCGAAGTGGATTCAAGGGGAAGAGTAGAGCCTCACCTTGCAGTAGAAAGGTGTTCGTTATTTGGATGGGTTCAAATTGGACCATGATTGGAGCTGAGATGATTCATACGAGCTTGGTTAGGTCAATATTTGTACCATCGCATCTATTTGATGCAATATAGTATAAAGGCTGAAGGTGATAAATTATCATTTAAAGTAGATGCAGCTTCTGTAGCTTAAAGGATGGATTTCCAACAAGAAATCAATTGAAGAGTTGTTGTTGGTTTAGTCGAAAATCAAAGTTTATCCTGTCGTGAAAAATTCACTTTTTATGATTACATCAACAATAATCCAGAAAGTTGATCTATTTTGTTTTCTTCTCTTTTAAGAAAATGAAAATTGTATTTCCCAGATCATTTTACATCTTAATTTGAACTAAGCATTCTATGTCCAACTCTATGTATTCCTTACAAACATATGCATCTGATCATATATGTATATTATCTATTCCAACAAACAAATAATACAAAAGAACGAGGTTTGGGTGCGTATTCTGTCCTTAAAGGGAGTTTGTCGAGGGTAAGATTGAGAATCAAATTGATTGAATCACAAAGATCTATTCACTTATATAGAAGAAGAATCGAAAATGGAGCGCATGGTTCATGTAGCAGTGAAAGAGTCAACCACCTTTTATGAAGTTCGGGCTTTCGAGATTGAATCGTAGCCAAAGTCTTTTCCACGTTTATAAATACTGGTTTAAAAGGACTAGGAAAGATCAATTGTTCGCTCTTCTTCAAGGATTCAGGGAGAAAAAGTGAGTGATGACATCGTACGGTGTCGCCACCCTAGAAAGGATTATGTGATTAGCTTACTTGAACGAATTCATTCTCTTTGTTGTGAACAAGAGAAATCTCTGCAGATGAAGAAAGCGATGGGTAAATATTTTTTTGAGTTCATACAAGGATCCAGAGAAAGGCTTTTTTCTCTTCCCGCGGAAGGCGCATGGGTTGACTCTATTTGCTTTAAGAGTTAGACAGTGAGAAGGAAATACTAGTGCTCAGAAATTTGGCTGACATTGAGCTTAAACTAGCTGCTACCATTAAAAGAGAAGAGAGCTTCGTGACTTCCGGGCTTAGCTCTTTTCTGGTGCAGATGAATAAATGGGTATTTTCTCATTTAGTTGTTGCTCTTGGAAAATAAGTTTCATTTACATTTGTAGTCTCATATGTATTTAAATTAAATGTTTCCCGTGAGAGGTATGAAAAGGAAGCTTGAACGAAGTGAGAGGGTGGATGTAATTCAGTTGGTCACCTACAGGGAGAGGGAAATTCTTTTTATTGCCTTCTTGGGTCTCGGATCTCTCTTTCCCTTATCCCATGCATGGGGAAAAATTCATTGCCAACTCTTTGAACAAATACTCTCTTGGGCCGCAGGAAGAGCATCACTTTATGTATATTCAATGATCCAAGACTTCAAGTGTTGTTGGTGACATTTGTTTCCCGTACCTACACTCCTATCTCTGTGAACATTGTTAGGCTCTGAATTAGTGTGATTAAACTGTGAATCAAGTCGAGAAAAAAAAGTCCAGCTCCAGGCTTTAAATAAGAGAAGAGAGAATTTGTTTATAGGGAAATGCTTTAGGAAAGAGAAATCCCAAGTTCTGTAAATACGTGCCTACTGATGGAAGCCTTTCTCCATAAAGTGCGCTAATAGAGGGGTTCTTCCCTGCGATGTATGTTGGAGGGTCAGCTTCTACTTACTTACTTCTAGAATTGAAGGTTGGCAAGGAAGACCCACTCATGTTCTATTCTAAGCCATGCCACAAAATACAATATACCAATGTTAGCAAATCAAATTCTTCAAAAGAAGAGTCTGTAGGGGCAACAAATATATTTTCCAAATAAGTCCGAATCTTAGCGTAAGCTCTTCCTTTGCTAGTTATTCTTATGTCAAAGGAAGAGCTTCCACTAATATTTTGACTTATTTGGAAACTAGATTTGCTGCCCCGACAGACTCTTCTTTTGAAGAATCTGATTCGCTAACATTGGTATAATGAATTTGCCGCATGAGAAAGGGCTCAGAAGATCCAAGAATCACAAGAAAAATAAATAAGACTAAAAATTAATGAGAAACGGTCATCATAAAGTTTACAAGTTATTTTTTGATGCAATTGAAGGCAAAGAGGGAAGATTTCATGAGAATTGCTTCCCCTAGGGCTTGTATTGGGTTTTTTATCTTGTGTTGGTTCTTTATACTTTAATGGATCATCGTAGACATACGTTGGAACTTGTTGTGCTTAGTCATATACTAGAGTAGTACGAGTGTGGTAAGGCATCACCCCTTGAGTCGCCCCCCCCCCCCCTTTGATTGACTGAGTAGCTTTGCTTTGTACCTTCGCAGGCTTGCTATTGTTCTTTGATGTTTCATTTTGTTGTTGGGCCTAAGGCTGTGTTTGGAGACGAGTTGGATCCCAGGTTAGTACTTCTCTCCTTGGTATCGTGATTTGATTGGACTTACATTTTTTTATTTCTAGTGCCTAATTTTTTCATTATAACATGTTTTTCGGTACGATCCTAGCTCATGCATTGGCTCATCATTTACACTGAGAAATAGTGTTTTAACTCTACTTTTATTCACATTGGATTTAACAAGAGATGTACCACTTGGATCACTAGATTTATTAATTTTAATAATTAAAAAATGTCGTTGACGTGCTCCATTTCTACTTGGGACATTAGAGGCTTGTGGTATGTGCTCAGATTTTATGACTAGCCAGTGCTTTGATTTCTTTCTGGTATAATTTTGTCTACTCGTGGTCCTTTATGGAATTAATTCCTACTATCCGTAGAGTAAGGGTCTGTTCTTATCCTTTATGGTGTCGATATGTTGTAAGACCTGGATTCTCTCTCATCTATGCAAAAATAAATCAACCTAACACCTTACAAAAATCTCTCTTTCAAGAAGATATGACAATTAGAATTGAACAAAACTTCTTCATCGGGTAAACTACAACAGTCAAAAGTAAATTCCATGCATCAAACTATCTACCCATTTCAGTTGATCTCTTCAAGCATCAATCAAAGATCTAAACTAGGATTAAGTTTTCAAACTTAAGCCATGGATTAATCTCATGCTAAATAACTCAAATCCATAAGTGTGCAATAGTAAAATAGATTAAGACACACGACCTACAAAATTAAATAAACACCCAACCCCATAATTAGACCCTTAGATTTGGGGTTTTAGAACAACATCATAATAAGAAAAAAATTATACAAACGAAGTTGTAGACATTAATGTGTTGATGATAAACAAATAATTTTCAACACTCACTTTAATTTCAACAATCAATTATCAATTCGAAAAGTTTTGCAAAAACCGTTAATCTAAAACTTTGGCCAACCCATATTAACAACTCTCATTAGAGTTATGAAGTATGCGTCATGCTGGGGATAATTCTTATTCACACGGCCTTATTCGTGCCCTTAGGTGTGACATTTATCTATGCTATCTCAATCTTTGCTCTGGATAAGAATGTAGTGACGTGGCATTTTGACTCATAGCTTCACTCATTAATTAGGAGCGGGAAGCTTTATGAATTGCACCGAAAAAATAGTTTAATTGAGCATTACGTTCATTTATCCTTCTAGGTTCTTGAATAAGATCTTTTCTACCCATCGTTGTTGTTGGATGCATCTGGCAACTATGAATCCCCATGAATGATTTATTTTCTCTTGCAAGGAGTTTTTTGGCAACTAGCATAGAACTTATTGTGTTTGGAAAAAAGATCATGTTAAATGTCATTCACCGTTATAGTTTATTGACAAATACTTCGTCATATGGAATGCGGATAAAGGCACAAAGATGTTTATTTAGTTTTTCCAGCCTTAGGGAGATCGTTATTTTAGTTGTTGGTTGTGACACACAAGGTAATATCCTCAGCTCAGATAAACTTTATCAATTGGAGGAAGAAAAATAGATAAGCTTAATTAATGAGCGAAATATATGATTCAAGATGCCATGGCACTATAAGCTTAAATAGATAAAAGAATTACACCACATATAGACATGTCATTTTTAATTGCATAAATAAGAGAATGTGAATCAGAATTCTCCCCAGCATGACGCTGATGGCCAGCTTTCGGATCAGGGGATGCTGAAGAGTTATTCAATGATAGAGACACTTCACCTCTATTGAAAGAATTGTATTGATATGATATACATTGCAATTTTTCATTCTTATGCCATTCGCCAATGATAATTTTCCACATTGAATTTCTATCCTATAAAAATTATAATTCACCCAAATTCCTCAATATACTAATAAGTATATTGGAATGTGATTAGAACTATAGAATCGTAATAACAATACACAAACAACTTATTTACAATGGAAATATTGAAATAATAAGTAACTAAGATAGAGATAAGAATTGGAAGGAAAAGCTTTTAGACACTAGAAGAAGATGAGAGGAACAAACATATTTCTCCAACGTGTAACTCTTTTGTGTGAACTCCGAGACTTATTTTACTAATTTATAATTGGGAGTGGGTCCCAAATAGAACTTCTAAACATTTAAATCTACTCAATAATCTTAAATGGTTGAGTAGATTCTCATGTTGCTAATTTGGTTCACAACATAATTCATGTTTCTTTCTCTCTGATAATTCAAAACAAGACTATTCTTCTAACATATCGTTTGGATTCAATCCTAAAAGAAACACTATCTTCACGACCTTTATCTAATCTGGATTCTCATTGATGTGCTTTCCTGACAAGTGGATTAGAAAAAAGAAGGGAAAAACTAATCAAAAGGAATTGAAAAAACATATTTCCTATTGTGTTTTCTGAAATTCTACGAAAGTGTCTGATAGAAATTATGAAAGCATTTGATCAACGAGATGTATGTTTTATAACCAAAGGAGGAATATATAATTAAATTGCTTAGAAAAAAGTGCCAAAATAATAAGTTATGAAGTTTAGATCGTTAATTCTATTTTTACAAACAAGTAGTCTTCCCTTTATTGCTCTTAATGGAATTCAAAAAAAGCATAAAAATTCAAAACGTACGACCCTATTTATTAGGTCATGATGAAACCTACGACACCAACCAGTAGGTAAATCTAACCCTTAACTTGGAGTCATAGGCAATGGTCTACCAAGAGAAAGTCAACAAAAAGAAGCATAAAACTTGTAACCAAGCAAAGAAAGAGTAATCATCATAAATGTAATACAAGGGACCATCCCAAAACTTGGAATCAATCAGCAATCGGGGATATAATGAAAATAAGAGTACAAAGCTATTACAAATACAAAACGAGAACAATATATCACTAAATATGTAAAATTCAAGAAAATGTACTCGTCCAGTGAAGAGTCTATTTATTTTTAAGAATGGGTATTGGGGTACATAGGCATCCCAATGCCCAATATTGCGTAATATTGGTCATATTAGAGAATATTGGCTTAAGGGTGTTAGTCAATTTCTATGTATTAAGATATACGTTGCTGTTCAAATACCCCAATTCAAGCCTGTTTAAGAAATGTACCTGCAACGAAGACCCTAAGCTAATAAAATTTTCATTCCTTAGATTCCATAATTAGGTATGACGAATCCAACTGTCAAGCCTAGGTACCATAGAACATGATTATTTAACATGATCATGTAGAGTGAGTAGTGCCCAAGGATATAGTGAGGATCCTTGGGAAAACAAAAAATGAGCATCAACACATGTTCAACCCATGTGCAAGCAGATGTGCAAAAATATGGTTAGGGCGGTTAGGGGCAGGCGCACATGTGGGTGTCAAGCCATGTGGGTGTCAATTCTCTTGGAATCTGTAGCTCTTGAATTTCGTTATGAAAGGAGTACTCAACATGTTGAGAACTTTTTGTGGCAAATGGATGCCTACTTCAAACATGTTAATATGCACAGTGAGGCTATCAAAATCCGAACGGGTGCCATGTATTGGACCGATACAGCGATGATGTGGTGGCGGAGGAAAAAGTAGGTCATGGATAGGGGGGTTTGGGTTATTGATGATTGAGATCAGTTCAATGAGAAGCTTAAGTGATATTCATATCCACATAATATTGTCCATGAGGCTTGTCGAAAGTTGAGGGAGTTGAAACAAACTTCCTCTATTCGGTACTATGTGAAAGAGTTCAAATAGTTGACCCTCAAGATTCCGAGTTTAACAAGTAATGACTTGATGTTATATTTCTTGGATTGCCTAAAAAAATGGGCCAAAGAATAAGTCCAAAGGCGACAAGTCCACGACGTGGATGAAGCCATTGTAGTATCGCTAGCTCAAGATCATGTGTCGAATCATTAATTATCATGGAAATTGAGTTGCCTTGAGGCATAAGATATCATATTACCACATTGCATGAGAAAACAACCCAAACCTACTGGGATGCATCAGAATACACGACAAACTGCTCATTTCCCTTCGTAAAGTCAACATCAGAGCGGAGGTAAGCTTTTTCTTCAATCCTTTAAAGCCTTTCTCACAAAATTCTATCCACTCAAATTTAGCTTTCTTTTTGGTTAGGGCTATCAAAGGAGAAGCAATAGAGGATAATCCTTAACAAATCTCCTATAATAGTCGACTAAGCCCAAAAAAAATTAATATTTGTTGGTGATAATGTTCTACAAAAATTCTTGAAGGAGACTGTATTTTTTGGATCAATCTCTATGCCCTTGCTTGACACTATGTGACCTAGGAACGCCATCGTTTTCAACTAAAATGCAGACTTATTGAAATTTGCGAACACTTGGTGATATTTTAGGGTTCCCATACGTAGTTCAAAAATCCATTTTAGGAATGCCAATCACTCTCACACTACTTTGATGGCAGCACGAACAAAGGTCGATGTTTGAAAACTTATTTGCCTTTGAAATTGATCGAACAAGTCATCAATTCTCGGAAGAGGATACTTATTATTTATAGTGATCTTATTCAATTGGCGATAGTCAACACACATTCTTAAGTACCCATCTTTATTTTTCACAAACAATACCAGAACACCCCACGAAGATATGTTTGGCTGAATATAACCCTTGTCTAGCAAATCCTTAAGTTGAGCTTTCAATTCCTTCAATTTGGTTGGAGCCATCCGAAAAGGAGAGATAGATATAGGGTCAGTATCCAGCATATGATCAATGTCAAACTCTATTTTTAATTTGGGAGGAATACCAATAAATTCATTATGAAACACTTTATAAAATTTCCTCACTATGGGGACCGACTCCAATGGAGGGACCTCGGTTCAAAATCTTTTACCCTAACAATCTGATACATGCACCCCTTTGCAATCATCTTTCTATCTTTTATTTATTATATAAATTGACCTCTAGGAATAATGTTTCACCCTTTCCAATCTACAATGGATTCGTTTGGGAATTTGAATCTAATTACCCGAGTTCTACAATCAATAAAGTCATAACATGGATACAACCAATCCATGCCCAACATTACATCGAAATCAAGCATGACTATTTCTACCAAATCAACCACAGTGACTCTATGAGATGGTGAAATAGGACAACTCCTATAGACTCTCTTATCTAACACCGAGTCACCAACTGAGGTAGAAAGCAAAAAAGGTTCATCTACACATCGGTGAGCACATCAAATTTCAGAGCAACTAAAGGAGTTACAAAAGACAAAGTTGTATCGAGCCTGAAAATATATAAACATTAATTGAAAATACTTTCAACATACCGGTTACAACATCTAGAGGTATCTTTTGATCAAATAGAGATTGGAGAGCATAGAAATGATTCTTCTATGGGGTATCATAATTAGAACCACTTTCTTGTGATTGTTTATTCTCCCTCCCTTGAGCTCTTAAGATGGGACAATCACTTTTCATATGAAGACTTTTCCAACCACTAAAGCAATTACCCGTTCCAACTAATCACTTGTCTTCATTCTTTGTACTACACTTATCATCAACTAATCCTACATTTTTGTATTTTTAAAGTCAAGTAGTAGTTCATATAGCCGAGAAGCCTATATTCCATGAACATATGAAACATATAGAGGTGGGTTGTCAATTTGTAAGGAACAACTTGCAGGATTGGATCATTAATATTCAAAATGTCTCAACCATGAACAATTAGTTAATGCGCTCACTAAGTACTTGACAAGGATCAACAATATTTCAATACTTTGAAAGTTGGCTATGATGTTAACAACTATGCATGGTTAGAGATTTTGTTAGTTAGTTAGTTTTTTATAAATTAGCTAGTCTTGTACACTTACTCACTTTCATTCAATAATTCAAAAGTTATTTTTCTCCTCTCTCGTTTCTATTTCTTCAGCTTTTCTTCTTTCGCAAGCTTTGATTGAAACTCAAGTGAGCTCATTAATGAAGTTTTTGTCTTAGTGACTGATGGAACAAGAACTTATGTTATTACTATGTGATCCATTGCATGTTTTGGGTTCTTAGATTCTATAAAGAAAATTGGCATTTGCTTAAGTTTGAGTTTGTACTGGCTATAAGTTAGTCATGCTACTGTCTTTAAGTTATATTTGGTATTCTTGTTTATTGAAGATATTGGTTTTCATTTTATAGGTTACTTACACAAAACTAATTGAAACTAATACAAATAGTTGTTGTCTAGAATCTTTCACTTTAAATCTTTAGTCACTTTTTGCATATTATAAGGGTGTACATCTATCGGTTGGGTTCAATTTATATATTATTGATTTTTAGTTTTTAAATATTCTTAACTAATACGATATTTTTTATTATTTTTTTTGGTTTATCAATTTTTTATCTTTAGTGTTTAGAATTTCGATTTAACTAATAAGAAAATGCTCATAAAATAGATATATGATTTCTACAATAATTTTGTGCCACATAAAACAGAAACATTAGTATGTAACATAAAAAGAACAATATAAGTGCACCACAAATAAAAAAAATTAGAACAATGATGTGAATTGAAGGATAAAGGCAAATATAGTAAATAGTAAGGTACAAATATAAATATTTAATAATTATATAAAGGTAAAGGATTAAATTAGAACAAACTTAATGGGTTATCGGTTTATCTAATATTAAAAATCAAAATCAAATTGGTAACTCGGTAATTTTTTATAAAACCATTAAAACCTCATTAACACAATAACAATAAGCCAATAACATTTTTTGGGTAAAATTTTTGCAAACCCCTATAAATCCACTGATTAGGTTCTATGTCCTCTTTGGTGTGCCTCCACAATAAGAATTACATCAAACTTCTAAAGTGATTCAAAGAGATACCACAACTATATATAAAATCATATAAAATCTTGACCACAGGAAATCTACATGTTATATTATGAAGGTTTGTTTGTTGAGAAATGTAGTTAGTTTTGATAGACATCAATGTATAATATCCATTATCAACTAGTGTTGACGCAATGACCTTATTGAATGTTGTAGTAAAAAAGTGAAAACATAGAAAAATATTTGTGGAGAAGGCTAGTTTTTTTTGTTTGAAAAGGTATGGTCTAATTGAAAGACACAGAGAATTAGGTTAGAATAATTTACAAGTGAGTAAAAGAGTTAAAAGGAGATAAAATTTGATGTCATGTATAATGATCAAAAGACAATGCCATTGGTGATTTTTTTTATGAAAATCAAATGAACTTTTGAATATAATCAACACATTTCACAAGAAAAAAATAAAGAATGTTGTTCTAAAGCGTATTTTAATTAACACATTTCCTCCATTGTCATATATTTTCGGCATTTAGAGAATTTTTCTAGAAATGCTAAGTTATTTATGACCTGCTGGGACTGACATTTTAGTTGTCAGGTTGTTCTTTTGTGTTTTATGTAAGTTCCCATATTTTTGACCCTTTAAAACATGAATGGTTGACTTTGGTAAAATTTGAAGAACATTTTCCGGATATGCAATATTAACGGTTTAATCACCTCCAAAAGGGCCATTTTAAGCTGAGAGCATGGTTGGTTTGGGGCTCAGCGCTTTTTGCGCAAGTTTGTGTCGTTAGGCATTTTAATATTGAAGCTTAAGTCAAAGTTTGACTTTAGTTAACATTATTCATAAGCATGCTTAGATTAGAATTATTTCAACGCTTAGCTCTGGCAGGTCGAGTTTGGTTAAGAACAACCTTTCATACGAATCCCAATGCTTCCAGTTTTGTTTAAAGCCTCTTTGTGGATTTCTGATTACAATGGAGCTTGAGTGTGGGACTCACTTTTCATTAAGATGACCTTGTATGGCAGTTTTAGTGGCCTCATTAAGTTTGGAATGCTGAATTTAGTGTGGTATCATATCTGGTTCATTAGGTCCTAAATTAATCTTGAGGTTTTTTTTAGAGATTTTAAAAAAATAGCAAAGTCTGGTATTGCTGGTGCAAATGTTTAGCTACCAAAATTTAGGCTTTTAGGTCCAAATTTGAATTTTGGTGACCAAATTGCTGCTATTTAAGTCTCAAAATTTTAAATTCGCCCCTCATTTTAAAAATGCAATTTCATGAGCTATAAAGCTTATATTGAGCTTATTTTAGTTGTGTTAGTTCGGATTTTTGTGTGGCTACATGATTGAGAAATTGGGGAATCTTGGAAGTCATCATTCTGAGGAAACTTCTACCCGAAGGGGGTGCGAAGCATGATCCTTGAGGTTTTATGGTAGTTTTATTGCATGTGCAGTTTTTTACCCATTTACATGGTCGGATTCAGGGCACAAGTTCCTTGTAATATTTAGGAACGTTTGATGGTATCAATTTTATATTTCCAATGTAGGTCCCACATTCCCATTTCGCTCAAGTTTGGTTCCATTTCCATTTACTGAGAATCTAGTGTCTAAACATATGCAATGATGTTTTGGTCAATAAATTGATAGTGTGACTATATTTCGAGGCATTTCATAAATGGATTAGTCATTTGTAATGGATTTCAAGCGCGCATGATAGTCTTTGATGTAGGCTTCAATTTATTTTCTAGATTGGGCTTTTTAGATAATGTATAATATAGTTTGCATGTGATTTAGGATTCTATTTGCCAGTTATTTGTTCTCTTGCTTCTCATTCTATATTTTCTTCATTCCGGATCTTTGGTCCTTTATGCGTAATTGGGTTTTTTGACTTATGAGTTATTAACAACGTATAAATAGTAATTAAGCAATCTTCGAATAGTGTATTGCATGCATTGATAATTTTTTTCGTTTAGAAGTCTATTTAGCGATTGTAAATGTTAAAACTTGCCTTGTTTCTACTTGCCGAAACAAGGATGTAGTTAATAAGAAAACAATTAAACATAGATTTAGTGTGGTACTATCTAATAGTCTAGTGTCGACTGGTGTGAGGGTGAAAAATAAGTCATACATCAATGTGATGCCTAATATCACGTAAAGGTAAGGGCTAGTAAATTATACACGAGTAATCGGAACAAGCTGCGGGGTGAAATTCTCTAGATGTCGGACCAAGGATGTAAAGATACATAACTTATCACTTTGCATGAAATACACAAGGAAAGGATTTCTATTACTAGTATTACCGCGTTATAAACTTGTTGGGAACACGTACACCCTAGTTACTTTCTCATCTTGATATTAACCGAGGTTAACTCTTGCTTACTTGATAATTACATCATCTTAGGAATTTGTTTTACAAATCCCCCCCCCCCCTTTGTACTTACTTGTTTCGGAAATACTTTGACTAAGAGAATATAGTTGTGGGTTAAACTTAAGTTTAAACCATATTCCTCGTGGGATCGACCCGGACCTACCAGTTGTGTTCTTTACTTGATAACGATTGTTCATGCTTATTTAAGGAGGTGAAATTTGAGCATATCAATAATTATACATGAAAGGTAACTTTTAAAATTACTTATTCATTTTTTTCAAATTAATTAAGAGACTCTAGCATTGATTTGGAAAGAATACATTACACCTGCTTTTGAATCTAATCCATATAATTGAACCATATAAAGTAACCCTTAATACTCGTAACCTTTTGAGAGTAACTAAGAAAATTAATGCATTGTTTTTAAAAAGAACGAATTATGGTAATCTAATTAAATACCTTCTTTGTTTTAGGAATTAGTATAATACAATATGATTATCTATTTAATACTTAATTAATTAAATATTTTATAATATTATGATTGAATGTAGGGGTAAAATAGTAATCTAAATTTGAATTTTGTACTTTTCCACTTTTAATAATAATATATGTATGATATTATATTATATGATATGATATGATGATGACGATACATACATTGTTTTATCTATCACAATTTTTCAATTTCTTCCATTATGAGAATTATGAGCATAACTAAAATCAATATCAAGGTACTCATATATCAAGAATATAATAATTTAATTATTTAAGGACTTAAAGACTTAAATTCTACCATATGTAATTAAAATATTTATATTTAATTAAATATTTAATCAAATTAGTAAAAGAACAATATGGTAATTTAACTTTTCACTTTGGAGCTTCCTACTTATCGTTTGTTTAATCTTTCATCCTCATTTGTGATGTATATTAGAATATGTATCCTTGTTAGGTTTGATTCTTATGGGCTTAGGATATGTTGGAGAATTTGATGCCCTGGACAGTATTTTATTGCCATTGTAGTTGTGATATGCTCCCTGTAGGGCTTCTATTGGGTTGTTCATCTTGTATTGGTGATTAAGACATTGGTGGCTCAGCGTATCCATACGTTAGAACTAGATGTGATTAGTTATTGATAGGAGAAGTACGATTGGGGTAAGGCGTCGTTCGTTGAATTTTTCTCCCCCTTTTATTTATTTAGAATCTTTTCTGGTCACTTTGCTTGTTTTCAGTTGTAGGCTATATATGATCCTTTGATCTTTGACTATATTGTTCCGGGGCAATGTTGAGGACTATTTGAATGACAAGTAAGTACTTTCTTCCTTGATAACATGGTTTGGATAGAATTATTTGTATTTGATTGCTAGTGCCTTATTTCAATGTTGGTGATGGCATGCATTGCATTTGTTGTTCACCATCACGTATTTTATGGCATGATCTTGGCTCATAATTTTTTGTTCATAGAGAAAAAATATTTTCACTTGACTTTTATTCTAAACTGGATTTAATGGGAGTCGTACCAGTTGCATCACTAGATTTATTGAGTTTGAGACTTATGAGTCATCGTTAACATGCTCTTTTTTCTTCTTAAGACACTACACACATCTGGGATATGCTTAGATCTAAAGTGACTAGCTGACACATTGACGTTCTTCAATTCGTGATTTTTGCTACTCTAGATTCTCTATGGAGTTGATCCCTACTATTTGCATATTAAAGTTCTGGTCTTCTCATCTATGTAGTCGATTAATTACAAGACCTGGATTCAGGCCCAAGCAATGTACACAAATTTCCCATTTACACTTTGAGACCATCTAGCCGTGAGTCTCACAAGATGGAGGTAGGTGTTTACACTTGGTTACTAATGTTCCTAATGCATACTCTGCATTCATATACATTGCTTATCACAAATATTCTTGTTTTTTATTGCACCCTTAAGCATATGGGGGCAATTATGCCTATTGTTTTTAGCTTCCAGGCTTATGGGGGTCTGACTAGGTTATTATTTGATTATATTATGTTTTCTGTGGTTATTGATCGGTTAGCTGATAGGATTTTTCTTTAGAATTTTGGCTGTTAATCCTCCAGACCAGGGGTAGTTGACTTTATATCTTAGTTTTATCGTGATTAGGTTGTCGGCTTGAATTCCAGGTAGATTCTTGACTCCGTTCCTTATTGTTTTGGGTCCTATTTATGCTCCTTATTGCTTGTTTGTTATGTAATATCATGTTTAGTATATGTGCTACACTTTCCTTATTACTTGTTGCTTACACTTGTCTTATCTTTGATCTTAATCGACCATGAGTACCATTTTTTGTACTCATACTACATTTCTACTCCATGTAGATCATAGTTTGGGTTCTCTTTTTCAATATGGAGCCTTACGGAGCATATTAGAGTTTGAAAACTAGGATAAGATCCTGGCATTCAGTAGAGTCACTGGTTTATGTCTGCTTTGGCTAGACTTAGAGTTGACACCCATTTTGACAGAGTTATAACCCATCTCTATATGTCTATTTGATTAATATATTTTAAAACTTATCTTTTCAGTTATATGCTCACAATTATGTGTTAATTTTATATATACTTTAGTAATTCATAATTTATAAAATTATTATTATTAAATTTATCGATTGCTAAATTTAAATAATTATTTTGTTTTTCAAAGCGTAGATGTCTTTTCAGGTGGAAAATGTATTTATTTATGTGATAATTTATATAAATTAATTTAAATATGTGTAGCATATCTTATTAATTAAATATCAATCATTTTAATGTTCCTCCAAATTATTTAAATCATACTACATCGAGTAGTTTCCAAGTCATGGTAGTGAAGTGCACTACTATCCTGAATTCGAGACTACATGATGCGTAGGAAAATTTCCCTTCTGTTGATCTTATCAAAACTTTTCCTAATGTCTGATTCCTTGGTGTTATGACTGTATCTAACATCAATTCTATTTTTTTGTTGAAAATGAACACAATGAGGAATGCTGGTTAGGGAAGAGGAGAAGCTGTTGTTGGGGGCAACCACGATCCTCCCCAAGCCCCAACTACTGAAATGATTTGCCTGTTAACCCACCTAGGGTTGACAGATGGAGAAGTAAAGAAAACCTTGGTACATATGTCCCAATCCATAACATTACAAGATCAGGCTATGATAGCCCAGGAAGAGCAACAAGGTGTTCCCAGGAAAAACCTACTTGCCAGCACCATGGCTAGTAAGTTAAGGGACTTCACGAGGATGAATACTCCCATTTAAAGTGGAACTAAGATTGCTGAGAATCTCAAGAAGGAGTGTAGGGAAGTTATGTTGCATGCCATCATGGGCCATTCCAATATTATGATCCATGTCCAACAAGTGAAGAAAAGCAGGAAGAGGAAACATACTAGGGCAGGGAAAGGTCAAGCCAAGCTGGATGAATTTTTTACAGAAGTGTAATACTGAAATCAGAGATAAGCCCAGGTTTAAGAAGGAGCTCTCGCACCAAGGGGAGTCAAGTAAATCAAAGGGTCGCTATGATAAGGATTCCGACGCAAAGTTAAGAGAAGCAGTGAAGTAGATACACCTCAGGAGGGGCCACCTTGTAGGATGTTTGGAAAACTTCTTGGAGAAGGGTGTATGAAGGGCTCTAACACTTGTTACAGTTGTAGCAAACTGGGTCAAATGAGGAAGGATTGTCCGTATATGAGAGGTCGAGAAAAAGGGAAGGAGAAAGTTCAACCGAATGGTAAAAGTAAGAGGCTCCAAGGAGGCAACGATTCTTCGTACTAAAGTCTAGGGATGTAGGGGAAGACACCTCAGGTGATGTCTCGGGTGCATAACCTAAATTATTTTTTCATATGTATGGTTTTATGCACTAGTATGAAGTGAATATGTTGGAGTCATCGTGTTGGTTGCTGACTTATGTGAATTATGTGTTTATGTATGTTATATGCTTTGATGAGTATAGTTAAGGAAGGAGTTCCTTAGTTTATTAATGTGAAGCTGCTAGTAGGTTTTAAGGATGTGCACCAACCTACTAATATGTGAATCAGATATTCACTAACAAAAAGCATTGAATATCTTAGGTATGTATTTTCTCCAAAAGTGTTATGCTACCATAGACTATCAAACTAGGGTAATGAGGTTTTAGTTGCCAAATGAGATAAGGTATAAATAGGTAGGGCGTGGATCAATCCAACAAAGCCATATAATTTCAAATCTTAAGGTTAACAACATGTTATTTAAGTGGGTAGATATACTCCTCCTAAGGATGGTTTTGTTTATAAAACTCTATATTTTAGTGCAATAGTCGACTAGGTGTTGTAAGTCCAAAAATTGTATATGTAATAATTGCACTATGTGAGTTAAAATGAATTCATGTTGCTATTTTTGTATAGCGTGGACATGATTTTTTTTGTGTTGCATGAAATGTGAGGTTCATCAAATTAAGTGCGATTGAGAAGGGAGTTCCTCAATCTCAAATATGAAGCTTCAGATAAGCTTGAATAATATGCATTATCCAGAGTAAGTGTGAACCATAAAATCACAAAGAATATTCTCGAAAATCACCCACTTTATTTTAGAATGATGTATAGTGTCATTTAGGGACAAATGTTCCTAAGGGGGATAGGGGGATAATGTAACAACCCTAAAAGATGGATATGCTAAGAAATTCTTAATGTGTCTAGAATGCCTAAGAAAAGACCGGGTTCACACGGATTGATGCACGTAGAACCAGACCTCTAAACCCTTGCGACAGCCAGTCCAACTAACTTGGGGAGTTAGTTGACCTAGGAAAGGTCCAACCATGTAGTGCTCCCGAATACGAAGATTTACTCGGATGAGTCTTTATCGGACTTAAACAGGGGAAATCTTAAGTTTGGAGGGTCTAGGGGTAAAAATTTCTTTTTCCAGGCTAAGGGTAGTATTTTAATTACCCCAAATATGTAATTAATTTTTTAATTAATAAGGTGGAGGGGCATTTTGGGTAAAAAGGTCTAAAATTGCCCATTAAGCAAAATCTTGCTCCACCCAGGTCCGAACCTAGGTGGGAGAAATGATTTAACTTGATTATTTTATTGGAAAATTAATTTAATTAATTAATATTTAAATTATGGTTTATGAAAAAGGAAAATCAGCTTATTATGATTATTATTAATTAATATTTTCGTGATGTGGACTTCACCGGTTCGAACCTCGACGGAAGAAACATTTAAGTGGATTAAATTGAGGTTTATAATCTGATTTTTTAAGGGCATTATGTTCGTTTAACATATAATTAAAAAAAAAACAGATTTTATCATTTGAACAAACCTTATTTTGACTAAGTCTCAACTAGAATCCTAATCCTAAAGAACATCTCTTTTTCACGTTTCATCCATTCTCACGATCTACCTCTCTCTCTTTATTTCACATTTTCTCTGCCTAACAAAAACAAAAGAACAGAAAAGCTACAAAAGTTTTTAACACTTGAAGAACTTACACGAAAAATATAAACAAACAAGCTAAGAAAAAACGTAAAGCAAAGTTCCGTTGGGTTTGTGTTGGAGTTTTGGGATTTGGATATGAGTTTGGAGATGTTTTTTGGGAAGAAAGTCGTGGGCTGAACAACATTTATATCAGGTATGGGTTTATACTTTGGACTCTTTTCTCCAAGATAATTTTCTTTCCTCTGAATTAAACCAATCTTGAAACTAGGGTTGTTCCCGTTCTTGTCGAACTTCTTGTCCCTAGTATCCATTTGATCTCAATGTGAAGTAGGTTAGAGATCATGTTGTTGGTATGTTTGCTGGTAGTTTAAGTATGAAGTGTGATTTTTGTGATAATATGTTCATGATTATGTGTTTTGAATTGTAAGCATGTTAAGTTATGTCAACTGAATGTATGTGAAAAGTCATCGTTGTGCAAATGTTTGTGTAAATCATGATGTGCAAAAGTGGTGTAATGTTGCTGGATTTAATGGTAAATATTGGATGAATATAACCATGAAAAAAATATACTTAAAGATTCACCAAATGATTCGTGAAACTTCCTAAGATCTAATGTACAAATGAATATAAGAAGAAGCTGAAAATAGTGAACAAATTTCCAGCATTTGGGATGTTGGGTTCGGCCAATCAAAGTGGTATAAATGCAAAGAAATATGAATGTAAAATAAGTTAAATCACTATGTATTGAACCCAAGACATCATTACTTGAAATCTACAAAAATAATCAACAAAAGATTAAGACAAAAATGGATTGGAAGAGACTAAATTTCCAGCTTGCTGGAAATTGTAGTCTCGGCCAAATTTTACAAAAACGAACTTCGTTTAAATCTTTTTAACAAATGTGTGGTCAATGGGAATTGAATCAATGACCTCATCAAATGAAAATTTCATAAAAATTTCGTGAGAAAAACGCTAGGAAAAATTGATGTGGTGAGTGGGTATTGAAACCACAATCTATTGAATAGATGAGAAAGTTAGGAGAAAAATAAAGGAGAAAATAAATTTGGAGAGTGGAGATTCAAACTACAACCTCTTGGATAGATGATAAAGTTAAAAGATAAATTAAAATAAAAATAACGAGCTTGTGGGGGATTGAGCCCACAACCTCCTTTTCTTAAACGAAAAAGGAGAGGAGAAAAAGAAAGGAAATATTATGGGGTTGGTGAAGATCGAACTAGGGTCCCCCAAATCTGAAACATGCAATTATCAAGTTTAAAAGATTAAGTATTGTCCAAGGGATTCGAAATCGGGTTCACTTGTCCAATTCCGTATTAACACATAAGTCATACGTAAGTAAATATTTAATGAATGCTGCCTCTGAAGATCGAAATCAATATATTGGCATATCTACAAGATGCATAAGTCTTGTACCACATAATATTTGGTAAACATGAATCACTTAGACAAACTATGAATTAAGCCTCATGGCTTGTATGTGTGGACTCATAAGTCTATTGTACGTTTGAAAATAAGTGAGCCTAAGATGTATGTGATAAAATAATTTAACCCTAGGAGGGTTAAGTAAGAGTCTAAAACACACTAAATGGCCAAGTGCATTGTCATATGATAAAATGAATATTCACGTGAAATGGTGTGTAATTATGAAATGCAAATGTGTTAAAGTTGTTCAATGAGGTGACAATATGTTAAGATACTAATGTAAAAGATGACAGCAATCTCAGGCTAATGTAAAAGATGAGAGCAATCTCAAATAAGCCTAAGTAAATATTACCAAAAAGTACTCACCTATGAGAGTGTAAAGCTAATGAAGAGACTAGTCTCTATGAACACTCTAATCAAAGTATTAAAGTTAATGCATACTTAATACTAATGATGAGATTAGAAATCATGTAATGAGCTATGATGTCCTCATACTAAAAGCCATCTTCCATGATGTATGACTTGAATGTAATTGAACTTTATACTTAGCATCGATAGGCTAGCTATGAGCGGTGATGCCTTCCTTCAGGAAGGGCAGAGGTTTACGTAACTCTCATTAGATGAGACTGTACGGCATGCCAGGTATGTGTATCCTTATATCTTCTAGTTATTGAACCTGAACTGTCAATATAGGGATCTAGCAGGGTTCAATTCTCTATATACGCTAGCATGTTTTAGTTCACTTTGGCCGGTTATTCAACCTCTTTTCGGTGTGGGGATTACACACTGGATTTTATGATGCTCACATGATCTATGTCGGTTAAGGTTAAAGTTCCCAAAGAAATAATGAGGTCAGCCTTAAAAAATACATATAATGAAATGAACAAGACCAAAGGTGTTAGGATAGGTTAATAAGGAGGTGAGTTAGACTTAAGTAATGACACTAGGTTATTCTTGGTCATTGCATAGAGAACCCGATGAGATTCTTAAACTGCATCCTAGGTATGGCTGGTTGTTGCACTAGTATATGAATGAATGAAAATGAAGTACGTACGAATGAATGAAACAGACACTATGTTTGCCAAAGAAGGCTCCCTAGTTGAGGTCCCATATGTTGAGCCCTCATTTTGGGAAGTACGAATGTCAAGTTAATGATTCAAAGGTCTCATTGCATATGAAATAATAATATGAACTATGTGATATGATATGTGCAATATGTTATGCGCTATTTGCAAAATAATAAGTATGATGATGCATGTTACTCTCATAGCGTGACTTTCCTAATCCTATTTTGGCAAGTCCACTGACTTGACTTTCCATAATTCATATCTTTCGGAGAGAGATCTTCTTAATCATGCATGTCCTTGGTGTGTGCTTGCATATACTTATACATAGTACAAGTGTGTACTAATCCCATACAACTCTATACTTTTAGGTGCAGGCATAGGGGGACGCTAGAGCTTATGATACGACGCTGCAACTACCAAACATGGAGAATTCATCCGTACTTGGTAGGACCTCATGATTTTGAAGACGCTTGCTCATCCACTAGCGTTTCTTTCTAATTTTATTTCGGACATTGCATTGGTGCCATTTTGGCAAGTATACAATTAATCCAATATTGAACTATTTCTTTCATTTGATGATCTTAATATTAGATGGTTGATTGTGAACGTTTAGGAGTTTAAGTAGAATGTCTTATATTAATGTTAAGTAACAAAAAGTTCAAATTTTCCGCTAAAATTAACCTAGATGAAGTAACGATGACATATATAGGCTTGTCTACGACCTTTGAGAGGTCAACGACGCCGGTCTCTTCTGGGTATAGACTCTAGTTGTGACACACACTCTCTCCCGGCTTGAGCCGTGATGGCTTAAGCCTGATTAGTGATTTCATGTGCCATCTGCAGCAAAGTATTCCTCACTTCACCATCTATTAACGCTGCTGGATTGACAGGCACATGATCAACAACAACTAGGGGTTGAGGAGGAACTTATTTCCTCCAGCAGCTGCCTCACGTAACCTCTTCCTGCATTTCTCCTTGTATTCATTATCTACACGTAGATACAAGAATAGAGTTAGATTCTTAACGACACAATTATGTCATTCTACATAGCACGATAAAGAGTAGAAGAAGGGAAAATTTCCTAAGTATTATGCAATCTCTAATTCAAGATAGTGGTGCATTTGACTATACCATAACATAGAAACTACTTAACGTGGTTGATATGAGCCTGATGTGTTGGATGTTTAACCTAATTCTCTAATAAAAAAAATTTCACCACCCAATTTTGGAATCCGAACCGCAATTGGCGTTGTTGACCTCTCAGAGGTCGCAGACAAGCCTCTTCTTGCATTCATCACATTCATACGGTTAATTTTAGCCAAACATTTGAAATCTTTTTTTATATATATATTTAAAGTATACATAGACTTCATATAAACACATAGTTGTAAGGAAGTTCATTGCTCATACATCAACCATCTAATTATAAGATCATGCAACTTGAAAGAAATGGAATCTCATGTCATAAGTTATACTTGCCAAAACGGCATCATTATAAGTGTCTTAATAAAATATGAAAGAAACACTAGTGGAACCTACCCCACTAGTTCAAACCTACTACTAAGCAAGAAATATAAAGGCAGGCATCCTCGAATGCATGAGGACCTACCAAGTTCGGATGAAGTCTCTGAATCTGAACAACTGCATTGATACCCTCAACGTCCACCTGAGCGTGAACCATAAATAGTAATATTGTATGGAATTATTACACACTTGTACTATGTATGGGTACATGTAACAACACATAACGGTAATGCATGAACAAGAATGGTTCTTCCTAATCTACATGCTTTCTTAGAAGGTCAAATCTTTTGACTTTGACCATTTCATATTAGGAAGGTCATACCATGAATCTTTCACACATCATACACACATAGATTCACATATTATATATTTCATGATTTATATAGTACACATTTCATATCCATCATACCTTGGAATCATGGACGTAGCATTAAGACATCTCAAGTGATGGCCCAACATATGGGATATCAATCCAAGGGTCTGCTTTAGCAAACACAGAGCCTGCTTCATTCGTTCATTTATACTTCACATTATTCATTTCATTAATTCATAGGCTGATGTAAACACAAGCTATACCTAGGATAAAGTTTAAGACTCTCATCGGGATCATGAAGTACAATGACCAAGAATGACCTAATGTCATTACTTGAATCCGATTTCACCTCTTGATTGTCCTACACAAACACCTTTGGTATCGTTCATTTCATTATGTTTAATACTTTGAGGAACTTCAACCTTAACCGACATAGATCATGTGAGCATCATGAGATTCGTTGTCTCCCTTGCACCAAAAAGAGGTGGAGTCACTGGCCAAAATTAAACCAAAAACATGCTAGCTTAAGGGGTTAGAACCAAGCTAGTTCCCTGCGTTGGCAACATATTTCAAAGACTAGGAGATTTCAAGAGACCCATACACACCTTGGTGGACAGTCTCATCTCATAAGATTTATGTGAACCTCCGCCCTTCCCGAAAGAAGGCATCACCACTCATAGCTAGCCTATCGGTGCTTAGTTTAAAGTTCCTATTTACATTCAACTCATACATTATTGAAGCTTGCTTCTATGTATATGGTAGTCATAGCTCATTAGATGATTTATCATCTCTACTTTATATGTATTAAGTGCGAATTGTCCTTACACTTACATATAGAATGTGATTGAGACTTGTCTCTTAATATTAAACACTCTCTTAGGTGAGTACTTTTAGTGACCTTTACTTAGGCTTGGTTGACACTTCTATCATCATTCACCTTAGCCTCTTTTCATGTTGTCACCATTTTCTTAACATCCTTGTTTAACATAATTAATAACCTCATTACGTAAATTTCATTTATTAATCTTACCATTAACTCATGGTATTACCCGTTTCGGGTTACTCCTAATTAACAAAGTGTTTCATGATAATCTAAGTATATGTTGTGTATGACTTATGCAATTTATACATTCAGCCAAGTAACCCAAGTTCGATCCTTAGTGGCTGCATTCCATTTCATTTTAATGTATTTCACAATTTAGTCAAGGGACCCATGTTTGAATACCTTGGGTAGCCCTTGATTTTTCTTTTTAATCATTTAGAGTTCTAGGTGACTTCACTTATTTCGTCCAAGAGGATCTGAGATCGAATCCCAGTGGCCTCAATTTTTTTAATTTTATTTTGGTGTTATATTTATGTATCTCACACCCTTGGCCAAGGAGCCGAGTTTGAATCCCCCCTCCCTCACTATGTTATTTTTCTTTTAATTTAAAGGTTCTTTCAACCTGCCCAAGTTTGAATCCCCTCTCTCACCCTATTTTTTTTTTTTAAGGATTACTCTGTTTGTATTAGGACCTTAAGGATTTCGATATTCACTGCAAAAGGCAGGAACTATTCTTCTTCATATATATTAGTGACTAGCCAAAACCATGTTCATTTAACATAAAGTTTTAATTCACTTTCTTACATTTAGCCTAGACGTTTAACTCATAGTTTTGCATATACTTCTGACCAATTCATTAAGGAGTTTACATTGACTTTATTATTTATGAACATCACGATTTCTGTGGCATGTTAAACACATAACATTGCATAACGCATGATTCACGTTTTTCTTCAAGTTAACAGTAACAATACAATTACGAAAAACAACACGTTTTGTGCACATATGACATTCAACATTCGGACGGATATAACATATCATAAACAGCCCATAACATAAATTACACACAACCACAATGATTCCTAAAATCATCTACCAGAAGTCATCAACGCATGTGACAATTTGTCCATAGGATCTAATGAAAGGGGCATGCAACGGGGGAAAACCTTAGTTTTCGATTTGATTTAAACTAAACCTTAGGGGACTATTGGTAAAGGGACCAAGAGATAAGAAAACTCATACCTTTTCATCCTTTACAACCAGCCACAACCACACGTTTCAACCCACATAGAAACCTTTCTTCCGAGATTTTATTCTTGTTCCCAAGTGATGTTCTTTACTTAAAACACTTAATAATATTAATTCTTCTTTTTGTTTTTGATGGATGCAGCCAAGAATACTCTTAGAACAGTGAGTATACGTTTATTTTCTGTTTTGAAATTGTGAGGTAAAGCTGTAAATACTTTTAGGATTAATATAAAGAATTAAGAGTGGGCAAGAAGCACACTCCTATTGGGAGTCATGCGCCCCTTTTGTGGGAATTGTTGTTGACTTATTCAACACAATTAAATTTGTTAAAATGAGATTATAAAATATATTTAAGTTATAATAATTCCCCTCCTTAATTTCTCTAATTCTTTTAATCTACTAAGTCGCCCTTACTGCCTCAAACTCGGCTCGAACCAGAGTGTGGAGGTACGGTCAATCTCGATTTTGACCACTGAGATGATATTGGCTTATGAGTTTTTGTAAAATGGTCCATGGAGAGATCATCTCTATGGAAAGAATATGTTGCCTTTATCATGGAAGCAACGATTATATATCTGTATTGGTGCTGCTAGTGGACTTCATTACCTCCACACTGGTGCATCTACTAGGATCATACATAGAGATGTCAAAACCACCAACATTTTGCTGGATGAGAATTTTGTCGCAAAGATGGCTGATTTTTGTCTATCTAAAGATGGACCAACAATAGAAAAGACTCATGTGAGCACTTATGTGAAGGGATGTTTTTCCTACTTAGATCCTGAATACTTTAGGAAGCAACAGTTGACAGACAAATCTGATGTCTACTCATTTGGGTTTGTAGTTCTTGAAGCCTTATGTGCTCGTCCTGCTATTAATCCACCATTACCAAGAGAGCAAGTGAATTTGGCAGAATGGGCAATGCAGTGGAAAAGAAAAGGGTTATTGGACAAGATAATTGATCCAACACTTGTAGGACATATAAATCCAGAATCAATGAAGAAATTCGCGAAAGCAGCAGAGAAGTGTCTACCCCTAGACACAAAATTACATTTATACCCCTAGAACCCTTAAAACATAGGACTAACCTTCTAAGTCCGGTTAAGACTCATCCATGTGAATCCTAGTTTTCAGGTACACAACATGGCTGGTACAAACCCTGCCTAGATCAACTACTCACCAAGTTAGTTGGCTTGGATGGTGCATAGGTTAATAGGTTATGTTCCATGCGCATCAATCCGTGTGAACCGGGTCTAACCTACACATTATATGTACGTTTAGGCCTTACTTTGCATAGTTGTGCTCGGGTTGTAACAATTCCTTCCTTCAAAAGAATTTTAGTGTCGTTCGGAGACAAATATTTCTATGGGGAGGAAATGTAACACCTTGAAATCCTAGACACATTTAATATCCTAACATAGGTGTCATAAAGTATAAGAACTGTTTCTAAGTCCATTTTTAATGAATATAGGTCATTTAGGAGTTTTAAGAACAAAAAACGTGCATGACGTCCAGAAAGTATTTTCAAAGGGATGTTAGTGTCCCTTAGCATATTTGACCAACTTTTAGGAGTCGGAAATGTACAAAATTTTTTAGAGAGGTAGATATAGGTGTTTGAGTTATTTTAATGATTGAAACGTCCGGGTACGACTCCCTAAGGACCAACCAAGGTCCTTTGAGAAGGACCCCTATAGTTTGATGCAACACTGCTTGACAGTGTGCATCGAAGGGACAAAAGACGGCCCGTGTGTGGATCAACGAGGCATCGATACCACCATCATCCCACAGTTACTCTGGTGGAGAAGGCGCTGTCACTTGAACAACCTCTGAACTCATCGACGGAGTGTAGAGGTGCAAGCTACGGTCCGTGTGTGGATCGACAAGGCATCAATGCCACCGTCGTCCCACACTTAGACATTTTATAGGAATACCTCACCTACAATATCTCTGACCAAGACGACGACGTGCACGATGGAGGGGGGGTTGTCCGTCGACTCACAGATGGCCCGTTAATCAGGGTTTAATCTGTGAGGGTCGGGTTTTCTACCTTATCTGAGTTGGTCTTATTTAATTGATTATGTGGTTTAGGGGTTAGTTGGGGATTAAAGGGAGACTAATTAATTTTATTAAGTCCCACTATAAATACCCTCAACCCTTATTAACTTAAATACAACTCTCAAATAAACTCTCTTCCTTCTCCTATTTCTCTCTCTACATGAACTCACCATTTAAGACTAGCAAGGACTAGTGTTTCGGGGATGGAAAGGTACAAATTCACCATCAAAATGTTGACAAAAATTAAGGTATGTGTTCTATTCACCTTTGAGATTCTTTCCTCAAAGGGTTCCTTTAAAATAGATTTCAAAAAGTTGAGTTTTTTTATGGGTTTTCTTCAATTACGAAATTGAATATGAATTGAGTTGTTGTTGATCTCTCTAGGTTATGTTGAGTAGATTAACATTTCATTCCATTTGTTTATGGTAATTGTTGATGGTTTGGTCTAAATTGAAGAATACGATCCTTCATCCCAACCTTAGGTCTAAATTGATTAGTTCATTTATGAATATGCCTTGGGTTATAATATTAATATATGATGAAATGTAAACCTAAATGCCATGATAAGTAAAGTCGGACATTGGTCATGTTTTCTTGTTGAGGATACCTGAATGAGTAAGGTTATGGGGCTTTGCTTGGTCATTGCACTTGTTGACTTGATAAGAACTTATGAGTTGTTGTCTTGCTTATAATGATATGTTTAAATCTTATTCATTTTTGTGATATTATTCCTTGATGTTAGGTTTATAGTAAATGGTTGTTTCAAGTATGTTAGGATAAGTATACTTGTTGAGATAGTAATCATGTTTGGTTGATTGATATGACTTACTTGACTTTGGATTAAGTCCCTAAAGGGGTAAAAGATGGCATGTTTTGACAAAATGGCCTTTTTAGAATGTTTTGCTTGTGTATGTGCATAAGATCCCATACTTAGTATATGTGGAGTACGAACCCCATTTTCTTCCCTTTTCCCAAACATTTTAGGTTCCGCTCATTGAAGAGTTTGGAAGGCGACATTGTTGAAGGCTTGGATTATTCCTTTCTTCCAAGTAGGGTAGGTCCTCAACTTTAGAGGGAAATGTCATCCTCTAGCTTAAAGATTTTGTTATGAGCTTATTGACTCTTTCATTCCTTTCCTTTTAATTGAATATTGTAATTTCGTATGACCTACACATGGTCTTGTTGAATTGATTTAAGGGATATGCCCATATTGTGATATTTGTTTAGATGGTATGCGATGAGACAATCGTTGAGACTAATTCTATATTTTTATATATGTATGTGCAATAAAAGTAGAAGGCTATGTAACCTTCCTATGCGAAGGGTCTATGTATACTCGATATGAATATATATACTATGTGTATGTAGAGGTCTATGTAAACTTTCAAGTAGTGATAATGAAAGTTTTAAATGTTTTCGCAATTTTTCAACCTATGAATGTAATGACATGAGACTAAGAGGCTAGTCTTAGTCCTTGAAAAGGACGACGACGCCAGTTACATCTAGGGGGTAAAACCGTATGTGACATATTCATAGTCATTATATAAATAGGAATTGCATGAGAACATCCTTTCCATACAACCCTCATATGTGAGATTAACACATTATCATCATTATGTCATAGTAAGCCACATAGGTAAGGCACAACCAACCTTATATCATTACACCCCAATCATAATCTCACAATTCACATAATAAACACATTTAAATGGCATCATCATACTAATACCTGCTTAATCTAATCACAAGACATAATTCAGTTGATCTTCATCATCATGTACAAGTCATAACAATTGAAGTAAAGGTTCAAGATCATAAAGTCTTACCAATTTTCCTTCAAAATCCATAATCCATTTTCTTACCACCAACAAACCTATTTCATCCAACAAAGGTGAAATATATCATACAATAGTAATTAACACAAAAACTATTGCATCAAGCTAATCAATTCAACATGAGTTCATAACCTAGGGTTAGGGAATTGGGTCAATTCATGATCTATTCCACATGCTAGGTTTAATATCAACAACTACCATAATTAAACAATAATAAATAATAATATAAACATAATAATCATTCCAAATCAAGAACAATACAATTTGAAACATCAATTTCGGATGAGAAAGAAACTCATGTTCATATCATCTTTTGGAAATCAATTTGGAAGACCCCTTTGAGAAAGGAGTCCCAAAGGTGAAACGTTCCCATACCTTTTTAATACTTGAAGATTAATGGGGGAATGTGAGTTATTATTGCCTATTCCCTTTGACCTTGGTCTTCCATGGAGTCTTCTTTTGGGAGAGAAAGTAAAGAGAAGGAAGAGAGATTTATGTTTGGAAATTATGGGTTTTGGGTTGGATTAATGAAAGTTAAGTCTTTATATATGTCATTAATTAAATTAATTAGACCTCCCCATATCTTAATTAACCAAATAACAACTTACTATTTATAAGAACCCACTTAAAATAAAACAGTCAAACACAAACCTGACCTACGAGACACCGACCTACGGTTCGTAGATCAGTTGACGCCTACTCCCCACCACCGTACTACACAACCATTGTTTGATTCAGAGACTTGATTTTTTTGCATATTTTGGAAAATTTATAAGTATGGGACTACGGAGCAATCAAACCCCGTCACCCAGACAACGGTCCATCATTTGATATTCGTAGATGGCTACTGTCATTTGATAACTTTTTGGCGATTTTGAAAGGGTCTGCCTCAAAGACACTTAGGGTGGTCCTTGGGGAGTTGTACCAGGATGTTTCTACCCTAAACATACTATAACACATTTAACACCTTTCATCAATTTCTATAAAATTCCAACTCCTAAAACTTCATAAAATAGGCCAATGAACATAAGCACCTATTTCACTAGTGTGTGGACGTCATGGATGTTTATTAACGTCTTGATTGTAAAACTTTATAAATGACTTATAACAATTATTTTAGGTCCTAAAAGAATGCTACCAACCCTAGACCAACATGTGAGGCTCTAGGTTAGGTCTTGGACTTTCGGAGTGTTACAGGATTATGCCCAACTTTGTAATACTCTCTGGATGATTTATATGTGAGACAAGATATTAAACTCTTAAATGTATGTTTATTCTAATTGAGAAATCTATATGTACTTCCTAAACTAGGATTCTATGTAAACTCCATATATGATACTTGAGAAGTTTAAGTACACTTCACTATGTAAAGTTTTAAATTTTCTATATTGTTGACCTATGACATGTAATGATGAATTCTAAGGTCTATTCTAAGTCCTCACCTAGGAAGAAGACGTCAGTTACTTCTGGGGGTGCTCCCCGGTCATGACAAACTTGGTAAAAGGTCATGAGGTTGAGTAATATTAGGATTGATATCTCACTAAACCACGTCAAGTAGATGTTTTTCATGATTGGGAAGCGCGGTACACTAATGAATTAGAGGCTATGCGATGCTTAGAAAATTCTCATATTTTTTGTATTCCTATGTTGTGCCTCAAAAGTTTTGTCTCTATGTGTTATTCCTTCTAATTTTTTTCTTGTGCTTATAGGCAATGAATACAAGAAGGAACAATGCTTAAAGGGGTGAAGAGGAGAATGTGAATGAGGCAGTTCCCTCTCAAGCTCCTTAAAACCCTCAAGTTCTTATTGGAGAATGGGCTATGTCTAATGTTGAGAGAAGGGAGACCATTCATTGTTTGTATCAAGTGTTGGCTACTCAATTTTCAAGGAATACTAGGGTGAAATTTAACCCCAATGCTAGCACTACCGCATCAGGATTAGGGATTTCACAAGGATGAATCCACCTACTTTCTTTGGCTCCAAGGTGGAAAAATACCCACAAGGCTTTATTGATGAAGTATTCAAGGTGCTTAATGCCATAGGTCTGACTTCCAAAGAACAAGCAAAACTAACTGACTATCAACTCAAAGATGTAGCTCAAGTTTGGTATGAACAATGGAAATATGATACGCCGGTTAGGGAAGGTCAGATAACTTAAGGGGCTTTCAAGACGACTTTCCTTGATAGGTTCTTTCCATTGGAACTAAGGGAGATAAAAATGAAAGAATTAATCAATCTTCTCCAAGGGAGTATGAGCATGAAGGAGTATATCCTCAAATTTTGTCAACTATCAAATATGCTCCTACTATAACGACGAACTCAAGGGTTGAGATGAACAAATTTGTTGTGGGGATATATGACATTGTGATTAATGAATGTATTTCAGCTATTTTTATTCCTAACATGGAAATCACTAGTCTCATGGTTCATGCCGAATAAAATTAAGGACAAAATACTTAAGATGGTTGGTAGAGAGTTGAAGAAGACAAAATCCGAAGATGGAATTCATCCAAGTCTAGATTTGAAGTGCAAGTTAAGCCAAGGTTTAAGAATAAGTTTTCCAACCAATGCCCTTTTAACACTCCAAATATCAACAAAGGTAAAGGGTCTACACCCAAGTCTCAATAGGGGATAGGTAGTGGTCCCTATGTTGAGAATTCTACTTGTGCTAAGTTTTGTAGAAAACATGAAGGCAAATGTCTAGTTGGAACATGTAATTTATATGGTTTTGGTAAGAATGGACACATGAAGAGGGATAGTCCTATGATGAATTATCAAGGAAGGGAAAATGGCACAAGCAAGTGCTCCCAATCCCAAAGCTCCCAAGAAGAATCAATTCTATGCTCTCCGCTCTACGGGTGATCAAGAAGACTCCTCCGATATTGTCACCGGTATGTTTTAAGTGTTCTCCATCAATGTATATGATTTACTAGATCCCAGTTCCCCTTTATCTTCTGTAACTCCTTTAGTGTCCATTAACTTTGATGTGTTACCTGATGTTCTAAGTTAACCTTTTTCGGATATTTCCCTGGTGAATGACTCAATTATTGCTAAAAGAGTTTATAGGAATTGTCCTCTTCCAAGGATTAATGATTTGTTTGATCAAATCCAAGGTGAGAGTTAATTTTTGAAAAGATTATTTGAGGTCGGGATATCACCAACTTAGGGTGAGAGGTGAAGACGTTCTTAAAATGTCTTTCCGAGCTAGATATGGTCATTATGAGTTCTGAGTCATGTTGGGTTAACAATGCTCCATTAGATTTTATGAATTTCATGAATAGAATGTTCTGAAATTACCTTGATGCTTTTGTAATTGTGTTCAGTGATGATATATTGGTATATTCCAAGAGTAAGGATGATCATATTGGCCATTTGAGGGTGTTATTGCAAGTCTTTAACAAACATCAACTTTTTGCTAAATATAGTAAGTGTGAATTTTGATAAGATAGGTTGCGTTTCTTGGTCATATTCTCTATGCTGAGAGTATATAGGCCGATCCCAAAAAAAAAAAAGCAGCTAAGAATTTTCCTAGACCTTTGTCTACAACCGATATTCAATGTTTCTTTTGTTGAGTCAGGTATTATAGAAGCTTTGTTGATGGTTTGCATCTATTTTTTCTTCTTTGACAACACTAACTCAAAAGAAGGTTAAGTTTGAGTGGTCGGAGGCTTGTGAAAGAAGCTTCCAAAAGTTGAAAGATATTCTTACCTCTTCTCCAGTGTTGACTTTAGTGGTGAGGGGGTAGCAAGGGCTTTGTAATATATTATTACAATTCTCGAGTAGGTTTGGGTTGTGCCCTCATGAAACATGATCTTGAACTAGCGTATGCAGTATATTCGTTGAAGACATAGAGGCATTATATCTATGGGGTACATGTGGAACTGTTTACCGACCACAAGAGTCTTCAATATATCTTTACTCAAAAGTAGTTGAATTTCCAAAAAAGGAGGTGGTTGGAACTTATGAAAAACCATGACATGAGTGTCCTTTACTATCGTGGGAAGGCAAAATGTTATGGTGGATGACTTGAAGAATTACTATGGGTAGTGTAGCACATGTTCCTGATGATAAAAAAAATCTAGTGAAAGAGGTTCATAGATTGACTCATTTGGGTGTTCGGTTGGAAAGTTCTCCAAATGGGGTTCTATTGTACATCATAAATCTGAATCATCTTCAGTGGTATATGTGAAGTATAAGAAACACCTTGATCGTCTATTCATGGAACTGAAGTATTCGGTGCTTAGTAAGCTAAATGAGTCATTCTCCCAAGGAGGGGATGGTGTTCTGAGGTACCAAGGTAAGTTGTGTGTACTTGTAACACTCAAAATATGACTTAGGTGTATATAGAGCCTAACATGAGTTTCATGCGGTTTTATGGTCCTAATATGACTAAAAATAGAGTTTAGAGGAAGTGTGTAAAGTTTAAGAAAGTTTGGAGGTGAAACATTTAAGACGTCCGAAAGTTAGTTGTAATTGAACTAGTAAAACATCCATATGTTTTGTGAAGGTTTAAAGGTGTTGTATGAGCTATAAATAGAATGAGTTTAAATAGGAAAAAATATGTATACTTAGTGAAAACTTCCAGGTACAACTCCCCAAGGGTCACCCTATAGTTCCACGAAGGGACCCAGACTTGGAAAAGGAGCTGCCAAAGTAGCAGCAAAAATATGCATGGATGAAATGGGTCCGCGTCGAGGGCTTGGTGGGCAAAATTATGCATGAATGAAATGGGTCCGCGTCGTGGGATTTGTGGGACTTTGATAAAAAAATCAAGTCTTCATCGGGGTCACAAGTCGGACTCCACTGTCCTAGAATTTATTTTAGAAAATCACGCGGGAGCAGCTCCGCGTCTCGTACTTCTTTCCCGATGATAACTCCAAAAATTGAAGTTAGGTTAGACATGTCTAAAAGTTTCCAATTGATATAAGGGTAGTTTGGGTTCTTTGGATGTCGTTTAAAAATGGTTTTTGGTCCAATATAACCCCTTTCCCAAGCAAAAATCCCAATACCCAATAAGAAATCAAAACCTTTCTCTCCCAAAGTTCTCCCAAAACCACTATTGAAGAAGAAGACAAAATTTGCAACAGCTTTAAAGACGAATTTATCAAGTTCTTAAGCTGTCTTTAGGGTCATAATATAAGGTATGTGAAGCTTATTCATTCATGTATTCTTCCATTCATGAAGCACCCCTTAGTTTTCCTCAATTATGAATCCAGAGAACCCTATTCAAGAGAGGGTTGTGATTGCATTGTGGGTAAGGCTTGATTGTGATCCCAATCTATTGGGTAGTATTCAATGATGTTTAAATGATCATAATATAATATCTTTTTTTGTAGTTGAACTGGTGAATTATAGTAATTTAATTTGAAGGTGATCATGGTTATATTAGGTCATTAGATACTAGATGAATGTTTTGTGTTGATTTTTTTTAGCTTGAATGTATTCTATGTTCATTGATCATGATTGAATAACTTAGGTATGAATTGACTAGAATTGATTGATTAAGATTGGTCTTGGTTGAATTGAACCTTAAAGAATGAATAATGGCTATATTCACCTAGTACTGAAGAATGCGAGAAGAATGATAATGCTAGAATATCCTATAATCTACCTATGAATCAAGATAGAATAAATTAATGAATAATGAACCTTAAAATGGTTGTTATGACTATAGATTTATGATGATTGAATGAAAGTGATAGATTCACTTGAGCATAGAGAGATTATTAAGGATATCCCTCCATGAAAGAAAAGATTGATCATGGCTTGACAAGCAAACCTTGGAGTATATGCTTGACTCCAAGTTGATATGCGAAGTGATACGGATAGTCTAGCAATGGTTTGGACCCAAGTAGAAAGGAGAGCCACACCTATTAGTTGTGATGACTATACCATTACGTCTCATGAGGCGGGACTCCTTTACGTATTAGAGTCAAGGTATCCTAGTAGAGATCTCTATATCGTATGAACTTTGACGTGCTTGAGAAGCATCTCGTAGTGTTCAAAAAATGAATGAACTTAGACATGCCCAAGTTGTATCTCGTAGTGTTCATTATTATTAAGGGATAAAGGCATACATTAAAAATTATCTCGTAGGATCCATATGATTAAGGACTTAGACATACTTAAAGAATTATATTTTAGTGTTCAAATGATAATATAGGGGCTAGGCTCCAAAGTAAGAAGTAATAAAAAAGGATAAAAATGTAGTACCTTGCATGAATGGTGTTATGGGGCATCATGAGTACATTGCACAAGGTATAACCTAGGGTTACTAATGAAGAAGAGATTGAAGATAGGATAGGACTAGATTTGCCTTTCCTATTATAGTAGACTAAAGATGAGATAATTTTAGTATATTAAGTTAAGTAAATGATGAGGCTATGGAGGATGGATATGTTAAGGATAATTTTAAAGATATGCTTAGTTTGTAGGGTATTATGGGTTTCCTTATGTACACTGCACAAACATGTTTTGAGATTACCATAAGAGTACAATACTATTTAGTATGAAGATCATAGGTCTTAATTATGATAGTGGACTATGATCAAGAATGACCTAAGAGAGGTACTGGTGTTGTTTACATAAGAAAGAAGGACAAGTAAGTAAGTAAGTATCAACTCTTATATGATTTGTGATGATATATTATTTTATGATATTTATGATATACTTATGTTGTTATCTCTTATGAGTGTGTCTATTTTTTATTAACCCATTGAGATATCTGATGCTTGATGTGATAGTTTCCACACTTAGTACATATCGTACTAACGCATATTGCCTACATGTTGTCCATGTAGGGTCTTGAAAAGATTGAGTTACTTGAACAGTAGATTTCCAAGGTTTCTAAGAAGAGAATAAGTGATGATTCCTCATAGCTTCTAGGACGAACCTATATATTCTTTTATGTATTTCTTTACGTTTTCAATTTTATATAGGTTGCGTCAAATATATTTCATTCATGTCAAAGTTAGATGGTTTTTGGGACAATGTTATTAGATATGCTTCCGCTTTTATGAAATACCTTTGTTTAAAAAAAGTTCATAAATTCCTTCATTTATGCATGATGTTATGTAATGAAGGAAAGTGGCTTGTATAAGACCTCCAAGAGGTTGAGTACGCCTTGTTGTGACCAAAGGGTTGCCTTAACATCTAGGGTATAATTGTAGCGTCACATCCAAGGAGCACCCCTATAAGTAACATGGTGTACTTTACCTCTCGTAGGTCTTATACAAGCCCATATTTATCATTCATCGCATTGTCATAGTAAATTCAGCGAAAAACTTAAAACTTTTCATAGAACATCATATTCTAGAAAATTTACTTCATTTATATATAAAACATAAGTCATTATACCTATTTAGACCTTAAGATTCTTTCTCATCTTAGACTCAACAACATTAGAGTACATTAGGGACACGGACCTTAAGACATAATACATAAGTATGCAATATTAAAGAGACTTCACAGTACCTAAACATCAGGACATCCTTGGACTTAAGGATTCCTTTCCTTGAGCTTGGGAATCACCTGTAAGGCTCCTCAACATTCAAGACATCCTTTAAGCATCCATAACCTAAACTTTGTGTAAAAATTAGTGAAGAATTGGATTAGTAAAAGAATTCACTAAGTATGGCAACCATGCAAAAACATGCATTAAAATGGACATTTTCTTGAAATTATACTTCATGTCTTTTTGAGTAAATCTTCATAAAACTGTTATCTAATATCATTTATGTCGTTCACATACTTCATGCAAATATATTCAAAGGCCAAACATTTCATCAGATCACATATAGAATTCATCACATTTTAAAGTCACATTACAGTGAGATAATTTCACTTAACAGTGAACTATCTTCTCTTTTATTCATTAACCTCCCAAGTAACCCTCTAGTGATACTTGGTTCAATGCATTACCTTAAGGTCACAAACAAAGCATGCATACAACCTACATAATCCAACACATATCATCGTATAATCATAATACATCATAGACACATTTAAGTCAAGACTTATACGCTTTACAGTAGGACACTCCAATTTATGACATATATTTACTTCTTTTCATATACATCATTATAAGACCCTGTTCATGACCCCAATCTTATTCTACTAGTGAAATGTACATTTTAATCCCCATAACCTCACACATACATAGTAAACTCTCCATAAGACCATAAACCTTCACATTCAAGTCATACATCAACATATTAAGTGAAGACAACTTTATTCATGCCAATATAAGTCATTTAGACCAACATAGTGCATATAAGGATAATATATCATCTTATAGATTCATACCATGCACATCTTCATCACAAGTAGAAAAATACTACCATCCATGCGTAAGGACATACTCATAATCATACACTTTAGGTCACCATCCTAGGACTTCCTAAGGAACTACTTGTGCAATTTCTAGATGGGTACATTACTTCCACCCATCCTTTGTAACCTTCCTTAAGTCCTCCTAATTAGGATCCTATTCATTACCTCCATTGTCAATTTTATTTTAGGGAAAATATAGCCTTAACCGACACTAAGACCATGGGTGCTAAATATGGAATTTGGTGTTGTAGAGCCTTACTCCAATGGAAGGTGTTACTACCTAGCCAAGGTAGAACATTAACATACATCCTAGCATCCTAAGTGAGTTTACTTTGCTAGATCCTATGTTGCAAGAATATTTATGGAACTAAGAGATAGGTATAAACCCTCTACATGCCATTTGGGAATTGGGGCTTCCTCTTATAAGAAAACATGGGTGAACCTTCCATAAAGGGAAGTCACCACCTTATGTGGATACATAGGTGAGTATTCCTCCAAGGGAAGTCAACACTCTATAAGGAACAAATGGTGAATCTTCCTCCAAGAGAAGTCAACACCTCTCAATGTCAAGTTCACTCAGTTCTTATCTAAGTTCCCTTTTTATTTAAAAGCCTTTATTACATTTTTCATAAAATGTAGGCTTAGGATATTCATCCTTCATATGTTTATAGAATATTCAAGAACCTATATAATTTTAGAGTATCCTTGGTCACAACTCTCAAGGCTCCTCTATTTACTAGATCATTCATGTGTGTTTGTGTGTACTATTATGTGAGCAAAACTTTCACATAACACAACAATGTCACACATGTTCATACACCAATGCATGAGTCTATAGGCATAACTATATCCTTTCATATAAACCCACTAACACAATATGCACATTCATAGATATCATATATTTAACATCATATCATATAAGACATATTCATGACATGCCCATTCATTCATTTTAATGTACATAGAAACCAAATCTAGGAACTATCCTATCAAGGGGCACATGTGCAAATGCATAGACAAGGTCCAATACCCTTTCCTACACTAGTACACCTATCAATTCATCCTATTCAAGGAAACACATATCATACTTTCATAGTCATAATCTTAACACACATAGTAGTAGATACTAGTAAATATGAGAGATACCTTTTATTTAGACACAATAACTTATACTACTTGTAACATGTATATAAAGTGAAAGTGTGCATATATTGGTCATCATTATCACATAATGGCTATCAACAACTCATTGAGGCAGCCACCCTCTTACACCATATTACACTTTTAAGCATAGACCACACAACACACAATAGCATAGGAGACAAGTCAACTTCATATTACACTTAAGACTCCTAACATTAGATATTCATGCATTTACATAAGGGTACATAGGTAAGGGATTATTAACCATTTTAACTCATCAATGGTAGTACCTATACTTTACCGTAACATAGATATACACATGCTTATACAATAGCCGTGCAACATAAATCACAACTAAAATAGGAAATTAGACATAAGCTTCACATAATGTAATCATCATAACCACACTCTCATATATTCATCAATTTGGTTTCAAGGCCATGGTCAACACATATATAATTAAAATAAGTAAACACCACAACCATAAGTGAACCAGACCACATAATTCCATGCAATGCTTCAACAACTACAATACTATAAGGAAAGTAGAGGAGATAAGCATCTTACCAATTTCTCACCCTTTGATCATCATTGTTAAATAAACCTTGTTTATAAACAATTAATATATAGGGAAGTATAATTATGTAGTTTAATCATAAAAGAAACCATGTACAAGTCGCTACAAGATCATACTATAACATAATACAAGGCATCTCATATGTACTAGAAAGTAGAGAGTCTTAGATCATAAAATAACCTCCCTAATTTAGTTCATAAATCATGTTGTACTCTTCAATATACATTTAAGACCATAGCTAAGGCAATTCACCATAATTGAATCACATAACAACCATCCTAACGTCAAGATCATTAGTCACTACTTGATAGTCTAGAAGCACCTAGATCGATTAATACCATGACTTCTTTATTTTGATTGTACCATATTTATTCTCACAATTAAACAAACTTACTTAACCTAGGGAAGCAACTACTAGGACCACAACATAATTGAATTTCACTTTTATTCATTAAAAAGTCCATATTATAGTGATTTAATAAAGGCGTGTATTAGTAATGTTCAAATCTTCATATATTGATCCACATGGATCCTTCATCATCTATTCATAATCGATTCACTTAAATAAAAGTAGGTATAAGAAATTCAATATAACATAATCATAGTTTAACCATTAACAAACCATGATCACAAAGCCCATGCAAGGACTAAATCGATTTAGGGAAGGAACATGGGTTCATAGTGAAATTGGATGAAAATCACGTTAAAACCAATACATTAACATAAATTCATCATGATTTAACCGTTAAAAATGTTTTCAGAAAGAACCCATGGCTAGATTGAAGAAGGAGATATGTGATTATGAAACTTTCTTTGAAAACATTGAGATTAACACTCCAAGTGAAAAGTTACTTAGATATGAAGGATCACCATACATTTGTCTAGTTTAAAAATTTTAAAATTTTGTGAATAACCCATAAGAATCCAATCTACAAGTTATTTTTGAGCTTCAACAACAAGGGACGTTTCTAGGGAGAATTGGTTATGGAGGAAAGGATTATTTTGTGAGCATGGGATTGGGAATGGGTTGGTCAAGTTTTATATGAATTATATACACCCAAAAATAGGTAAATAAATCAAATAGATTCAGGTTAAGACGTGGAGTGAATTTCCCATTTACCCCTTAATAAAACAATGCACAAGGCAGCAATTGCAGCCCACCATCGATGGACCCAATCGACTGGGCATTGGTCCATGACGGGCCATTCTGTGACCTCCGTAGATCGGGTCTGAGGCTTTACAAAGGTCAATAATTCCCCAGGATAAGTGAAAATCGACTCCTCCCCATTGACGGGGCTTCATTCAACCCACGTAGTGTGATTTGGTCTCGTCGATTGACACTGCCAGGGTAGTGTCTAGACAGCCTTGGGTCCTTCTTGTGGACCATTTTACGGAGCCCTTTAAAAATCGTACGCAAATGTTTCCAATGTAAATAAAAACCTTAACAAGTTTTAGAACTCCCACATCAGTTTCACCCAAAACAAATACACATAACATGTCCAAACAGACTAGGCCCAATCAAGACATACTTGGACATCTCAACAACTATCTTTCGAACGTCTTGGACGTTCTTATATGTTTGACCTCCAAACTTAATGAAACTCGATATAATGTCTATAAAAATCATTATAAATCATTGTAATACTTCATAAGCCCGTGTTATACAATCATAAACACGTATTGACACATGAGGCACATAGGTGACTAGTCGTCGAACGTCTTGGTCATCCCTTGATGTTTGATTTCCAAATAACCTCAAACCTTACACACTTCCTCTAAATCGTATTATGATTAATTTTAGGACCTTATAAACTTTTGTAGAAAATTTTAGGCACTAGACACCCAAACTCATTTTGGGGGTCTTACATGTGGGTCGTGACAAATTTAGTATCAGAGCATAATGTTATGAAATGGTCTTAGGTTGTCTCAAAAACCATGTCTAGTAGATTATTATTCATAGGTGTGTCATGGCACACACCTATAAGTAGGAGACTATGATATCCCTAGGAAAGTTCCACTTCTTCATTCTTCATGTCTTGCAATTGAGTTTCTCTTTTGTAGCCGCCCCTTTTCTATTGTTTGCCTATAATTTTGTAGGTTATGGATAAACACTAGGGATAATGATAGAAGGTAAGGATATGAGTGTGGGAAGAAAGAGATTCCTCCCCAAGTGCAAGATAAAGTGCCTCCCCAAGTGCAAGGGCAACTGCCTCCCCATGTGCAAGAGCAAGTTACTACTCATGTTCCTAATGACCTTCCAATAGGAAATGCTATGTTTGAGTAATTTAGGGCTTCTATGGATTTGTTGGCTCAAGCCTTAACGGTGCAAGCTAACAGAGGAGAGGTGGATCATGCTAATCCTAGAAAAGGAATGGGTGCTACAAGAGTATAGGAGTTCCTAGGGATGAATCCACCGGAGTTCTATGGCTCCAAAGTTTGTGAAGATCCGAATGTGTTTATTGAAGAGGTGTATAAGGTACTTCCAATCATGGGAGTGTCTTCAATTGAAAAGGTGGAGTTAGCTGCCTTTCAATAGAAAGATGTTTCACAAATTTGGTATGAACAATGTAAATATAGTAGATCAATAGGAGTGCGTCCTATAGAGTGGGAGACTTTTAAGTTTGCTTTCCTTGATAGGTTCTTTCCTAATGAATCAAGGGACTCTAAGATGGAGGAGTTTATAAACCTGAAGCAAGGTTAGCTGAGTGTTAAAGAGTATGATTTGAAGTTTACTGTTTTGTCCAAGTATGAACCAAGCTTAGTAACAAACCCTAGAGACTTGATGAAGAGTTCATGATGAGAGTGTCTGAAGTAGTAGAAGAAGAGTGTCGTACGTCTATTCTTATAGAGGACATGGATATATCAAGTCTTATGGTGTTTGCCCAACAAATAGAAGAGTGAAAATTGAGGAAGGAGAAGGCTAGAGAAAACAAGAGGTCGTGGTTGGAAAGTAAAAAGTCTTCCATGCTAAGTCTGAGGTACAAGATAGTCCTAGAACCAAACAAAGATATTCCAGTCAAGATTCTTCCAACACCCCTAAGATTAATAAAGATAATGATAGTGGGTCTACCAAATTTACTTGCTCCAAGTTTTGAAGGAGTAAGTATGGTAAGTGCCTAGTCGGCACGGATGGTTGTTTTGGGTGTGGCAAAGATGGGCATAAAGTGAGAGATTGTCCAGATCTTAAGACAAAAGGAAGAGAAGGAAAGAAAGTTGCTTCGAATAATGAGGAAGTTGTTCCTAAAACCAAAAATAGGTTCTTTGCTCTGTAATCTAGAGTTGACCAAGAGTGAACTCCTCATGTCCCTTTCTAACAGGAGTATCTTTATTGATTAATGAAAATTTCAATATTTTCTTATGATTACGATTTTCCTTGATGTTTCCTTATGATGAGGAATTGATGTTAGAAAGACATGTGTAGATTATTCCAAAGTGGGGGATAAGAAACCTTTGTATGAAGTATTTATATGGTTATGATAGCTTAGAATTGCATTGTTTCCGTTATTTGGGTATGTGAGTTTAGGTACAATGCATATACGGTGAGCTTCTACTCTAGAAAGTCCTTTAGATAAGTGTTTTAGAAGGTGTCGTCATAGGAAAAACGTATCCCAATTGAGGGATATTGTAACACCCCAAATATGAGTTAGGTTTAGCACGAGTCAAAATTAGTTTCAGAAAATTTTCAGTTCCAGAAACTAAGAATAGTGTTTAGAGGCCGTGTGTAAAGTTTGAGAGAGTTTGGAGGTGAAACGTTCAAAACGTCAGGAAGCTAGTGTAATTGATTAAGTAAAACTAACCTAGGTTTCGTGAGGTTGGAGGTGTTGTATGAGGTCAAAAGGTCTCCCTAGGGGTCCGCGAAGGGACCCCAAACTTGGCCAAACAAGCTGCCAAAACAACAGCCAAAATGTGCATAGATGAAATGGGTACGCATCACGGACTTGGTGGGCCTTTGGTCAAAACTCAAGTTTCTGTTCAGGGCACAAGGAGGACTCCACAGTTCCGGAATTTATTTCCACAAATCATGTAGGAGTAGTTACGCATCGCGGACTTGTTTCCGGACGCCAATTCCAAAATTTAAAATTAAGTTAGACTTTTCTAAAAGTTTCCAATTGATATAGAGGCAGTTTGGGTACTTAGGAAGTCGTTTAAAAAGTTTTAGGTCCTATATAACCCCTTCCACAAGCAAAAACGCCAATTTCAAAACCTTTCTCTCCAAAGTTCTCCCAAAACCACCATTGAAGAAGAAGAGAAATTTGCAGCATATTTTAGGGCGAATTGATCAAGGTTTCAAGCTGTATTTAAGATCCTAATATAAGGTATGTCAATATTGTTCATTCATGTATTATTCCATGCATGAAGCCCCCCCCCCCCTAATTTTTTCTCAATTGTGAATCCAAAGAATCATATTCAAGAGAGGGTTGTGATTGCATTGTGGGTAAGGCTTGATTGTGATCCCAATATGGTGGGTAGCATTTAATGTTTATTTGATGACTATATGTAGTATTCATGGTGAATTATATTTACTGAATTTGACGATGATCATGGTGACCTTATTTATTAGAGACAGGATGAAGGTTTTATGTTTATTCTTCTTTAAGTTTATTGTATTCTATGTTAATTGTTCATGATTGAATCACCTAGGGATGAAGTAAAATAGACTTGATTAATTAAGATTGTTCTTGGTTAAATTGAACCTTAAAGAATGAATTGTGGCTATATTCACCTAGTATTGAAGAATATGTGAAGAAATCTAAGGCTAGAAGATCCTATAATCTACCTATGAATGAAGATAAAATGAATTGATGAATATTGAACCTTAAGAAAGTTGTGATGGTTGTAGATTTAGGATAACTGAATAAAAGTGACAGATGCACTTGAGCATGGAGAGATTGTTAAGGACATCCCTCCATTAGATAAAAGATTGAGCAAGGGTTGACAAGTAAACCTTGGAGTATATGGTTGACTCCAAGTGGATATGCAAAGTGAGATGGATAGTCCAGTAAGGGTCTGGACTCTAAGTAGAAAGGAGATCCACACCTAGTAGTTGTGATTACTATACCATTAGGTGTCATGAGGTAGGAGTCCTTCACGTATTAGAGTCAAGGTTTCTTAGTAGAGATCTTCATATCGTATGATTTTAGACATGATTTAGAAGCATCTCATATTGTTTAAAGAAATGAAGGAACTTAGACGTTCCCAAGGAGTATCTCGTAGAGCTCATTGTGTGTTAATGAACATAGACATGCCCAAAGGGTATCTCATAGTATTCATGTTTATTAATAGATCAAGACATACGTAAAGAAGTATCTTGTAGGATCCATATGATTAAGGACTTAGACATACTTAAAGAAGTATCTCATAGTATTCAAAAGATAAAGATTTGGTTTAGGATCCAAAGTAAGAAGTAAAAAAAAAGGATCCAAAAGTAGTAGCTTGCATGAATGGTTTTATGGGGCATCATGAGTGAATTGCACAAGGTAAAACCTAGTCTAACTAATGAAGAAGATATTGAATATAGGATTCGACTAGAGTTGCCTTTCCTAGTATAGTAGACTAAATATGAGAGAATCTTAGTAGATTAAGTGAAGAAAATGATGAGGCTATGGAGGGTTGACATGTTATGGATGGTTTTCAAGATAGGCTTAGATGTAGGGTAGTATGGTCTGTCTTATGTATGAAGAACATAAGTCTTAATTATGATAGTGGACTACGATCAAGAATGATCAAAGAGAGGTACTTAGCTTTGGTTGTAGTATGGGATGATACCTTAGCCTTGCAAAAGTAAACTTGGAGGTAGCTTGTGGTGTAGTTCACTTGTGTAAGAAAGACAGCGAAGTAAGTAAGTATGACTCTTATATGCTTTATGATGTTTTTATATGATTATGATATACATGTTATGTTTATATCCTTTTCTCTTATGATTATGTTTATTGTTCATTTATCCTTTAAGATATCTTATGTTTGGTATTATAGTTACCTTACTTAGTACATATCGTTCTAAGCATATTGCCTACATGTTGTACATGTAGAGCCTTGAGAAGATTGAGTAGCTTTAAGGGTAGATTTCCAAGGTTTTGAAGAAAAGAAAAAGTGGTGAGTCCTCATAGCTTTGACCACGAACCATAATGTTCCTTTATGTTTTATTTATGTTTTAGACTTTATGGGATGTGTCCCAAGATGCTTCATTCATGACAAAGTTAGATGGTTTTTGAGACCATGTTATTAGAGATGCTTCCAATTTTATGAAATAAATTTTCGGTTTATGCTTAAAAAAAGTTTTAAATTCACTCCATTTATGTATAATGTTACTGAAAGGTCGAGTATGCCATGTTGCGGCCAAAAGTTGCCCTATCTTTTAGGGTGTACTTGTGGGTCATGACAAACCTATGCACATCACAAACTAACTGCTTATTCTCATCTCCTACATGGGCCACACTACCCATGGACATTTGACTTAAGGAATCCGCAACTACATTAGCTTTTCGGGGTGGTAAAGGATACTCATATCATAGTCTTTCAAAAGCTCTTACAATTTTATTTGCCGGAGATTCAAGTATCTTTGAGTAAATACATATGGATACTTTTGTAATTGGTGAACACGTACACATAGAACTCATAATGATAATATATCCATATTTTCAAGGCTAATAATGTGGCCTCTAGATCAAGATCAAGTGTCAGATAATTATTATCATAGAAATTGAGTTTCCATTAGGAAGCGACTCAAGAGGTAACAATCGTAACCAACCTTCTAATTTATGCAAGAATTACGAGGACCGCATGAAAGGCACTCATCACAACAACATTTAAATCGGGAATCAACATCGGGTCCCGGCTATCCGAAAAACGCAGACTGAAGCGGAAAATCAACTCATGCTTCCCATTACTGTTCCTCATTGAGTAAATTGAGTGCCATGGTTTCTGCGCAAAAGCAGAAACATAAGGTTGTGACACAAACCGAAAGTCCTTCCAAGGAGCAAGGTGGGCAGAACAGTGGGACGGAAAAATGGAAAAATGTAGTTGTTGGTTTTTTCAATCACATGACGTTGTTTAATCATATGACACTAGATGTGTTGGCTGCTCAACCAGCTAGTTAAGGCCGCGTGAATCACTGTTCGTCAATGCCAAATTGAATGGCAAAGACGTGCAAATTATGGTAGACACAGCGGCGAATAATAATTTTGTGACAGAGAAAAGGGTCAAGGACCTTGTCATGAGTTATGTTTCCAGTGAAACTATGTTGAAGACTATCAATGCCCTACCCATTAATGTTCATGGCTTCGCTCCTAAAGTCCCTATCGATGTAGAAGGCTGGACGGGGTTGATAGACTTCACCATTGCACCCATTGACGTGTTTGACATTATTTTGGTCTGGACTCTTTGTATGAAGTTAACACTTTTATTTCACCGCGTCACAACCAAATGCACATAAGTGATGCCGGAAGGTCTTGTGTGGTACCCCTTATTTGGGTACCACAAAATGGGATACACTTGTGTGCGATGAAGATTGTTAAGGAATTTAAGATAGGTGAACCAACCTTTCTTGTTTCCCTTGTTGGAGGCATCCAAAACTTATTGGAGACAGTAGCTTTACCTCCTTGCATTGAGAAAGTACTTTGTGATAACAAGGACGTGATGCCGAAAAAACTTCCCCGACGGTTTCCATCCCGAAGTGAAGTTGATCACTAAATCGAATTGAATCCCGGGGCAAAGCCACCTGTCATGACGCCTTATCGTATGGCGCCCCCGAAATTGGAGGAACTGAGGAAATAACTCAAGGAGTTTCTAGATTTGGGAGATATTAGGTCATCTAAGGTGCCCTTTGGTGCGCATGTCTTATTCTAAAAGAATAAGGAGGGGACAAACTGTTTGTGTATCAATTACCGGGCCCTCAAAAAGGACACGGTAAAGAACAAATACCCCATCCCTTTGATTTCTAATTTATTTGATCTTTTGCGACAGGCCAAGGTGTTTATGAAGATGAATTTGAGGAAAGGTTATTACCAAGTTCGGATTGCCAAAGATGATGAACCAAAAAATACTTGTCTCACTTGTTATGGAGCCTTTGATTTGCTGGTCATGCCCTTTGTCTTGACAAATGCACCGGCGACATTTTGTACGTTGATGAACAAGATGTTCCATCCTTACTTGGACTGTCGTCTATAGAAACAACATAGAGGATCATGTGGAACACTTGTGCAAGGTGTTCAAAGCCTTGCGTGACAATGACTTGTTTTAAGCGAGAACACTGAAGCTTCGCACAGCCTACTGTCCAGTTCCTTGGACCCATGATCAACCATGGTGAGATAAGGATAGACGCAAACAATGTGGAGGAGATTCGGGATTGGGAGGCTCCAACGAAGGTACCTGAATTACGGTCCATCCTTGGCCTCGCCAATTATTATCGGTGCTTCACTTTTAGCTACTCGGCTATTGTTGCTCCACTCACTGATTTGTTGAAAAAGAATTGTGAGTGAGAGTCGACTGATTCTTGCAAAGCTGCATTCGATAAGCATAAGGCAGCCATCGGCGATAAGACGGTGTTGGCGCTCCCTATTTTTACTAAGGCGTTTGAGGTCCATACGGCTGCTTATGATTTTGATATTCGTAGCGTCCTAATACAAGAGGTCCACCCGACAACATTTTAAAGCAGGAAATTGAATGATGCGGAGCTACATTATTCGGCTCACTAAAGGGAGATGACGGATGTAGTGTACTATCAAAGAACTTGGTGTCACTATGTATTTTGTACGCACTTTGTCTTTAAGACGGACAACATCACAATGACTTATTTTCAGTCCCAAAAGTAGCTGACTTCCAAGCAAGCACGTTGAAAGTACTTTTTGGCTGAGTTTGATTTCACATTTGAGTATAAGCCGGGGAATGCAAATGTTGTGGCTGACGCGCTTAGTAGCAAGGATGCCTTGGCTACAATTATGAGTTCGAGTTGCAGCACTATTGTTGATGATATAAGGGAAGGAATGCATCATGATCCCGTAGAAAAACAACTTCTAATTTTTGCTCAACAAGGCAAGACGAAGAAATTTTGGAAAGAGAACGGTCTACTCTATACTATGGGTAGACGTGTGTACGTCCTGAAGTGGGCTAGTCTTCGGCGTACATTGATCAAAGAGGGACATGATACTACATGGGTTGGTCATCCTGGGCAGAAGAGAACTTTAGCCTTGCTTGAGTATTTTTATTATTGGCCTCGGATGCGAGATGAAATCCTGAGAGGAGCAAATTGAACTTGTACGATCATATCTTGATAAGGCATCTTGGTAAATGAAGAAATTTTCTAATTAAAAGTGGTGTCTAGTCGACTATCGAATTGGGGATCGAGTTATAGTGAAAATCAATCCTAGGCAATTCAAGTCACTGCGAAGTTTGAGTAAAAGCTTGATTCGCCTCTACGAGGGCCATTTTGAGATTATTGCCAAGGCTGGCAAGATTTCGTATCGGGTTGATATGTCCCATCACTTGAATATACATCCGGTCTTCCATGCTAGCCAATGGAAACCATACTTTGAAGACGTGGAAGACAACGATCCAAGGCAGTCCGGGATAGGTCAGACATTTATTACTCTCCCGGCCATGGACATATAGATCTAAGCAATTATTGATCATTAGTTGGTTTGTGGCAAAGGCTGGAACAATTTGAGCTCACACTTCCTTGTCCATTGGAAAGGAACGGCACCGGAGGTGGAAAAGTGGGAGAAATTTGAGGACTTGTGGAAATTACGTGACAAGTTCCATACTTATTTGAAGTTGTGTGGCCTTGGAGTCATCGCCAAATCAGGTGGGAGATCATGTACCACCCCGCAAGGCGTTACATTAAATTCTACTAATTCCAGCATTTTTGAGAACGTAGCAGATTCATATCGCGATACAGAAAGTATGGAACGACGTACCAATTTCACTCCAACATTGGAGGTTACTTGAATACTAGGATAAGAAATTAATGCTCTCCCATGCCAGCAAAAACGTTCCCCCAAGACAAAGGACAAAGGCTGATAGGGCAGTTTCCATTTTAGGAAATATAGTAGAGAACTTTCTCACCTACTTTTAACTTTTGTAAACGTTTCCCTTTTTGGCTTTTCTTTTGGGACACTTGTCCAACACGTTTTTATCTTTTTATTATCTGCTTGTATGGAGTTTTTAGGAATTTCACTCTCGTAAAGACTTGGAGAAATAAATATTCAACAGAAAATTGTTACTTGCCTCCCAACTTTGGCCTTCCGATTTTAGCATTTTATCAGCGATGTTTATGTGGACTATTTTTACTGTCCTGTTGCTGCACTCTTGTGCGATTTTTTTTTGTTAGGATTGAGCATTTGTTGAGTTGTGCAAGCCTTCACTTGTTGTCAAACGAGGTTGAGAAAATAGCCTTATGACAAGTGAAGACTAGGATGAGCAATTAATTCTCACCCATGCCATCCAAAACGTTCCCCAAGACAAGGGACAAAGGCTTATAGGACAGTTTCCATTTTAGGAAATAGAGTAGAGAACTTTCTCACCTACTTTTAAATTTTGTAAAGTTTTCCCTTTTTGGGTTTTCTTTTGGGACATTGGTCCAACACGTTTTTATCTTCTTTATTAGATGGTTGTGTGGAGTTTTTAGGGACTTCACTCTTGTAAATACTTGGAAAAATATACAACACAAAATTGGCACTTGCCTCCCAACTTTGGCCTTGTAATTTTAGCATTTCCTTAGCGTGTTTTTGTGGACTGTTTTGACTGTCTTGTTGCTGCACTCTTGTGCAATTTTTATGTGTTAGGATTGAGCATTTGTTGAGATCTGCAAGCCTTTACTTGTTTTCCCACGAGGTTGAGAAAATAGCCTCGTGACAAAGTGGTATCAGAGCTTTGGTTAAGCATGACATAAAATTCCCAACGAAACTAAGAGGTTGTCCATGAGAAGGAGCTGAATGTTCGGAGGGACTCTGCCAAGAAACGTGACAAGAGTAAGGGAAGAGATCTTTCTTGTAACCCACCTTTTAGTGGTAGAGTTGTGGGGGAAGTGGTGGAAGGGTCGGACACCAGCCAACTCGATGAAAAGATCATCGGAGTTGAGGCGGGGTTGTCGGCCCTAATTAGGCGTATTGTTGTTGTTGAGAACAATTTCAGTTCTCTTGGAATTTGTAGCTCTTGAAGGTTTGGATGACGTCAAGAAAAATCTTGTTGAACTTGAGAAAGTTCACAAAGAAGGTTTGACCAACCTCAAACTTGAGCTCACTCTCTTCTCATCATAAAGAGTTTGAAGACTTGAAACGGAAGGTTGATGAGACTATCCAGCCGGGGGTTTCTTCTCCCGTGACTACACATGATACATGTATTGAGGATTCCAAACCCAAAGAATTTCATGTTGAAAGGATTACTCAAGATGTTGAGAACTTTTTGTGGCAAATGGATGCCTACTTCGAACATGTTAATATGCACAGTGAGGCTGCAAAAATCAAAACGGCTGCCGTGTATTGGACCGATATAGCGATGTTGTGGTGGCGGAGGAAAAAGTCGGACATGGACAGGGGGGTTTGTGTTATTGATGATTGCGAGCAGTTCAACGAGAAGCTTCAATGATAGTCATATCCACATAACATTGTCCACGAGTCTCATCGAAAGTTGAGGGAGTTGAAAGAAACTTCCTCTATTCGGTACTATGTGAAAGACTTCACAATGTTGACCCTCCAGATTTGAGTTTAACAAGTAATGACTTGATGTTATATTTCTTGTATTGCCTCAAACAGTGGGCCAAATAATAAGTCCAAAGGTGACAAGTCCACGACGTGGATGAACCAATTGTAGTTCCGCTAGCTCAAGATCATGTGTCGAATTATTATTATCATAGAAATTGAGTTGCCTTGAGGCATAAGATATCATATTACCACGTTGCATGAGAAAACAACCCAGACCTACTATAAATGCGTCAGAATACACGACAAACTGTTCATTTCCCTTAATAAAGTCAACATCGAAGCGGAGGTAAGCTTTTTCTTCAATCCTTTAAAACCTTTCTCACAAGCTCCCATCCACTCAAATTTAGCTTTATTTTTGGTTAGGGCTATCAAAGGAGAAGCAATAGAGGAGAATACTTAACAAATCTCCTATAATAGTTGATTAAGGCCAAAAAAAATTTAATATTTGTTAGTGATAATTTTCTACAAAAATTCTTGAAGGAGTCTGTCGTTTTTGGATCAATCTCTATGCCCTTGATTGACACTATGTGACCTAGGAACGCCAACCATTTCAACCAAAATCAGGACTTATTGAAATTTGCGAACATTTGGTGATATTTTAGGGTTCCCATGCGTAGTTCGAAAATCCATTTTAGGAATGTCAATCTCTCTCACACTACTTTGATGGAAACACGAGCGAAAGTCGATGTTTGAATAGTTATTTCCTTTGAAATTGATTGAACAAGTCATCAATTCACGGAAGAGGATACTTATTATTTATAGTGATCTTATTAAATTGGCGATAGTCAATACACATTCTTAAGTGCCCATCTTTATTTTTCACAAACAATACTAGAACACCCCACGAAGAAATGTTTGGCTGAATAAAACCCTTGTCTAGCATATCCTTAAGTTGAGCTTTCAATTCATTTAATTCGTTGGAGCTATCCGACAAGGAGGGATAAATATAGGGTTAGTATCTAGCATAAGATCGATGTCAAAATCTATTTATCATTTGGGAGTAATACCAAGAAAGTCATTAAGAAAGACATCAGAAAATTTCCTCACTACGGGGACAGACTCCAATGGAGGGAGCTCGGTTCAAAATCTTTTACCCTAAAAATGTGATGCATGATCCCCTTTGCAATAATCTTTCTATCTTTTATGTATTGTAGATATTGACCTCTAGGAACAATTTTTCACCCTTTCCAATCTACAATGGATTCGTTTGGGAATTTGAATCTAATTAACCGAGTTCTACAATCAATGGAGGCATAACATGGATACAACCAATCTATGCCCAACATTACATCGAAATCAAGCATGACTATTTCTACCAAATCAACCACAGTGACTCTATGATATGGTGAAATAGGACAACTCCTATAGACTCTCTTTTCTAACACCGAGTCACCAACTGAGGTAGAAACCAAAAAAGGTTAATCTACACATCGGTGAGTACATCAAATTTCATAGACACTAAAGGAGTTACAAAAGACAAAGTTGCATAGGGGATGACAATGTATAAACATTAATTGAAAATACTTTCGGCACACCGGTAAAAACATCTGGAGGTATCTCTTGATCAAATGGAGATTGGAAAGCATAGAAATGATTCTTCTTTGGAGAATCATCATTAGAACCACTTGCTTGTGTTTGTTTGTTCTCCCTCCCATGAGCTCTTAATATGGGACAATCACTTTTCATATGAATACTTTTCCAACCACTAAAGCAATTACCCGTGCCAACTAGTCAGTTGTCTTCATTCTTTGTACCACACTTATCATCAACTAATCCTACATTTTTGTATTGTTGAAGTCAAGTAGTAGTTCATATAGCCGGGAAGCCTATACTCCATGAACATATGAAACATATAGAGGTGGGTTGTCAATTTGTAAGGAACAACTTGCAAGATTGGATCATTAATATTCAATATGTCTCAACCATGAACAATTAGTTGATGCGTTCACTAAGTACTTGACAAGTATCAAACATATTGCAATACTTTGAAAGTTGGCTATGATGTTAACAACTATGCATGGTTAGAGATTTAGTTAGTTAGTTAGTTTTGTATAAATTAGTTAGTCTTTTACTCTTACTCACTTTCATTCAATAATACAAAACTTATTTTTCTCCTCTCTCGTTTCTATTTCTTCAGCTTTTCTTCTTTCTCAAGCTTCGATTGAATCTCAAGTGAGCTCATCAATGATGTTTTTGTCTTCGTGACTGATGGAACAAGAACTTATGTTATTACTATGTGACCAATTGAATGTTTTGGGTTCTTGGATTCTATAAATAAAATTGGCATTTGCTTAAGTTTAAGTTTGTACTGGCTATAAGTTAGTCATGCTACTGTCTTTATGATATTCAACTGATATCTTCAAGTTATATTTGGTATCCTTGTTTATTGATGATATTAGTTTTCATTATATAGGTTACTTACACAAAACTAATTGAAACTAATACAAATAGTTTTTCTCTAGAATCTTTCACTTCAAATCTTTAGTCACTTTTTGCAAAATATAAGGGTGTACATCGATCGGTTTGGTTCAATTGTATATTATTGGTTTTTAGTTTTTAAATATTCTTAACTAATACGATATTTTTTATTTTTTTTATTTTTTGGTTTATCAATTTTTTATCTTTAGTGTTTAGAATTTCAATTTAACTAATAAGAAAATGCTCATAAAATAGATATATTATTTCTACAATAATTTCGTGCCACATAAAACAGAAACATTAGTATGTTACATAAAAAGAACAATATAAGTGCAACACAAATAAAAAAAATTAGGACAATAATGTGAATTGAAGGATAAAGGCCAATATAGTAAATAGTAAGGTACAAATATCAATATTTAATATTTATATAAAGGTAAACGAGTAAATTAGAACAAACTTAACGGGTCATCGATTTATCTAATATTAAAAATGAAAATCAAATTGGTAACTCGGTAATTTTTTGTAAACCCATTAAAACCTCATTAACACAATAACAATAAGCCAATAACATTTTTTGGGTACGATTTTTGCAAACCCCTAATTAATCCGCTGATTATGTTCTATGTCCACTTTGTTGTGCCTCCACTATAATAAATACATCAAACTTCTTAAGTGATTCAAAAAGATACAACAACTATATGTAAAATCATATAATATCTTGACCACAGGATATCAACATGTTATATATCAAGGCTTCTTTGTTGAGAAATGTAGTTAGTTTTGATAGACTTCGATGTATAATATCCATTATCAACTAGTGTTGACAAAATGACTTTATGGAATATTGTCACAATGACTTTAAGGAATGTTGTAGTAAAAAAGTGAAAACATAGAAAAATATTTGTGGAGAAGGCATTTTTTTTTGTTTGAAAAGGTACGTCTAATAGAAAGAATCAAAGATTGTGGTTAGAATAATGTACAAGTGAGTAAAAGAGTTAAAAGGAGATAAAGTTTAATGTCATGTATAATGATCAAAACACAATGCCATTGGTGATTTTTTAATGAAAATCAAATGAACTTTTGAATTTAATCAACACATCTCACAAGAAAAGAATAAAGAATGTTGTTCTAAAGCGTAATTTAATTAACACATTTCCTCCATTTTCATATATTTTTGGCATTTAGAGATTTTTTCTAGAAATGCTAAGTTATTTATGACCTGCTGGGACTGACATTTTAGTTGTCAGGTTGTTCTTTTGTGTTTTATGTAACTTCCCATATTTTTGACCCTTAAAACATGAATGGTTGACTTTGGTAAAATTTTAAGAACATTGTCCGGATATGCAATATTAAGGGTTTAATAACCTCCAAAAGGGCCATTTTAAGCTGAGAGCATGGTTTGTTTGGGTAACAGTGCTTTTTGCGCAAGTTTGTGTCGTTACGCATTTTAATATTGAAGCTTAAGCCAAAGTTTGACTTTAGTTAACATTATGCATAAGCATGCTTACATAAGAATTATTTCAACGCTTAGCTCTGGCAGGTCGAGCTTGGTTAAGAACAACCTTTCATACGAATCCCAATGCTTCTAGTTTTGTTTAAAGCCTCTTTAGGGATTTTGGATTACAATGGAGCTAGAGTGTGGAACTCACTTTTCATTAAGATAACCTTGGATGGAAGTTTTAATGACCTCATTAAGTTTGGATTTCTGAATTTAGTGTGGAATCTTATCTAGTTTATTAGGTCCTAAATTAATCTTCAGGGTTCATTCAGAGATTCTAAAAAAATAGCAAAGTCTGGTATTGCTGGTGCATATGTTTAGCTACCAAAATTTAGGCTTTTAGGTCCAGATTTGACTTTTGGTGACCAAATTGCTGCTATTTAAATCTCAAAAATTTAAATTCGCCCCTCATTTTAAAAATGCAATTTCATAAGCTGTAGAGCTTATATTTAGCTGATTTTAGTTTTGCTAGTTCAGATTTTTGTGTGGCTACATGATTGAGAAATTGCAAAATCTTGGAAGTCATCATTCTGAGGAAACTTCTACCCGAAGGGGCTGCTAAGAATGATCCTTGAGTTTTTATGGTAGTTTTATTGCATGTGCAGTTTTTGCCCATTTCCATGGTCAGATTTGAGTCCATTTTTTCTGGCACAAGTTCCTTGTAATTTTTAGGACCGTTTGATGGAATCAATTTTATATTTACATTGTAGGTCCACATTCCCATTTCGCTCAAGTTTAGTTCCATTTCAATTTACTGAGAATCTAGTGTCTAAACATATGCAATGATGTTTTGGTCAATAAATTGATAGTGTGACTATAATATAGATTGCATGTGATTTAGGATTCTATTTGCCAGTTATTATTTCTCTTGCTTCACATTCTATATTTTCTTCATTTCGGATATTTGGTCTTTTATGCGTACTAGGGTTTTTGGACGTATGAGTGATTAACAACGTATAAATAGAAATTAAGCAATCTTCGAATAGTGTTTTGCATGCATTGATAATTTTTTTCATTTAGAAGTCTATTTAGCAATTATAATTGTTAAAAACTGACATGTTGCTACTTGTTGGACCAAGGATGTAGTTAATAAGAAAACAATTAAACATAGACTTAGTGTGATACTATCTAATAGTCTAGTGTCGATTGGTGCGAGGGTGAAAACTAAGTCATACATCAATGTGATGCCTAATATGACGTAAAGGTAAGGGTTAGTAAATTATACACACGTAATCGGAACAAGGTGCGGGTGAAATTCTCTAGATGTCGGACCAAGGATGTAAAGATACATAACTTATTACTTTTCATGAAATACACTAGGAAAGGATTTCTATTACTAGTATTACCGCGTTATGAACTTGTGAGGAACACGTACACCCTAATTACTTTCTCATCTTGATAATAACCGAGGTTAAATCTTGCTTACTTGATAAATACATAATCTTAGGAATTTATTTCACAAATCCCCCCCCTTTGTACTTACTTGTTTCGGAAATACTTTGACTAAGAGAATATAGTTGTGGGTTAAAGTTAAGTCTAAACCATATTCCTCGTGCGATTGACCCCGACCTACCAATTGGGTTCTTTACTTGATAACGATTGTTCATGCTTATTTAAGGAGGTGTAATTTGAGCATATCAATAATTATACATGAAAGTTAACTTTTAAAATTACTTATTAATTTTTTTCAAATTAATTAAGAGAATCGATGCATTGATTTGGAAAGAATACATTACACCTGCTTTTGAATGTAATCCATATAATTGAACCATATAATGTAAACCTTAATACTCTTACCCTGTTAAGAGTAACTAAGAAAATTAATGCATTTTTTTTAAAAGAACGAATTATGGTAATTTAATTAAATACCTTCTCTATTTTAGGATTTAGTATAATACAATATGATTATCTATTTAATACTTAATTAATTAAATATTTTATAATATGATAATTGAATGTAGGGGTAAAATAGTAATCTAAATTTGCACTTTGTACTTTTCCACTTTTAATAATAATATATGAATGATATTATATTATATGAGTATGATGATATATACATTGTTTTGTCTATCACAACTTTTAAAATTCTTCCATTATGAGAATTATGAGCATAACTAAAATCAATATCAAGGTACTCATATATCAAGAATATAATAATTTAATTATTTAAGGACTTAAAGACTTAAATTCTACCATTATGTAATTGAAATGTTTATATTTAATTAAATAATTAATAAAATTAGTAAAAGAACAATATGGTAATTTAACTTTTCACTTTGGAGCTTCCCACTTATCCTTTGTTTAATCTTTCATCCTCATTTATGGTGTATATTAGAATATGTATCCTTGTTTGGTTTGATTCTTATGGGAATAGGCTATGTTGGAGAATTTGATTCCCTGGACACTAATTTATTGCCCTTGTAGTTGTGATATGCTCCCTGTAGGGCTTGTATTGGGTTGTTCATGTTGTATTGGTGCTTAAGACCTTGGTGGCTCATCGTAGCCATACGTTAGCACTAGATGTGCTTAGTTATTGATAGGAGAAGTATAATTGGGGTAAGGCGTCGTTCGTTGAGTTTTTCTCCCCCTTTTATTTATTCAGAATCTTTTCTTGTCACTTGCTTGTTTTTAGTTGTAGGCTAGTTATGATCCCTTGATCTTTGACTATATTGTTGGCCCGGGGCAATATTGACGACTATTTGGATGACAAGTAAGTACTTTCTTCCTTCATAACATGGTTTAATTAGAATTATTTTTATTTGATTGCTAGTGCCTTATTTCAATGTTGGTGATGGCATGCATTGCATTTGTTGTTCACCATCACGTATTTTATAACATGATCTTGGCTCAAATATTTTTGTTCATAGAGAAACAATATTTTCACTTGACTTTTATTCTAAACTGGATTTTATGGGAGTCGTACCAGTTGCATCACTAGATTTATTTAGTTTGAGACTTATGAGTCATCGTTAACATGCTCTTTTTTCTTCTTGAGACACTACACACATCTTGGATATGCTTAGTTCTAAACTGACTAGCTGACACGTTGACGTTCTTTAATTCGCGATTTTTGCTACTCTCCATTCTATATGGAGTTGATCCCTACTATCTGCATATTAAAGTTCTGGTCTTCTCATCTATGTAGTCGATTAATTGCAAGACCTGGATTCAAGACAAAGAAATGTACACAAACTTCCCATTTCCACTTTGAGCCCGTCTAGCCGTGAGTCTTACAAGATGGAGGTAGGTGTTTACACTTGGTTACTAATGGTCCTACTGCATACTCTACATTCAAATACATTGCTTATCACCAATATACTTGTTTTTTATTGCACCCTTAAGTATATGGGGATAGTTATGCCTATTGTTTTAGCTTCCAGGCTTATGAGGGTTTGACTAGGTTATTGTTTGATTATATTATGTTCTCTGTTGTTATTGATCGGTTAGCTGATAGGATTTTTTTTTAAAGAATTTTGGCTGTTATCCTCCTGACCAAGGGTAGTTGACTTTGTATCTTAGTTTGATTGTGATTAGGTTGTCGACTTGAAATCCAGGTATGTTCTTGACTCTGTTCCTTATTGTTTTGTGTCCTATTAATGCTCCTTATTGGTTGTCTATTATGTAATCTCATATTTAGTATATGTGCTACATTTTCCTTATTACTTGTTGCTTACACTTGTCCTTTTCTTTGATCTTAGTCAACCATGAGTACAACTTTTGGTACTCATACTACACTTCTACTCCATGTAGATCATAGTTTGGGTTCTCAGTTTTAATTTCGAGTCTTACGGACCATATTAGAGTTCAAAAACTAGGATGAGATCGTGGCATTCAGTAGAGTCACTGGTTTATGTCTGCTTTTGCTAGACTTAAAGTTGACACCCATTTTGACAAAGTTATAACCCATCTATATATGTCTATTCGATTAATATATTTTAAAACTTATCTTTTCAGTTATATGCTCACAATTATGTATAAATTTTATATATACTTTAGTAATTCATAATTTATAAAATTATTATTATTAAATTTATCGTCTACTAAATTTAAAATAATTATTTTGTTTTTCAAAGTGTAGGTGTCTTTTCAGGTGGAAAATGTATTTTTATGTGAAAATTTATATTCATTTATTTAAATATGTGTAGCATATCTTATTAATTAAATAGCCATCTTTTTAATCTTCCTCCAAATTATTTAAATCATAACCTATTCTTTCAAATCTATTTCAATTTTGAAGTCAAATCCTACACAAGAACTTGTCAATTTTGATTTATTTTGATCCAAATTAAGTTGAGCCTTCTCAATCCTACGATGATAAAATCCTACTCTTTTTCCATATTTATAACCCTAACAACAAGTCCTCAAATCAATACACACTTCTTTTTCCCAATAGAAAAGCACCGCCAGCTTCTCCTTATCTCTTTCTCTCTTACGCCGCCGCTCCACTTTAACTTTGATGAAGCTCCACAGTGGAACACCCTACTAATCCCTATCTAAGGTGATAAACAATTGCCGCTTCACCCTCTCTGTCCTCGTTCCCTTTTGATGTGTCTCTTGTTTCTACCGATGCTCCACCCCATCTCCGGCAAAGACCACTAGCAAACTCTTTCTCTTCCTTTTACCTTTCGCTCCTCTGCCTCACTCTCCTTGATCTCTGACCATCTTCATCGGCAAAAGAAACCAACCACAAATCTCTTTTCTACTAGTAACTATGGCACCAAAAAGTTGTATTCGGATCAATCGAAGCTTCAAGATATTATTGTGTTTAAGACAGATCCAGATAAGGTATGTCCCTCTAACCTAAGTCTAAAATCTACCATTTAGTTAGTCTAATGTCTCTTGGAAATTATTCTGGGACACAAGATGCCTTTTACGACGTCTAGTTTTATGATTTCCTTAGTTCATTTTAGGATCTTAATAATAAAGGAACTTAAAAGGGGGTAGCGGTAGATAGGCCCTTTCGTAAATGATGTAAGTTGACTCGAGCATAAAATTACAAGCTCTAATTAATCTTCCGATTAATAAGTCAGGCGTTGATACAAAAAGGATAATCGTAGGTTTAAATTTAATTCGTCTTGTCTTTTTAATTAATTCTTTGTATTTATTTTGGTAAATAAGTAATTAAAATAGTGTTTCTCCTATATATTTGTATTGATTTTTTCTTCTTAATTGTCTTCTCTATTTATGAACCATACTCAGAAGAATCATAAAAGAGTTGCCACGTCGTTGCAGACTCAATTTAGGGAAAAAATGGGGAGAGATACTTAGTATTTGTATTTTATTCAAATACAACCTATACATATTTTATTTGTAACATCCTTGTAGTCTTATTTTTATTAAACTTGATTAGTGACTAATGGATTGTTCCTTTTATTACATTTCTGTTGATTACCCTTTCTTTGCTTAGTTATAAGTTTTACGCTTCTTGTTATTAACTTTCGCTTGGTATCTTGTTTCCTATGAATCTAAGCTCATGGTTAGACTTACCTATTTGTTGGGTGTAACAGGTTCAATCATGACCCACGAAATTGGATTGTGACAAGTTGGTGTTAGAGTTATAGGTTTGCTGAAATCATTTGTTTGAGAGTAAATATATATTACAGTCCTACTAATTTGTGAGGGGACATCTGTAGCATATCATTGGGAGGTTATTCCATCATTAACTGATTATTTATTTTTGCTTCAATTAACCTCTAAAATAGATTCTTTAGAATCTTCACTTTCTTAGATTGATATAGCAAGGTACTCACTGCATATGAAAGGAGCATCAACATATTCCATCACAGTCTCAGTACGTGGTAAGGTTATAAGGCCATAGTTGGGAGTAAACATTAAATCAGAGGCATTCTTTTGCATTTAGAGAGTTTGGGGTTAGCCCAAGATCAAACATAATCATTGACTACCTCGATTCCTCAAGATTCAGTATGAGAAGGCTTGGTATTTTTCAAGGGTACACCACAGACATGTGTAGTTCCTAATGCAGTGAGTGCTTCTCAGGATAGAGTTGGATCGAATAGTCCCTAGTAGGGATCATCGAGTATTTTGAGTATATCATGTGATTTTAGAGAATGATAGGCTTAGTCTAACATTGTTTTATTCAGATTGAGATTTTAGTCAGGGATTCATCGATAGGTTAGCCTTGCCACTCAGGGTGGCATAGGAAAATCTGATATTAACGAGATTTATATTTGTCTAGGTAGTTATCCATGTGAGGTCTATGGAGCAGGTATATATTAAGTGTTATAGAGAGAGTGGTACGAGGCCTCACAATCAGTACAATAGTGATAACATTCCACTTCTAGGTGGGTATTAGCTTAGTGAGGGTCATGTCTCTTCTTGACCTATCGGGCCTATGGTGCACCATCTTAGGTTCTAAGGGGATATGAGGTAGGTAGTGGTACTATGGAAGTAAATTCTATGGTCATATTTATCATGGTGACCATCTTACACCTGCCATTGTTGGTCTCACATTACTCCAGTTTGGTGTTTATAGCAGGTTACACTTTGTGATGAATGATATGAGTATGGTGAAGTAGTCCACTATGTAAAAGATTGTCACAAACTCCAATTTAGATGGGTAGGGGTGGTTCATAGCTTAGCACAGGTAGGCAGGATAGCTCATTACATCCTTAATGTCAAGCTTCTACTTTAGGGGTTTCCACAATTATGGAGAGTTTGACAACTAGTTAAAGAGTGCCCCGGGTGGAAGTTGATCTCCTAGGAATGGCCAGCATATGATATTCCTCAGGATATAGTGGATGGACTATTTTGTAACTATGGAGATCATGTAAATCGATTTAGATTTTGTCCCAAACATTAGACAATGATGAGAGGTTCTTAGCTATGTCAAATTGTTGATTGATGATACCTTTAGTTATAGGTTGTGTCTTCGGTGTTGTTGGTTCTACTTCAAGTGCTCAAGTTAAGGTCGGTCTTGATCCATTCTATGTTTTTCTAAGCCACTCAAAGGTTGAGGATCAAGGTACTCCTTCTTTGGATATAATTTTGTGGGATAAGGTCTTATCCTTTTGTTACTATTTTGTGTGATTTCGGGCTTTTCATGCCTATTCGGGTTTATTTGGCTTGTTATGACATCTTCATTTTAGGATTTTGTATGTGATTTTCCTCATTTGTTGGGTTTTTTTAATAGTTGATTTACTAGGCTATGTTTCTTAGAATAGGAGTAATAGTTGAGTAGCTCACCACACCTTTGCCTTGGTTGTTTTGTTTTGTTGGCGATCTTGGGATTACTGGTTGCCTTTTATAAACTTTTATTATGTGTTTTTACTATGATTCCAATATTGGTTGATTAGTGTTTGTACCAGTTTTTCCCAATTGAAATTTGTGTATTGTGGGGCCTAGTTGGTTTAGGAGGTTGCCTTAGTTGTATGTCATCCTTTTTAGTAGTAGCTTGGGGATTGCTAGTTGTGTGAGTGGTAGTTTAGTCTTTTGTAGTTTTGTGGTATTCCTAATTGGCCACTTTATTTTTTTGCCTTTGTGGATTCTCGAATGTGAAGTTGTGTTGCTCATTTTATATTTTTGGGTATTTCTTAATTTAGTGGTTCTTGAGTTTGGTTATGGGTAGCCAAAAATTGGATGTATGATTCTTTGTTGTATCTAGTTGCTACTTTAATTGTTTTCTCAGTGGGGTTGTAGATAGTTCTCGAGATTGGTTTGTGATTTGAAGTAAGAGTGGTAAATCTCATCAATGACTTACGATTCAACATATTGTTGGAAATGGAAATTTATTAAGAAGGTTAATCTTCATGATGGGGTTAAAGTGATTTGTGGAATCCTTGATTTGGTTTGTCACATCTGGGGAGCACCTCCTAGATATAAGTGGCGTCGTCAGTCTCTTTAAGGACTAAAACTAGCCTCTTAGCATACATCATTACATTAATAGGATAAAAATTTGGAAATATTTTTTTTCATTACTTCTACACTAAGGTTTACATAGACCTCTACATACACATAATATACTCATATCGAGTATACATAGACCCTTCGTATAGTGAGATTACATAGTCTTCTACTTTTATTGCACATAAGTATATATAAAAGATAGAACATAGTCTTTAAAGAGTGTATCATCTCATAACCATCTATCAAGATTATAGCAATTTGGACATAGTTCATATATCAATGTTAAAGAGAAAGAACATAAGTCTTAAAACTAAAACAATGTCATAAGCTTGATATTAGCATCACCCTCGGTAAGTGAGGACGTACCCACTTGGATGATTGAGAAATTACAAGTCTTCTTCAAAGTCGTCTCAAAGATCCTTCAATGACCGGAACCTAAAATGTTGGGGAAAAGGAAGAAAATGGGGTTAGTACACCATGTTTACTAAGTATGAGATCATATGCACACATACTTTGAAATCATGCAAAGAAAAGGGACATTTCAATGAGTATGCACTATTCATTAAAAACTTTTATGCACATTCAACAAGACCATACCAACCAATAGGACATGTTAATTTAGTCATAGGCATGTACATCACAAGAACAACAACATTAAGTCTAGTAAAGTCAATATGCATATCATATAGTTGAATATATAGTCAAGTAACTCTATCATAAATTCATAATAGTAACAAGCATGAATTGGAATACATTTCAAAATAACCAAAGCAAGAAAATTAACTACAACCCCTATCTAGTCAAAAAGTACAATGACTAAGCAAATCCCCATAACCTTGCCCAATCAAGTAAACCAACATGTATCATAACTAACATTCTACTTCACATAACATGGTACTTAAAAGTACATATCTTCTTACTTCACAATGTTGACCCACACACATTCATAAGTGAAACTAATCAACATGTAGTGTCAACAAAGTGCAAGATCATCATATACATATCATATATCTTCATAAGCATATTCATACATAAGAACATCCTCCTAAGGCTTCCCTCAAGGAAAACTAGTGCAAGGCATAGGTAGAGTCCCATACCCCTACCAAAGTTAAGTCACCCTAGTTGGTTTGTACTTCATTACATCATTTTAGTTTATGGAACACTTGACTTGACCGACATAGACTACAAGATATAAGTGAGTAATCCAGTGTTGTCAAACCTTACACCGATGGAAGGTGGTCTACCGGCCAAAGTAAAAACAATCATAAACGTAACTTTCTAGGTAGATCCACTATCTAGTCTTCCTATGGGGGCAACATAGTTCAAGAACAAAGAGGTAGGTATAATCCCTCTACATACCACTTGGAAATTGGGGCCTCCTTTTATGGGAATCCATTGGATGAGTAAACCTTATTGGGGAGTCAACACCACATGTGGAACTATAGGGTGAATCTTCTTCTATGGGAAGTCATCATCTCCCACAGTCAAGTTCACTCGCTGCTAAGGTAAGTCCCTTTTTGAAATGTCTTAACTGCCTTAATTAATCATCATAACTTATTGTAGGTCATAGGGTCGAACCCTTGTATATTCATCATCATCACATCTCAATAAGAATTGCCTGAGTATAATCCCTTCGTCATAATTCATATAAGTGAGGTTAGCACATTTATCACTTCATAATAAGGCACATTGCTAAACCATTCACCATCCCTATAACATTTACATCTTAGACAACACACCACAAATCACAGTCAAGACATTTCAATTCATCATCATTCCAACCTATCAATCCTAATACAAGGCATACTCCAATACAACATTAAGACTTAATCACAATTAACCATAATTTGAAGTAAAGAATAGGGATCATTAGACTTACAAATTCTCCTTGATAATTCATCATAAAGGTCTTACTATCAAACCTTAATTAAATCCAATATGGTATTAATATCATCACACAACAATAACAAATATGATAACAAGGCCAATTACATCGCTATATCACGATTCATCACTAGTTCATAGCTTAAGATACGATACTTAGGTCAATTCACAACATACTTCATAACCTAGATCAACTTCTCAAGAACTAGCATGATAGGAAATTAATTAATCCTAATCTATTCATAATGATACAACAACATCATCTAGTAATAATTCAATCAATAATCAAGTCAATTGAACCAACATTAAACAATTCATCTCAAGATCATAATATAGGGTTAAGGGGTGAAGCTCATATTCTACAAACTAGACCAAACCATCAAGATATATCATAATTAATTAGTATACATGTTAATATATTCATAACATCCAAAATAAATCATAAGCAAATCAATTCATAACATCAATTTTGCGAATGGATGAAACCCACTTGAAAACTCAACTTTGGAAATCAATTTAATAGAACCCTTTGAGGAAAGAGGTCTTAAAGGTGAAATAGATCACATACCTTAATAATTGATGAATATTTATGGATAAAATTGACTCTTTTCATCCCTTAAACCCTCTCCTAGCTTGTTCTTCAATGTAGTTCCTCACTAGAGAAAGAGAAGAGAGAAGGAAGAGAGTTTGGGTTTGTGTGTTATGAGAGCTTAGATTAGTTTAATGGGGTTGGGGTATTTATATGGGGTGTTAATTAATTTAATTAAGTGTCTCCTAGACCCTAACTAACTATGTAAACCCTTAATTAATTAATTGGACATAATTTAAAATGTACAGAGAAGTCATGCTCTCACAGACGAGACATCGACCAATGATTCGTATGTGAGTTGACAACCCGTACCTTCTGTGCTACAGATTCGTAGGTAAGTTGAGAGACTGGTACAAATGAACCATTAGCCAAAATTTCTAAGTGTTGGTTGACAGATGGCATCGACACCCATTGATCCACACACGCTCCGTCTTTGACCCCAAAATGTAAGGGTCATCCTCAAGGGACCTTAGTTGGTCCATGGGGAGTCATACAAGTAGTTTTCAACCATGAATTAATCCTAACACAAGTTATTCACCCTTCCACTGAATTTCATGAACTTCTGACACCTAAAAGCTAGTCAAATAGGCTAAAGCATGCTAGTACCTCCTTGAGCTAGTTTCAGAATGTCATGGACAATTTTGGAAGTTTTAATTTATAAACTTCTTAAATGAATTATATTCATCAAAATGGACCTTAAAACGGTGTCTAAACCTTATGACAATTCTGTTAGGATCTAGAACACATCTTGGATTTTCAAAGTGTTACATTGTTCTTGTTCAGGATAGGGTCTTGTTTCATCTTGGTTGATAGATTTTGTAGTTTGAGATGGGAATTGGCATCCTTGGGCCACTATTGTCCATATGACTATGTTGATACGATGTCTACCATTTTAATTTCCACTAAACTCGAGTTGTTAGTTAGGATTTATGGTGGAGAGTATTTTGTAGGCTCAAGGTGTAAGTTTTATTTAAAAGTTGCATTGCTTGGAGTAATTCATTGGAGATGGTCTCTATGCAATCATATCGTTCACAAAATTATAGTCTTTTAGATTATTGTAGACAGGTTTAAAAGATTGTGTCTCAACTGGATTTTTTGGATTTTGAGTATCAAGAATGGATTTTTTTCTTTACCTTGGGGCTGCGTTCCTTGTTATGGAAGATCTTACTTCTCGATGATTAGGTGAAGCATGTAATTCTCCCAAGGTTTGGTTGTACGGTCTTGTAGGCATGTTTCAGATGGTGCTGGAGATGTCAAGGATATCTAAGGATCAATAAACACTTTTGATTACAAGAAGATGTTAGATTTTTTGATAAGGTGAGTATTCTTATCGGTGATGTTGGGTTTCTCAAATGAATATGGCATTTTCAGGGAAATCTGATTCTAATGCAAGCAAGTTGGATAAAAAAAGAATTGGAGAAGTTTTGGGTGTTCTGAAGTGGACTTTAGGATCTTATTCTAAGACTAAATTCTAAATTAGCATTGTTCGGATCACAAGCGTATTTGTGAGTTTGTCGTAGCATGCAGAACTGATATCCTCGTCTTTTCATTCCTTAAGGATATAACTCTTCTTAAAATTTTAAAGAAAAAAGTCCTTTTAGTAGTGGATATTGCGAATGATCATTCAATCCATTCCCTCCAATTTTCAATCTTTTCAACATTTAGAGCTTTCATGTTAAGATCCAAAGTCATTTATGTTTTGCGAAGACTGATAATTTAGTTTTTGGGTAGTTTGTTTTTGGTTTTTGCAAGTTTTCATGTTATGGAGCCTTTGAAACTTGAATGGTTTATTTCCATTAATATTTCATGACTACGACAATAGAATGCAATTCAAACATTTTCATTGGCTCCAAAAGGGACATTTTAGGCTTAGCGAGGATTTTGGTGTGAGTTTTTGTCGTTAGGCATTTTTACTTTGAAGCTTAAGCCAAATTTTGACTTCATTCAATAATTTTGGTAAACAGGATCGGATGACAATTTTCATTAGTATTGGTGGCTTCATAATGTTAAGTTTGCTTATAAACAACCCTTTTTAGAGTTCCCAAGGCTTTCAATTTCATTATGAGCCTTTTTATTGATTTTGACTTAAAATGCAGCTTGGTTATGGGACCAAGTTTTCTATGAGACAACCTCATGTTGTTGTTTTGATTGTTCCGTTGAACCTGGTTCGCCAGATTTAGTGGGGTAGAATATCTAGTTTATTTTCATTAGGTCTATGAATAATCTTGATGGTCCGTTCAAAGATTTTGGAAAATGACAGAATCTAGTATTGCTAATACAGACTTTTAATGGCATTGGTTGACTTACAAAGACTAGATTGCTTCTATTTAAATCAAAATTTTTCATCTTCAACCCACATTTTCAATACGTGATTTCTTGAGTTATAGTATTCCTATTGGGATGATTATAGTTGTGTAGGTTCAAGGTTTTTCATGTACGTGTTGGAGTGATCAGGGAAGTTTGGAAGTTATTATTATGAGGTAATTTCTGCCTTAAAGGGGATGCCTATGTTTTATTTTGAGCTTTAATGGTGATTTTACTTCATGTCCAATTTTAGCACATTTCAGAGCTTGGATTAATACCATTTTGGGGGCTCTAGTTTCTTGAGTTGTTTTAGACCCTTTTACAGATCTTTTTTCGGTCTATTTACAACTATTGCAAATTTAGTGTCTATAGTTTGTAATGATGTTGTAATCAATAATTTAACAGCATCGCGGTGTTTAAAGGCATTTCATAAGTGAATAACTCATGGACAATGGATTTAAGAGCATGTGTGATCAACTTTTAGGTAGGCTTCGGTCAATTTTCTTGATTAGAATTTTTAGATAATGTATAGTATATGCTTCATGGGAATTAGGATTGTATATATTTGTTGAGTATTATTACCATGTTATTTGTTCTATCTTTTCCTTTTTCGTTGGAGCTTTGGGCCTTTTGTGGGTGTGGAGATCTTTAGTGTAGGCTTTTAGCCTCTTTGGTGGTATAGATTAGCATGTTTATTCTTCTTATGTTTGACACTTATTGCCTTAGGCTAGGTTTTAGAATTAAATGCCTTAGATCGTGTTATATCGCCTTTGTAGTTGTGAATGGAACTCGCTAGGCATTCATATCAAAGGAGATTATGTTCATGCTTCAGACGATCAGGCTAATTCTATATGCAAGTATCTAATTTTCTTCTATTATATATAAAGGCGTAAGGGTAACGGACCATTAAGCGACTTTCAAAAGTTAAGAGGTTAGATTGACTTTAGAAAGGCTACAAAGAAACACATGAAGAATGAAAAACGCCCGCTAAAGCCTAGGGATAAGATTTGCAGATGCGATCATGAATCAAAATATAGCAAAACATTCAACTACCAACGGACAAATCAGAACTTTATCTGCCAGGGTTAGGGTATTTCTTAATTATGAGCCTACTAAAATGAGAACTACACTAGTTGATTCTCTTTGACCTTCCGGCTTGTTGCAACCTTCGAATTTCTTGCTGACATCCCAAGTCTTCAAGTGGGCCCTCTTGGAAACCCACAACCTTGGATTTTTAGAGAATCTCGCTCCTGTGTTGTAGGACTTGTAGATCGGCAGCCCACCGGGTGGGTTTGTTTATCCTTCTAGTTCCGAGTGTCTTCTTCGATAGTAATAGCGGCCCATAGGTGTGAGATGTACCTTGTGGGGGAGGAGGGCACTTGGACATTAGTTTCCATTTATTCTATGGTCAATTCCTTGGTCGGTTCAAGGCCAAAAATCGGAACACATTGATTTCACTCGTTCCCATTCTTCGCTTCAGGGCCTGTCCCTCATTATGGTCAGTACTCCATACTGTCGGACAGTAAATCTTACACTTCTTCACTAATTATGACGGTTCATCAGGGCCACATTCCTACTACCCTTTCTACTTACTCGTAGGGGTCGGGACCCCCAAAAAGGGGGATGGAGTCAACTGAACATCTCAGCCTTTGCCAGGAACTTCTCCAGTGATTACCCTACATTTTACTAGCTCATTCTTAGACTAAGACTACGACATTGAAGAACCACTCTCACTCTCATTCCCGGAATTACCAGGAAGACATTTTGTCCGATAATGAAGTTCAAATTTCTCGACTTGCTTTCTCTCTTATCTTACAGTTGGCAGTTATTCTTCACTTCGTTCGAGAATCAACTGCACATGAATAGGCTATTCCTTAGTCCTTCAAGGATGGAGATGACTTGGTGAAGGGAATCTATGAGAGATAGTTCTCGAACCACGTTACGACTAACACGGAACCAATTTGTTGGGACTCTTTTCTACCTTACTAATTATCGGCAAAACATTGCTTACACTTACAATATTGGATAACGTGATCACCCGATTTTAATAAGGAAAAGCCGAGACCATATCACTTCAAAACTACTTTTTGGATTTTGTGATGGATCAAAACCTCATCGAGAAGACGTTGATTCTTGTCTACGTCATCCTCTCTTCAGCCGTCTTGTTACTAATATATTGATTTCATTATGGTAGTAAATTATACTTATTGGACTTTGAACATCGTCCCCATGCCCAAGAGAGATGGACGTGACCTCCCAAAAGTGAGCAATATCTTACTTTTTCTACCTAGGGGGATCACTTATCCCCATTGAGTACCTTGTCTCCTCCCCCCCCCCCCCTCTTATTGATTGGAAAGATTGTCTACTATCTATGTCATTCCTTGGCAGGTGAATATGAGAGAGGTTGTAAGTGCATTCTCTCCTTCTCCATCTTCTTGAAAGAACTCTTTGAGCATGCTAACAGAATGATTGACACTCACATCTCTGTCATCTCCACTGATTTCTCTATACTTTACTAGAGCATTTCTAGACTAAGACTATGGCATTGAAGGTCACCTTACACCTTGGGTATCTACTCGTGGGTGACCAAACTCGTGTTGTGAATTAGTTTTACTCTCATCCATCGGGTTAAGGGTGGTTTAATCAAGCGTCAACCCCGACTCCTACACCAGATAATTCCGGTATGGATCTCATTCCTGATGTTTGAATTGAATGGGATGGACCAGCCTTGGGTTTGGAAGGAGAAAAACTATAAAATATCTATTTCGTAGTTGAAGGGAATCTTCGTAGATACAGTAGTTCTGAGGATGGATTGAAAAGGGATTTTAAGGACTGGGGAAGACAGGTGGATTAGAGAACTAGGGTAGGAGAAAATCGAAGTCCTATCGACATTTGGCATAGATGAGCCTCGACTAGGCTAGCAATGATGAAAAAAGAAAAACTTCCCTCATCGCATCATTAATTGGTGGAGAATTCAACATCAATTCAAGAATTTGAGGTAAATTGACCTTCCCTCTCATCTAAGGGTGAGGCAGGAATTGTTTCAAATGTTCATTGTTCAATATCTCGGCTGCTCAAGAATTTTGACTAGTTGTACCTCCGACAAGAAGTGGATTCTAGGGGAAGAGTAGAGCCTCACATTGAAGTAGAAAGGTGTTCGTTATTGGAATGGGTTCAAATTGAACCATGATTGGAGCTGAGATGATTCATACAAGCTTGGTTAGGTCAATATTTGTACCATCACATCTATTTGATGTAATATAGTATAAAGTTTGAAGGTGAGAAATTATCATTTAAAGTAGATGCAGCTTCTGTAGCTTAGAGGATGGATTTCTAGCAAGAATCAATTGAAGAGTTTGTGTTGGGTTAGACGGCAATCAAAGTTTATCCTGTCCTGAAAAATTCACTTTTTATGAATACATCAACAATAATCAAGAAAGTGAATCTATTTTGTTTTCTTCTCTTTTAAGAAAATGAAAATTGTATTTCCCGGATCATTTTACATTTCAATTTGAACTACGCATTCTATGTCCAACTCTATGTAGTTCTTACCAACATATGCATCTGATCATATATGTAAATTATCTATTCAAAAAAACAAATAATACAAAAAAACGAGGTTTGGGTGCGATTCTATCCTTAAAGGGAGTTTGTCGAGGGTAAAAATGAGAATTAAATCGATTGAATCACAAAGATCTATTCACTTGTATAGAAGAAGAATAAAAAATGGAGCGCATGGTTCATGTAGCAGTGAAAGAGTCTGCCGCCTTTTATGAAGTTCGGGCTTTCGAGATTGAATCGTAGACAAAGTCTTTCCACGTTCATAAATACTGGTTTGAAAGGACTAGGAAAGATTAATTGTTCGCTCTTCTTCAAGGATTCAGGGAGCAAAAGAGAGTGATGACATCGTACGGTGTCGCTACCCTAGAAAAGATTATGTGATTAGCTTACTTGATCGAATCCGCTCTCTTTGTTGTGAACAAGAGAAAGCTCTGCAGATGAAGAAGGCGATGGGTAAAGGTTTTTTTGAGTTCATACAAGGATCCAGAGAAAGGCTTTTTTCTCTTCCCGAGAAAGGCGCATGGGTTGATTATATTTCTTTTTAAGAGTTAGCCAGTGAGAAGGAAATACTAGTGCTCATAAATTCTGCTGCCATTGAGCTTAAACTTAGCTGCTACCATTAAAATAAAAGAGAGCTTCGTGACTTTCGGCCTTAGCTCTTTTCTGGTGCAGATGAATAAATTGGTATTTTCTCTTTCAGTTGTTGCTCTGGGGAAAGAAGTTTCATTTACTTTTGTAGTCTCATATGTATTTAAATTAAATGTTTCCCGTGAGAGGTCTGAAAAGGAAGCTTAAACGAAGTGAGAGGGTGGATGTAATTTAGTTGGTAACCTACAGGGAGAGGGAAATTCTTTTTATTGCCTTCCTAGGTCTCGGATCTCTCTTTCCCTTATCCCATTCATGGGGAAAAAGTCATTGTCAACTCTTTGAACAAATACTCTCTTAGGCCGCCAGGAAGATCATCACTTTATGTATGTTCAAATATCCGAGACTTCAAGTCTTGTTGGTGAAATTTGATTCCCATCCCAACTCTCTTATCTCTCTTACCATTGTTTGGCTCTAAATTAGTGTGATTAAACTGTGAATCAAGTCGGGAAAAAGAAGTCCATCTCCAGGCTTTAAAGAAGAGAAGAAAGAATTTTCTTATAGGGAAATGCTTTAGGAATGATAGATCCCATGTTCTATAAATACGTGCCTACTAATGGAAGCCTTTCTCCATAAAGTGCGCTACTGGAGGGGTCCTTCCCTGCAATGTATGTTGGAGGGTCAGCTTCTACTTACATACTTCTAGAATTGAAGGTTGGCAAGGAAGACCCACTCATGTTCTATTCTAATCCATGCCACAAATAGAATATACTAATGTTAGCAAAATCAGATTCTTCAAAAGAAGAGTCTGTAGGGGCAGCAAATATATTTTCCAAATAAGTCACAATCTTAGCGTAAGCTCTTCCTTTGCTAGCTATTCCTATGTAAAAGGAAGAACTTCCACTAAGATTTTGACTTATTTGGAAACTAGATTTTCTGCCCCATCAGACTCTTCTTTTGAAGAATCTGATTCGCTAACATTGGTATAATGAATTTGCCTCATGAGGAAGTGCTCAGAAGATCCAAGAATCCCAAGAAAAGTAAATAAGACGAGCAATTAATGAGAGACGGTCATCATAAAGTCTACAAGTTATTTTTTTGATTCAATTGAAGGCAAAGAGGGAAGATTTTATGAGAATTGCTTCCCCTAGGGCTTGTATTGGGTTGTTTATCTTGTGTTGGTTCTTTATACTTTAGTGGCTCATCGTAAACATAGGTTGGAACTTGTTGTGCTTAGTCATATACTAGAGTAGTACGAGTGTGGTAAGGCATCACCCCTTGAGTCTCCCCCCCCCACCTTTTTATTGACTCAGTAGCTTTGATTGGTAATTTTGCAGGCTTGCTATGGTTCTTTGATGTTTAATTTTGTTGTTGGGCCCGAGGCTGTGTTTGGAGCCAAGTTGGATCCCAGGTTAGTACTTCTCTCCTTGGTATCGTGATTTGATTGGACTTACATTTTTTTTTATTTCTAGTGCCTTATTTTTTAATTATAACATGTTTTTTTGGTAGGATCCTAGCTCATGCATTGGCTCATCATTGACACTGAGAAATAGTATTTTCACTCTACTTTTATTCACATTGGATTTAACAAGAGATGTACCACATGGATCACTACATTTATTAATTTTAATAATTAAGAAATGTGGTTGACGTGATCCTTTTTTACTTGGAACATTAGAGGCTTGTGGTATGTGCTCAGATTTTATGACTAGCCAGTGCTTTGATTTCATTCTAGTATAATTTTAGCTACTTGTGGTCCTTTATGGAGTTAATTCCTACTATCCGTAGAGTAAGGGTCTGTTCTTATCCTTGGTGGAGTCGATATGTTGTAAGACCTGGATTCTCTGTCATCTATGTAAAATTAAATCAACCTAACACCTTACAAAAATCCCTCTTTCAAGAAGATATGACAATTAGAATTGAACCAAAATTTCTTCATCGGGTAAATTACAACAATCAAAAGTAAATTCCATGCATCAAACTATCTACCCATTTCAGTTGATCTCTTCAAGCATCAATCAAAGATCTAAACTAGGATTAATTTTTCAAATTTAAGCCATGAATTAATCTCATGCTAAATAACTCAAATCCATAAGTGTGCAATAGTAAAATAGAGTAAGACACACGACCTACAAAATTAAATAAACACCCAACCCCATAATTAGAGCATAAGATTTGGGGTTTTAGTACAACATCATAATAAGAAAAAAAATTATACCAACGAAGTTGTTGACATTAATGTGTTGATGATAAACAAATAATTTTCAACACTCACTTAAATTTAAACAATCAATAATCAATTAGAAAAGTTTTGCAAAAACCCTTAAACTAAGAGAAAGGGAAAAAAGTTCAAAAACTCAATAAAATTCTGATAGATGAATTCTTCAAATGATAGAATTCAAGATCCAAATCCTTATCCTTTGAGATATGTATAGTTTCCCAAAAGATTAGTGAGAAATTCCATACGCGACCTGATCGGAAACGTTTATCAAGCTCACTTTTCCGTTTAGTGGATCACCATTTTCTCTTGAGGTGGCCCTTCATTTTCTTTAAGCTTTAGGCTATTTGAACCTCATTTGGTGAACTCAATCGATTTGGCCTTTCACATTTGACGACTGAGCCATTACAATCTTGTTAACCCATTGAGCCTTCAATTTAACTTAAGAGTCTATCATATTCTGAAAGGGAACATCAAACTCGCCCAGTAAGTTCAGTAAATTAACGTTTCCACTTTTTTTCGCCAACCTACTTTAAATATGATCAAGCATACATAATCACTTTGAGTGAGGTATGATTTTTTGGGCAATCCACTCTTTTAGGCGATAACCAGCTTACACTATTTTCAATGTTTGTCCTTTTTTTGTAGATTCATCCTTGCCTTATCCTTTAGGTTTTATACCTGTAAAACACCAACATATCATCAAAATAAGACATAAAGAGGCATTGAGGACATTAATTGTTGAACTAAAAGTCTACAAATTAGTGAAAATAACACTCATCAAGGTGATGATAAACTAATGTTTTTACCGTTGACGCTTGTATTGAACTCTATTAAAAGAAACAAAGGGAATACTACTTTTTTGTAAAAATCATAAAGAAAGAATTTACGATCTAGATTGCCTAACTTACTCTTTTGGCCCTTTCTGAGGCATTTAAATATTTTTCCTCCTTTGGTTGTAAGAGTTGCATCTCAGATATCATCTGCTTTCATAATTCTAATAAGCTCCTTTGGTAAAATTTCAATAATATAGTAGAATATATTTGTTGTTTTTAGTTCATTCTGAAAGCATTTCTTTTAATTTTTTAAATCCTTCTGTGAGGAAAATCAAATTGTTAAGAATTTACATTAGAGAAAGGCCACATGGTATATCTTTTAGGATTGAATCGAAACGACATGTTAGAAGGCAAATCTTATTTGGTATCATGGGATCATTAGAGTTAGAGTTGTAAATATGGGATAGGCTTGTTGGGATGGGCTAGCCTAACTCGTAATTTTATAGGGTTAGGTACGATTTTTGGAACCCATTTGAGAAAAGAAATTTTTTAGCCCGGCCTCAATAAGTGTGTCGACTTTTTGGGCTTGAGAAATATGGATAGGGCCAGTCGATGGGCCAAATAAAATTAATTAAAAAATAAAAATACAACAAAGTACTAAAAATAACAAGAGTATAAACTCAAAATCTTGTTAAGTTTGGAATATTATAATTTAAATACAAATTGTTATAAAAGAACTACTACGTAAAATAAAAATACCCAATATATTTCTAACAAATCACTTCATAGGCCATACCCTATGGAATATTGTCATATATTTTGTGTTTTATCATGATCATTAGAAAATAATTAGATTAATATTTATATTTAGCTATTTGTACTTTTACTTGAAATCAAACTTAATAAGTACCATAAAGATAATTTTATTGAGTATTTGATTAACAAGTAGTAACGTTAAAACTGTGTGATATTGTTTTTTCGTTATTTATGATAATATTTTCAAACAATAATTTATTTATTTATTTTTTTTAAAAAAAAAGAGAATTGGCTCAGCAAAGCATGTAGCCCACATTTGTGGGTTGGGCCAACCATTTTCTTGCCCACACAATAAATGGGCTAGCATGCCCTACCCCGTCAAATTTCAAAGTGTGTATGTGTTAGCCCAGATGAGGTTGGCCAACCCATATTGACAACTCTAGTTAGAGTCATGAAGTATGTTGTGAGCTAAATTGACTATATGAGGGGCCATTGTTGGAGGGCGCATGAGACTGTCCACTTAAGATAATTGGGCAGATTAAAATGTTGGAGTGTTTTGTTTGGGATCCATACCAAATTATCAATTGGTCAAATAGGTATTGGAGTTAACACAAAAGAATTATTCATGTTGAAGAAAAATGTTTGTTCCTCTCTTGTTCTTCAAAAGTCAAAAACTTTTAATCCCAATTCTTATCTCTATCTTGGTTACTTATAATTTCATTATTTCAATTATTGTTTGAGTATTGCGATCATGATTCTAAAGTTGTAATGACATACCAATATTTTTATTAATATAGTGAGGAATTTGGGTGAATTATAATTTCAACAGGATAAGAATTCAAGGTGGAAAAGGTCAATTGCCTAATGATATGAGAATGAAATTGTGCAATTTTTATCATCAAATTAGTACAATGCTTTCAACCGAGTTGAAGTGGCTCTATCATTGGATAATTCTTCAGCTTCCCCTAATCAAGAATTTGGGAATATGCATCATGCTGGGATAATTCTTATTCACACGGTCTTATTCATGCCCTTAGGTGTGATATTTATCTATGCTATCTCAATCTTCGGTCTGGATAAGATTGTAGTGACATCGCATTTTGACTCATAGCTTCGCTCATTAATTAGGAGCGGGAAGCTTTACGAATTGCACCGACAAAATAGTTTAATTGAGAATTAGGTTCATTTATCCTTCCACGTTCTTGAATGGGATCTTTTCGGCCCATCGTTGTTGTTGGATGCATCTGGCAACTATGAATCCCCATGAATGATTTATTTTCTCTTGCAAGGAGTTTTTTGGCAACTAGCATAGAACTGATTGTGTTTGGAAAAAAGATCACGTTATATGTCATTCACCGTTATAGTTCATTGACAAATACGTCGTCATATGGAATGCGGATAAAGGCACAAAGATGTTTGTTTGGTTTTTCCAGCCTTGGGGAGATTGTTATTTTAGCTGTTTGTTGTGACACACAAGGTAATATCCTCATTTAAGCTAAACTTTATCAATTGGAGGAAGAAAAATAGATAAGATTATAGAGCACGAACATGCCACGTAAGAAGTGTTTTAAGTATTCATGGATCGAACTTTTCTGTGATAAGAGGCGTTAGAGGAGCTTAATCAAAGTAGTTTACTAGTTTCCGAATCATACTCCTCCACACAATTCAACAACCTTGATTTATCTCCTCCAATGCCTCATATCATATAAAACATTTCATCTAGTTGGCAAGAGAAAATAAATCATTCACAAGGATTTATAGTTGGGAAATGCATCCAACGATAGTGATGGGGTTAAAAACACCCATTAAAGAACCCGGTAGGAGAAATAGACTTAATGCTCAATCACAACATTTTGTAGCCAAAATTTGTAAAGTTATCTACTCTTAATTAATGAGCGAAATATATGATTCAAGATTCCATGGCACTATAATATTACATAGATAAAATAATGACACAACATATAGAATTCTCCCCAGCATGACGTTGATGGCCAGCTTTCTGATCAGGGGATGTTGAAGAGTTATTCAATGATAGAGACACTTCACCTCTATTGAAAGAATTGTATTGATATGATATACATTGCAATTTTTCATTCTTATATCATTAGCCAATGATCATTTGCCACATTGAATTTCTATCCTATCAAAATTATAATTCACCCAAATTCCTCAATATATTAATAAGTATATTTGAATGTGATTAGAACTATAGAATCGTAATAACAATACTCAAACAACTTATTTACAATGGAAATATTGAAATAATAAGTAACTAAGATAGAGATAAGAATTGGAATGAAAAGCTTTTAGACACTAGAAGAATAAGAGACGAACAAACATATTTATCCAATGTGTAACTCTTTTTTGTTAACTCCGAGACTTATTTTACTAATTTATAATTAGGACTGGGTCCCAAATAGAACTTCTCAACATTTCAATCTACTCAATAATCTTAAATGGATGAGTAGATTCTCATGTTGCCAATTTGGTTCAAAACATAACTCATGTTTCTTTCACTCTGATAATTGAAAACAAGACTTGTCTTCTAACATATCGTTTGGATTCAATCCTAAAAGAAACACTATTTTCACGACTTTATCTAATTTGGATTCTCATTCATGTGCTTTCCTGACAAGTGGATTTGAAAAAAGAAGGGAAAAACTTATCAAAATGAACTGAAAAAAAAAATTCTATTGTGTTTTTTGAAATTCTACCAAAGTGTTTGATAGAAATTATGAAAACATTTGATCAACGAGATGTATGCTTTATAACCAAAGGAGGAATATATAATTAAATGGCTTAGAAAAAAGTGCCAAAAGAATAAGTAACAAAGCTTAGATCGTTAATTCTATTTTTACAAACAAGTAGTCTTCCCTTTATTGCTCTTAATGGAATTCAAAACAAGCATACAATTTCAAAACATAAGTTATTAGCATATTGTCATCCTTCCTTTCACGACCCTATTTATTAAGTCATGATGAAACCTACAATACCAACCAGTAGGTAAGCCTAACCCTTAACTTGGAATCATAGGCAATGGTCTACCTAGATAAAGTGAACAAAAAGAAACATAAAACTTGTAACCAAGCTAAGAAAGAGTAATCAACATAAATGTAATACAAGGAACCATCCCAAAACTTGGAATCAATCAGCAATCAGGGATATAATGAAAATAAGAGTACAAAGCTATTACAAATACAAAACGAGAATGATATTTCACTAAATATGTAAAATTCCAGAAAATGTACTCGTCTAGTGAAGAGTCTATTTATTTTTAAGAATGGGTATTGGGGTACATAGGCATCCCAATGCCAATATTGCGTATTGGGCATATTAGAGAATATTGGCTGAAGGATTTTAGTCAATTTCTATGTATTAAGATAAATTTTGTTGTTAAAATTCCCCAATTCAAGCCTATTTAGGAATTGTACCGAATACCCTAAGATAATAAAATTTTCATTCCTTAGATTCCACAATTAGGTATGAGGTATCCAAGTGTCAAGTTTAGGTACCATAGAACATAATTATTTAAAATGATCATGTAGAGTAAGTAGTGCCCAAGGATATAGTGAGGATCCTTGGGACAACAACAATGAGCATCAACACATGTGCAACCCATTTGCAAGAATATGGTTAGGGCGGTTAGGGGCACGCGCACATGTGGGTGTCCGTTTTCTTGGAATCTGTAGCTCTTGAAGGTTTGGATGACGTGAAGAACAATCTTGTTTAACTTGAGGAAGTTCACAAAGAAGGTTTGACCAACCTCAAACTTGATCTCACTGAAGCTCTCTCTTCTCATCATAGAGAGTTTGAAGACTTGAAACGGAAGGTTGATGAGACTGCCAAGGCAGAGGTTTCTTCTCTCGTGACTGCACATGATACATATATTGAGGCTTCCAAACCCAAAGAATTTCGTGATGAAAGGAGTACTCAAGATGTTGAGAATATTTTGTGCCAAATGGATGCCTACTTCAAACATGTTAATATGCACATTGAGGCTGCCAAAATCCGAACGGCTGCCATGTATTGGACCGATACAGCGATGTTGTGATGGCGGAGGAAAATGTCAGACATGGACAGGGGGTTTGTGTTATTGATGATTGCGAGCATTTCAACGAGAAGCTCAAATGATCGTCATATCCACATAACATTGTAAATGAGGCTCATCGAAAACTCAGGGAGTTGAAACAAACATCCTCTATTTGCCACTATGTGAAAGAGTTAACAAAGTTTACCCTCTAGATTCGGAGTTTAACAAGTAATGATTTGATATTATATTTCTTTGATTGCCTCAAAAAATGGGCCAAATAAGAAGTCCGAAGGCGACAATTCCACGACTTGGATAAAGCAATTGTAGTTCCGCTAGATCAAGATCATGTGTTGAATTATTATTATCATGGAAATTGAGTTGCCTTGAGGCATAAGATATCATATTACCACGTTGGATAAGAAAACAACCCAAACGTACTAGGGATGAGTCAGAATACACGTAAAGTCAACATCGGAGCGGAGGTAAGATTTTTCTTCAATCCTTTAAAGCAATTCTCACAAGCTTCCGTCCACTCAAATTTAGCTTTCTTTTTGGTTAGGGCTATCAAAGGAGAATAAATAGAGGAGAATCCTTAACAAATCTCCTTCAATAGTCGACTAAGCCCAAAAAACTTTTAATATTTCGTTGGTGATAATGTTGTACAAAAATTCTTGAAGGAGTCTGCCTATTTTGGATCAACCAATATACCCTTGCTTGATACTATGTGACCTAGCAACGCCAACGATTTCAACCAAAATGCAGACTTATTGAAATTTGCGAACACTTGGTGATATTTTAGGGTTCCCATACTATAACGACCTGTTTAGTCGTTTTGAGCAGCAGATTTTATTTCTGAAAAAATAGGCTGAGGCGACGGACCCCACGACGGACCGTCGCAGGGTCTCGTTTCAAAACACTTGGAAAAATCTGAAATTGGGTACTGAAAATCGACTCTCTGAACTTCGTAACGAAATGGCAGGACGGACCGTCACAGGTGTGACGGACCGTCGCAGAGTCTTCAGTGGAAATCCACTCTCTGGACCTTGCGACGACCTGCAGGACGGACCGTCGCAGGAACGACGGGCCGTCGCAGGTTGCAATCCCAGTCTGGATCAGATTTCTTTATACGTTTTAAGGGACGTTTTTGACTATTCCAGCTTTAATTATAAAGTTAGAGGGTTAATGTTAATAAGTCTAATTACTTGGAGGTTAAAAGAGGTAACCTTAAGTTAATTAGTGGGTTATTATTGCCATCTTTTATTCTTAATTATATGTTAATTAGGGTAAAAGAAAGAGGGTTTGAATAAGAAAAATAGAAAGAACAAAGAGAGACAGAAAAAGAAGAAGAGAACGAGTAGAGAGAGAGAGAGACGAAGAGGATAGCAAGGATTTTGAGAAGATAGCTTGTTGATCACAATTCTTCGGTGGAGGTAGGTTATGGTTTTTACACTATTCGTAGTAAACTCTTAATAGTGAATGATATGTGTTGGGTAGTATTATAGAGTCTTCTTTATGCTTAATTGTGTGTATGCATGATGTGATTTTATATATATGATTGTGATGAAACAAGCATGACGAAGCTATTGAATCCCAAATCTTGATAAAAACCTAATCTCTTGCTAATGATGATGCCTTGATATAAAAGAAGGCTTGATGAACTAAAGTGATGAGATGATGACGCCTTGGTATAAAAGAAGGCTTAATGAATTAATAGAACGAGATTAGGGGATCGGAGTGTCACGTACCGACACATAGAATTAGTGGGACGGGTGTCACGAACCGACACGTAGATGTAGGGGATCGGAGTGTCACGTACCGACACATAGAATTAGTGGGACGGGTGTCACGAACCGACACGTAGATGTAGGGGATCGGAGTGTCACGTACCGACACATAGAATTAGTGGGACGGGTGTCATGAACCGACGCGTAGATGTAGGGGATCGGAGTGTCACGTACCGACACATTGAATTAGGGGATCGGAGTGTCACGTTCCGACACATATTAGTAGGGGATCGGAGTGTCACGTACCGACACAAGAGGAATAAAGATAATGAATCTCGAAAGATCCTAATATACTCAATCTAAAGAACATGTATCCCAAAAGAGTATGGTGTGGAGGCTTGAGTCCTCATAGATATGATCGGTGATATTATAAATGATGTTTGTACTTGTTGCTATCACATGTTAAGAATATTAGTTGATTTTATGATATTATCTGAGATATATTGCTTTCTATTTTGAGTTGGCCGATGATATCTACTCAGTACTTGTGGTTGTACTGACCCCCTACTTTTATGTATTCTTCTTGTATATTGTGGTATGCAGCAAACGTGCCGTCATCTTCGACTCAACAGTAATTCTAGCCAGTCTTCGTCACTCCGGATCTTCAGGGTGAGCTAATGCTTCTAGCTTGGACTGGATCTCCTTCCTCATGTCTTGATGCCTTGAAGTTTCGGCATAGACTAGCTTTTATTTGTTTTAGCTTCTTAGAATACTCTTAGTTTAGTAAATTGATCATAGATGTTCTTGTGGTGATGACTTCCAGATTTTGGGAAATTAATAGATGTTGAATTTTAGAAGTTATTGAATTGTCTTTTATTTATGAGTTTTAAGTCTTCCGCATTGCTTTATATTGATATTAAATCGAAATGGTAAGGTTTAGATTGGTTGGTTCGCTCACATAGGAGGGTAAATGTGGGTGCCAGTCGCGGCTCGGTTTTGGGTCGTGACACATACGTAGTTCGAAAATCCATTTTGGGAATGTCAATCTCTCTCACACTACTTTGATGGCAGCAAAAACGAAGGTCGATGTTTGAAAAGTTATTTTCCTTTGAAATTAATCCAACAATTCATCAATTCTCGGAAGAGGATGCTTTCTATTTATAGTGATCTTATTCAATTGGCGAAAGTCAATACACATTTTGAAGTACCCATCTTTATTTTTCACAAACAATACCAGAACAGCCCACGAAGATATGTTTGGCTGAATAAAACCCTTGTCTAGCAAATCCTTAAGTTGAACTTTCAATTCCATCAATTAGGTTGGATCCATCCGACAAGGAGGGATAGATATAGGGTCAGTATCCAGGATAAGATCAATGTCAAAATCTATTTGTCATTTGGGAGGAATACCATGAAAGTCATTAAGAAAGACTTCATAAAATTTCCTCACTACGGGGACCGACTCCAATGGAGGGACCTCGGTTCAAAATCTTTTACCCTAACAATGTGATACATGCACCCCTTTGCAATCATCTTTCTATCTTTTATGTATTATAGAAATAGACCTCTAGGAATAATGTTTCACCCTTTAAAATCTACAATGGATTCGTTTGGGAATTTGAATCTAATTACCTGAGTTCTACAATCAATGGAGGCATAACATGGACATAACCAATCCATGCCCAACATTACATCGAAATCAAGCATGACTATTTCTACCAAATCAACCACAATGACTCTATGAGATGGTCAAATAGGACAACTCCTATAGACTCTCTTATCTTACACCGAGTCACCAACTGAGGTAGAAAGCAAAAAAGGTTCATCTAAACATCGGTGAGTACATCAAATTTTAATAGCCATTAAAGGAGTTACAAAAGGCAAAGTTGCATCGGGGCTGACAATGTATAAACATTAATTGAAATACTTTCAACATACCGGTAAAAACATCTGGAGGTATCTCTTGATCAAATCGAGATTGGAGAGTATAGAAATGATTCTTCTTTGGAGTATCATTATTAGAACCACTTGCTTGTGCTTCTTTCTTCTCCCTCACTTGAGCTCTTAAGATGGGACAATCACTTTTCATATGAAGACTTTTCCAACCACTAAAGCAATTACCCGTGCCAACTAGTCACTTGTCTTCATTTTTTGTACCACACTTATCATAAACTAATCCTACATTTTTGTATTGTTAAAGTCAAGTAGTAGTTCATATAGCCGGGAAGCCTATATTCCATGAACATATGAAACATATAGAGGTGGGTTTTCAATTTGTAAGGAACAACTTGCAACATTTGATCATTAATATTCAATATGTCTCAACCATGAAGAATTAGTTAATGCGCTCACTAAGTACTTGACAAGGATCAACCATATTGCAATACATTGAATGTTGGCTATGATGTTAACAACTATGCATGGTTAGATAATTAGTTAGTTAGTTAGTTTGTATAAATTAGTTAGTCTTGTTCTCTTACTCACTTTCATTCAATAATACAAAAGTTATTTTACTCCTCTTTCATTTCTATTTCTTCAGCTTTTCTTCTTTCTCAAGCTTCGATTGAAGATCAAGTGAGCTCATCAATGAAGTTTTTGTCTTACTGACTGATGGAACAAGAAATTATGTTATTACTATGTGATCCATTGCATGTTTTGGGTTCTTGTATTCTATTAAGAAAATTGGCATTTGCTTAAGTTTGAGTTTGTACTGGCTATAAGTTAGTCATGCTACTGTCTTTATGATATTCAACTAATATCTTCAAGTTATATTTGGTATTCTTTTTTATTGAAGATATTGGTTTTCATTTTATAGGTTACTTACACAAAAATAATTGAAATTAATACAAATAGTTGTTGTCTAGAATCTTTCACTACAAATCTTTAGTCACTTTTTGCATAATATAAGGGTGTACATCGATCGGTTTGGTTCAATTTATATATTATTGGTTTTTAGTTTTTAATTATTCTTTACTAATACGATATTTTTTATTATTTTTTTTTTGTTTATCAATTTTTTATCTGTATTGTTTAGAATTTTGATTTAACTAATAAGAAAATGCTCATAAAATAGATATATGATTTCTACAATAATTTCTTGCAACATAAAACAGAAACATTAGTATGTAACTTAAAAAGAACAATATAAGTACAACACAAATAAAAAAAATTAGGACAATAATGAATGAAAGGATAAAGGCAAATATAGTAAATAGTAAGGTACAAATATCAATATTTAATATTTGTATAAAGGTGAAGGAGTAAATTAGAACAAACTTAATGGGTCATCAGTTTATCTAATATTAAAAATCAAAATCAAATTGGTAACTCGGTAATTTTTATAAAACCATTCAAACCTCATTAACACAATAACAATAAGCCAATAACATTTTTTGGGTACGATTTTTGCAAACCCCTACTTAATCCACTGATTACGTTATATGTCCTCTTTGTTGTGCCTCCACAATAAGAATTACATCAAACTTCTTAAGTGATTCAAAAAAATACCACGACTATATATAAAATCATACAAAATCGTAACCACAGGAAATCCACATGTTATATATGAAGGTTTCTTTGTTAAGAAATGTAGTTAGTTTTGTTAGACTTCAATGTATAATATCCATTATCAACTATTGTTGATCCAATGACTTTATGGAATGTTGTAGTAAAAAAGTGAAAACATAGAAAAATATTTGTGAAGGCTAGTTTTTTTTGTTTGAAAAGATACGGTCTAATAGAAAGGCACAGAGAATGTTGTTAGAATAATGTACAAGTGAGTAAAAGAGTTACAGGAGATAAAGTTTGTTGTCATGCATAATGATCAAAAGACAATTCCATTGGTGATTTTTTTATGAAAATAAAATGAACTTTTGAATTTAATCAACACATTTCACAAGAAAAGAATAATGAATGTTGTTCTAAAGCGTATTTTAATTAACACATTTCCTCCATTTTCATATATTTTTGGCATTTAGAGATTTTTTCTAGAAATGCTAAGTTATTTATGACCTGCTGGGACAGACATTTTAGTTGTTAGGTTGTTCTTTTGTGTTTTATGTAAGTTCCCATATTTTTGACCCTTTAAAACATGAATTGTTGACTTTGGTAAAATTTCAAGAACATTGTCCGTATATGCAATATTAACGGTTTGAGGCTCAGCGCTTTTTGCGCAAGTTTGTGTCGTTAGGCATTTTAATAATTGAAGCTTAAGCCAAAGTTTGACTTCAGTTAACATTATTCATAAGCATGCTTATATGAGAATTATTACAACGCTTAGCTCTGGCAGGTCGAGTTTGGTTAAGAACAACCGTTCATACGAATCCCAATGCTTCCAGTTTTGTTTAAAGTCTCTTTGTGGATTTCTGATTACAATGGAGCTTGAGTGTGGGACTCACTTTTCATTAAGATGACCTTGGATTGAAGTTTCAATGACCTCATTAAGTTTGGATTGCTGAATTTATTGTGGCATCATATCTGGTTCATTCGGTCCTAAATTAATCTTGAGGGTTCGTTCCGAGATTTTAAAAAAATAGCAAAGTCTGGTATTGCTGGTGCAGATGTTTAGCTACAAAAATTTAGGCTTTTAGGTCCAGATTTGACTTTTGGTGACCAAATTGCTGCTATTTGAATCTCCAAAATTTAAATTCGCCCCTCATTTTCAAAATGCAATTTCATGAGCTATAGAGCTTATATTGAGCTGATTTTAGTTGTGCTAGTTCGGATTTTTTTGTGGCTACATGATTGAGAAATTGGGGAATCTTGGAAGTCATCATTCTGATGAAACTTCTACCCGAAGGGGCTGCTAAGCATGATCCTTGAGGTTTTATGGTAGTTTTATTGCATGTGCAGTTTTTGCCAATTTCCATGGTCGGATTTGAGTACATTTTCAGGGCACAATTTCCTTGTAATATTTAGGACCATTTGATGGAATCAATTTTATATTTCCAATGTAGGTCCCACATTCCCATTTCACTCAAGTTTGGTTCCATTTCCATTCACTGAGAATCTAATGTCTAAACATATGCAATCATTTTTTTGTCAATAAATTGATAGTGTGACTATATTCAGAGGCATTTCAGAAATGGATTAGTCATTTGTAATGGATTTCAAGCGCGCATGATAGTCTTTGATGTAGGCTTCAATTCATTATTTTGGTTGGGCTTTTTAGATAATGTATAATATAGATTGCATGTGATTTAGGATTCTATTTGACAGTTATTAGTTCTCTTGCTTCTCATTCTATAATTTCTTCATTCCGGATCTTTAGTCCTTTATGCGTACTAGGGTTTTTTGACTTATGAGTGATTAACAACGTATAAATAGTAATTAAGCAATCTTCGAATAGTGTATTGCATGCATTGATAATTTTTTAGTTTAGAAGTCTATTTAGCGATTGTAAATGTTAAACTTGCCTTGTTGCTACTTGCCAAAACAAGGATGTAGTTAATAAGAAAACAATTAAACATAGATTTAGTGTGGTACTATCTAATAGTCTAGTGTCGATTGGTGCGAGGGTGAAAACTAAGTCATACATCAATGTGATGCCTAATATCACGTAAAGGTAAGGGTTAGTAAATTATACACACGTAATCAGAACAAGGTGCGGGGTGAAATTCTCTAGATGTCGGACCAAGGATGTAAAGATTCATAACTTATCACTTTGCATGAAATACACGTGGAAAGGATTTCTATTACTAGTATTACCGCATTTTGAACTTGTAGGGAACACGTACACCCTAGTTACTTTCTCATCTTGATAATAACCGAGGTTAACTCTTGCTTACTTGATAATTACATAATCTCAGGAATTTGTTTCACAAATCCACCCCCCCCTTTGTACTTACTTGTTTCGGAAATACTTTGACTAAGAGAATATAGTTGTGGGTTAAACTTAAGGCTAACCATATTCCTCATGGGATCGACCCCGACCTACCAGTTGGGTTCTTTACTTGATAATGATTATTCATGCTTATTTAAGGAGGTGTAATTTGAGCATATCAATAATTATACATGAAAGGTAACTTTTAAAATTACGTATTCTTTTTTTTCAAATTAATTAAGAGACTCGATGCATTGATATGGAAAGAATACATTACACATGCTTTTGAATCTAATCCATACAATTGAACCATATAAAGTAACCCTTAATACTCTTAACCTTTTGAGAGTTACTAAGAAAATTAATCCATTGTTTTTTAAAAGAACTAATTATGGTAATTTAATTAAATACCTTCTCTGTTTTAGGAATTAGTATAATACAATATGATTATCTATTTAATACTTAATTAATTAAATATTTTATAATATTATGATTGAATGTATGGGTAAAACAGTAATCTAAATTTGAATTTTGTACTTTTCCAATTTTAATAATAATATATGAACGATATTATATTATATGATATGATATGATGATGACGATATATACATTGTTTTATCTATCACAACTTTTCAAATTCTTCCATTATGAGAATTATGAGCATAACTAAAATCAATATCAAGGTACTTATATATCAAGAATATAATAATTTAATTATTTAAGGACTTAAAGAATTAAATTCTACCATTATGTAATTAAAATGTTTATATTTAATTAAATAATTAATCAAATTAGTAAAAGAACAATATGGTAATTTAACTTTTCACTTTGGAGCTTCTCACTTATCCTTTGTTTAATCTTTCATCCGCAATTATGGTGTATATTAGAATATGTATCCTTGTTAGGTTTGATTCTTATGGGCTTAGGCTATGTTGGAGAATTTGATGCCCTGAACAGTATTTTATTGCCCTTGTAGTTGTGATATGCTCCCTGTAGGGCTTCTGTTGGGTTGTTCATCTTGTATTGGTGCTTAAGACCTTGGTGGCTCATCGTAGCCATACGTTAGCATATATGTGGTTAGTTATTGATAGGAGAAGTATGATTGGGGTAAGGCGTCATTTGTTGAGTTTTTCTCCCCCTTTTATTTATTCAGAATCTTTTCTGGTAACTTTGCTTGTTTTTAGTTGTAGGCTAGTTATGATCCTTTGATCTTTGACTATATTTTTGGCCCGGGGCCATGTTGAGGTCTATTTGGATGACAAGTAAGTACTTTCTTTCTTGATAACATGGTTTGATTAGAATTATTTTTATTTGATTGCTAGTGCCTTATTTCAATGTTGGTGATGGCATGCATTGCATTTGTTGTTCACCATCACGTATTTTATGGCATGATCTGGGCTCATAATTTTTTGTTTATAGAGAAATAATATTTTCATTTGACTTTTATTCTAAATTGTCTTTAATGGGACTCGTACCAGTTGCGTCACTAGATTTATTAAGTTTGAGACTTATGAGTCATCGTTAACATGCTCTTTTTTCTTTTTGAGACACTACACACATCAGGGATATGCTTAGTTCTAAACTGACTAGCTGACATGTTGACGTTCTTTAATTCTTTGTTTTTGCTACTCTTGATTCTCTACAGAGTTGATCCCTACTATTTGCATATTAAATTTCTAGTCTTCTCATCTATGTAGTCGATTAATTGCAATACCTGGATTAAGGCCCAAGCAATTTACACAAACTTCCCATTTCCACTTTGAGCCCATCTAGCCGTGAGTCTCACAAGATGGAGGTAGGTGTTTACACTTGGTTACTAATGGTTCTACTGCATACTCTGCATTCATATACATTGCTTATCACCAATATACTTGTTTTTTATTGCACCCTTAAGTATATAGGGGCAGTTATGCCTATTGTTTTAGCTTCCAGGATTATGGGGGTATTACTAGGTTATTGTTTGATTATATTATGTTCTCTGTTGTTATTGATCGGTTAGCTGATAGGATTTTTCTTTAGAATTTTTGCTGTTAATCTTCCTGACCAGGGGTAGTTGACTTTGTATCTTATTTTGATTGTGATTAGGTTGTCGACTTGAATTCTAGGTATGTTCTTGACTCGGTTCCTTATTGTTTTGTGTCCTATTTATGCTCCTTATTGGTTGTCTGTTATGTAATTTAATGTTTAGTATATGTTCTACACTTTCCTTATTACTTGTTGCTTACACTTGTCTTATATTTGATCTTAGTCGACCATGAGTACCATTTTTGGTACTCATACTACAGTTCTACTCCATGTAGATCATAGTTTGGGTTCACTCTTTTAATTTGGAGTCTTACGGAGCATATTAGAGTTCCAAAACTAGGATGAGATCCAGGCATCCAGTAGAGTCACTGGTTTATGTCTGCTTTTGCTAGACTTAGAGTTGACACCCATTTTAACACAGTTATAAACCATCTCTATATAACAATTTGGTTAATATATTTTAAAACTTATCTTTTCAGTTATATGCTCACAATTATGTATAAATTTTATATATACTTTAGTAATTCATAATTTATAAAATTATTATTATTAAATTTATCGATTTCTAAATTTAAAATAATTATTTTGTTTTTCAAAGAGTAGCTATCTTTTCAGGTGGAAAATGTATTTATTTATGTGAAAATTTATATTCATTTATTAAAATATGTGTAGCATATCTTATTAATTAAATCGCAATCTTTTTAATGTTCCTCCAAATTAATTAAATCATAACCTATTCTTACAAATTTATTTCAATTCTAGAATTCTTTATTTAATTTGAAGTCAAATCCTACAAAAGAACTTGTCAATTTTGATCTATTTTGATCAAAATTAAGTTGAGCCTTCTCAATCCTACGATGATAAAATCCTACACTTTTTCCATTTTTATAACCCTAACAACAAGTCCTCAAATCAATACACGCTTCTTCTTCCCAAAAAAAAAGCACCGCCCGCTTCTCCTTGTCTCTTCCTCTGTTACGCCTCCGCTCCACTTTCACTTTGATGAAGCTCCACACTGGAACACCCTACTAATCCCCATCTAATGTGATAAACAATTTCCTCTTCACCCTCTGTGTCCTCGTTCCCTTTTGATGTGTCTCTTGTTTCTACCTATGCTCCACCCTATCTCCGGCAAAGACCACTAGCAAACTCTTTCTCTTCCTTTTCCCTTTCGCTCCTCTTCCTACCTCTCCTTGATATCTGACCATCTTCATCGGCAAAATAAACCAACCACAGATCTCTTTTCCACTAGTAACTATGGCACCAAAAAGTTGTAGTCGGATCAATCGAAGCTTCAGGATATTATTGTGTTTAAGCCAGATCCACATAAGGTATGTCCCTCTAACCTAAGTGCCACCTCTTCCCTACAATATTCTATTTTTTTAGTATACAATTTGTTGATTCGGTTCTTTCATTACCATTTTTGTTTTTAGGCTTAGTGTGCTGAAATTTCAATTCTTGAGAATTTGTATAATCGATATTCATCTATGGCCAATTTGGTATTTCCTAATTTTGAATATATTTTAATCATGTTCAAATAATTGTTAAATGTGTCGTTATTGACTGATTCTCTTTAAAATTTGAGTAGATACAATTTTAGATATTTTGCTTTTGTTGATTTTCATAATGCTAAAACGTACGATTAGTATTTGGTTATTTTAGGTAACTTTATATGGAATTGATTCTATATTTCTCCACACTTCCATTTAACTTCGTGGAATTGTTTGATTTAGAATAATTCTGGAATTTAACTTAAACGTGGTAAGGTTGTCACTTATAAAACAATGATTATGTGAAGATCTTGATATTTGAGTACTCTTTGGTCACCTTAATTATCTTAATTCCTTTCTTTTAACTTTAACAACCTATTTGGAAGACTATTAATGTTATTTTTTTGTTATTAATTTTGAGTTTCAAATGTATATGATTTTGGTAAATTTCAATATGCTTTTGATTCCTTAATTATGCTTTACTAGTTTATATTCATAAGAATAGGTTTTACTTGTGCTATCGATGGTAAAATATAACATGCGTAATTGATTTATTATGGTTATACTTCTTAATCTATCTATAGTTGCACTAATCTAATTTTTGTCTTGGACTGATTTGTCCATCTTAATAACGATAAGCTTGTTTATTGATAGATTTTCTCCTGATTCCTCTCATTAAGTCTATGATTGACTATACTATTTTCTATATCATTATCCTCTATAATTCTTCCTTTTGAAACTTTTTAACACTTTTGACATGAGAACACACTTTAGCTTTCTCACTTGAGAATACTCTCAAAAGCAATAGAGAATCTGGCATATTACTCTAAGAAGTTTCTTCATTTGGAATACTTCACAAGGTTGGACTTCAAGTTTTAATATCAAGTTTTGCGTTGCTTAATAACTTATCTACATAATTGGTTTGTAATTATTACTAGAATGTTATTAATTATTTCATATACTGTAGTATTAATTTAAGTATTGCTTATGCATAAATTTATATTAACTTTGAAGGAAGTATCCAGGTTAGATTTCTATTCCTTCTCCCTAGTGTTGGATAAGGTTCACCTTTAAATATCTTTTGATTGATATATGCAGTCATTATTTGGAAATTTCGATTATTAATTGTTATTATATTTAACTACATGATCGATATGTGAAGTCATTGTCGAACTTTGCTTCCACGTTATTCAAGTTTTTACACTATGACTTATATATGTTTGATTATGTATGCTGCACAACTCTATAATGATCCTTCACGAATTATTTGTGTTTTCAAGCATGCCAAATTACTTAATTAGAGGCCAATTTGAGATTTACCTTCTAAGTATTTGTTTTATATATTTTACTTGATGCTTAGGGTCTAATAGGTATCTTATGATTTGTGTAAGTCTAAATTCTACCATTTAGTTAGTCCAATGTCTCTTGGAAATTATGATGGGACACAAGATGCCTTTTAGGAAGTCTAGTTTTATGATTTTCTTAGTTCAGTTTAGCATCTTAATAATAAAAGAACTTAAAAGGGGGTAGCGGTAGATAGGCCCTTTCGTAAATGATGTAAGTTGACTCGAGCATAAAATTACAAGCTCTAATTTATCTTACGATTATTAAGTTAGGCGTTGATCCAAGAAGGATAGTCGTAGGTTTAAATTTAATTTGTCTTGTCTTATTAATTAATTATTAGTATTTATTTTTGTAGATAAGTAATTAAAATAGTGTTTCTCCTATATAATTGTATTGATTTTTTCTTCTTAATTGTCTTCTTGATTTATGAACTATACTCAGAAGAATCATAAAAGAGTTGCCACGTCGTTGCAGACTTAATTTAGCAAAAAAATGCGAAGAGATACTTAGTATTTGTATTTTATTCAGATACAACCTATACTTATTTTATTTGTAACATCCTTGTACACTTATTTTGATTAAAATTGATTACTGACTAATGGATTGTTCCTTTTATTACATTTCTATTGATTACCCTTTCTTTGCTTAGTTATAAGTTTTACGCTTCTTCTTATCAACTTTTGCTTGGTATCTTATTCCCTATGACTCTAAGATCATGGTTAGACTTACCTATTTGTTGGGTGTAGCAGGTTCCATCATGACCCAAGAAATTAGATTGTGACAAGTTCGTTTTAGAGTTATAGGTTTGCTGACATCATTTGTCTGAGAGTAAATGTGTATTAGAGTCCTTCTTATTTGTGAGAGGACATCTGTATCATATCATTGGGAGGTTATTCCATCATTAACTGATTATTTATTTTCTCTTCAATTAACCTCTAAAATAGATTCTTTAGAATCTGCACTTTTTTAAATTTATAGAACAAGGCACTCACTGCATATGGAAGGAGCATCAACATATTCCATCACAGTCTCAGTACGTGGTCAGGTTAGAAGGCCTTAGTTTGGAATAAACATTGAATGAGAGGCATTTTCAGCATTTAGAGAGATTGGGGTTAGCCCAAGATCAAACATAATCATTGACTACCTCGATTCCTCAAGATTCAGTATTAGGAGGTTTGGGATTTTTCAAGGGTACACCATAGACATGTGTGGTTCCTAATGCAGTGAGTACTTCTCCGGATAGAGTTGGGTTGAATAGTCCCTAGTAGGGCTCGTCGAATATTTTCAGTATATCATGTGATTTTAGAGTAGGATAGGCTTAGTCTAACATTGTTTTTTTCAGATTGAGATTTTAGTCAGGGGTTCATCTATAGGTTAGCCTTCCCACTCAAGTTGGCATAGGAAAATATGATATTAAGGAGATTTACATTTATCTAGGTTATTATCCTTGTGAGGGCTATGGAGCAGGTATATATTGAGTCTAACAGAGAGAGTGGTACGAGGCCTCGCAATCAGTACAGTAGTGATAACATTCCACTTCTAGGTGGGTATCATCTTAGTGAAGGTCATGTCTCTTCTTAACCTATCAGGCCAATGGTGCGGCATCTCAGGTTCTTGGGGGATATGAGGTAGGTAGTGGTACTATGGAAGTAAATTTTCTGGTCATATTTCTCATGGTGACCATCTTAGACCTGCCATTGTCGAGTCTCACATTAATCAAGTTAGGTGTTTATAGCAGGTTACACTTGGTTATGAATGATATGAGTATGGTGAAGTAGTCCACTAAGTAAAAGATTGTCACAAACTCCAATTTAAATGGGTAGGGGTGGTTCCTAGCTTAGCAGAGGTAGGCAGGATAGATCATTACATCCTTAATGTCAAGCTTCTACTTTAGGGGTTTCCACAATTATGAAGAGTTTTACAACTAGTTAAAGAGTGCCCCGGGTGGAAGTTGATCTACCAGGAATTGCCACCATATGATATTCCTCAGGATGTAGTGGATGGACTATTTTGTATCTGCGGAGATCATGTAAATCGATTTAGATTTTGTCCCAAACATTGGACAATGATGAGAGGTTTTTAGCTATGTCAATTTGTTGATTGATGATACCTTTAGTGATAGGTTGTGTCTTTGGTGTTGTTGGTTCTACTTCAAGTGATCAAGTTAAGGTCGGTCTTGATCCATTTTATGTTTTTCTAAGCCACCTAAATGTTGAGGATCCAGGTATTCCTTATTTAGATGTAATTTTGTGGGTCTTATCCATTTGTTACTATTTTGTGTGATTTGGGATTTTTTACGCCTATTCAGGTTTATTTGGCTTGTTATGACATCTTCATTGAGGATTTTGTATGTGATTTGACTCATTTGTTTGTTTTTTTAATAGCTGATTTACTAGGCCATGTTTCTTTGAATAGGAGTAATAGTTGAGTAGCTCACCGCGCCTTTGCCTTGGCTTTTTTGTTGTGTTGGCGATCTTGGGATTATTGGTTGCCTTTTATCAACTTTTTTTTATGTGTTTTGACTATGATTCCAATATTGGTTGATTAGTGTTTGTACCAGTTTTTCCTAGTTGAGATTTGTGTATTTCGGGGCCTAGTTGGTATAGGAGGTTGACTTAGTTGTATGTCGTCCTTAGGAGGTTGTCCTTTTATGTGCTACATCAAATAACATGGTACTTAAAAGTACTTATCATCTTACTTTGATAATGTTTACCCACACACATTCATAAGTTAAACTAATCAACATGTAGTGTCAATAAAGTGCAAGTTCATCATATACATATAAGAACAACCTCCTAAGGCTTTCCTCAAGGCAAACTAGTGCAAGACATAGGTAGAGCCCCATACCCCTACCTAAGCTAAGTAAAACCTCTTAACTCACCCTAGTTGGTTTGTACTTCATTACTTCATTTTAGTCTAGGTAACACTAAACTTAACCGACATAGACCACAAGATATAAGTGAGGAATCCAGTGTTGTGAAACCTTACACCGATGGAAGGTGGTCTACCGGCCAAAGTAAAAACAAACATAAACGTAACTTTGTAGGTAGATCCACTAGCTAGTCTTCATATGGGGGCAACATAGTTCAATAACTAAGAGATAGGTATAATCCCTCTACATACCACTTGGAAATTGGGGCCTCTTTTTATGGGAATACGTTGGATGAGTATCCCTTATTGGGGAGTCATCACCACAGGTGGAACTATAGGGTGAATCTTCCTCTATGGGAAGTCATCAACTCCCATAGTCAAGTTCACTCGGTGCCAAGGTAAGTCCCTTTTTGAAATGCCTTTACTATCTTAATTAATCATCATAACTTATTGTAGGTCATAGGGTCTAACCCTTGTATATTCATCATCATCACATCTCAATAAGAATTGCCTGAGTATAATACCTTCATCATAATTCATATAAGTAGGTTAGAACATTTACATATCACTTCATAATAAGAATCATTGGTAAACCATTCACCATCCTTATAACATTTACATCTTAGACAACACCTGACAAATCATAGTCAAGACATTTCAATTCAGCACCATTCCAACCTATCAATCCTAATACAAGGAATACTCCAATTCAACATTATGAATTAATCACAATTAACCATAATTTGAAGTAAAGAATAGGGATCATTAGACTTACCAAGTCTCCTTGATAATACATCATAAAGGTCTTACTATCAACCCTTAATTCAACCCAATAGGGTATTAATATCATCACAAAACAATAACCAATATGATAACAAGGCCAATTGCATCGCTATATCACGATTCATCACTAGTTCATAGATTAAGATAAGATACTTACGTCAATTCACAAAATACTTCATAACTTAGATCAACTTCTAAAGAACCAGCATGATAGGACAATAATTAATCATAATCTATTCATAATGATACAATAACATCATCTAGTAGTAATTCAATCTATAATCAAGTCAATTTTACCAACATTAAAAAATTCATATCAAGATCATAACCTAGGGTTAAGGGGTGAAGGTCATATTCTACAAACTAGACAAAACCATCAAGATATATCATAATTAATTAGAATACATGTTAATATATTCATAACATCCAAAATAAATCATAATCAAATCAATTCATAAAATCAATTTTGATATTGGATGAAACCCACTTGAAAACTCAACTTTGGAAATCAATTTAATGGAACCCTTTGAGGAAAGAGGTCTCAAAGGTGAAATAGATCTCATACCTTACTAATTGATGAATATTTATGCAGAAACTTGACTCTTTTAAGACCTTAAACCCTCCCCTAGCTTGTTGTTCAATGGAGTTCCTCACTAGAGAAAGTGAAGAGAGAAGGAAGAGAGTTTGGTTTTGTGAGAGCTTAGGTTAGTTTAATGGGGTTAGGGTCTTTAAATGGGGTGTTAATTAACTTAATTAAGTTTATCCTAACACCTAAATAACTACCTAACCCCTTAATTAATTAATTGGACCTAATTTAAAATGTACAGAGAAGTCATGCTCTACAGATGAGACCTCGACCAATGGTTCGTGTGTGAGTCGACAACCTGTACCACCTTCTGTGCTACACATTCGTAGGTAAGTTGAGAGACTGGTAAATATGAACCATTAGCCAAAATTTCTAAGTGTTGATTGACGTATGGCATCGACGCCCATCGATCCACACATGCTCCGTCGCTTGCCTTCATGGGTGCATACTGCCCAGGCAGTCTTTGACCCCAAAATGCAAGGTCCTCCTCAAGGGACCTTAGTTGGTCCTTTGGGAGTCATACAAGAATGTTTCAACCATGAATTAATCCTAACACAAGTTAGTTACCCTTCCACCAAATTTAATGAACTTCTGACACCAAAAAGCTAGTCAAATAGGCTAAGGCATGCTAGTACCTCCTTGAACTAGTTTCCGAATGTCATGGAAAATCTTGGAAGTTTTGATTTATAGACTTCCTAGATGAATTATATTAATTAAAATGGGCCTTAAAACGGTGTATAAACCTTATGACACTAATGTTAGGCTCTAGAACACATCTTGGATTTTCGAAGTGTTACATAGTTCTTTTTCAAGATATGGTCTTATTTCATCTTGGTTAATAGATTTTGTGGTTTGTGATGGGAGCTGGCATCCTTGGTCCACTATTTTCCAGATGACTATGTTGATACGATGTCTACCATTTTGATTTCCATTAAACTCGAGTGGTTAGTTAGGATTTATGGTGGAGAGTATCTTGTAGGCTCAAGGTGTAAGTTTTATTTAAAAGTTACATTGCTTGGAGTAGGTCATTTGATATGGGCTCTATGCAATCATGTAGTTCACAAAATGATATTTTTTTGGATTAGTGTAGACAGGTGTAAAATATTGTGTCTCAACTGGATTTGTAGGATTTTGAGTATCAAGAATGGATTTTTGTCTTTACCTTGGGTTGCGTTCCTTGTTATGGTAGATATTGCTTCTCGATGCTTAGGTGAAGCATGTAATTCTCCCAAGGTTTGGGTTGTATGGTCTTGTAGGCATGTTTCAGATGTTACTAGAAATGTCAAGGATATCTAAGGATCAATAAACACTTTTGATTGCAAGAAGATGTTAGATTTTGATAAGGTGAGTATTCTTATCGGTGATGTTGGGTTTCTCAAATGAATATGGAATTTTCAGGGAAATCTGATTCTAATGTAAGAAAGTTGGATAAAAGAAAGAATTGGAGAAGTTTTTTGGTGTTGTGACTAAATTCTAAGACTAAATTCTAAATTAGCGTTGTTCGGATCACAAGCGTGCTATGAATTTGTCGTAGCATGAAGACCTGATATCGTCGATTTTACATGCCTTAAGGATATAACTCTTCTTCAAATTTTAAAGAAAAAAGTCCTTTTAGTAGTGGATATTGCGTAATGATCATTCAAGCCATTTCCTCCTTTTATCAATCTTTTCAACATTTAGAGCTTGCATGTTAAGATCAAAAGTCATTTATGTTTTACAAAGACTAATAATTTAGTTGTTGGGTAGTTTATTTTTAGTTTGTGCAAGCTTTCATGTTTTGGAGACTTTGAAACTTGAATGGTTTATCTTCGTTAAAATTTCATAAATACGACAATAGCATGCAATTCTAACAGTTTCAATGTCTCCAAAAGGGACATTTTAGGCTAGGCGAGGATTCTGGTGTGAGTTTTTGCCGTTAGGCATTTTTACTTTGAAGCTTAAGCAAAATTTTGACTTCATTCAATAATTTTGGTAAACAGGCTCAGGTGAGAATTTTCATTAGTATTGTTGGCTTCATAATGTTAAGTTTGTTTATAAACAACCCTTTGTAGAGTTCCCAAGTCTTTCGATTTCATTCAGAGCCTTTTTATTGATTTTGACTTAAAATGCAGCTTGGTTATGGGCTCTAGTTTTTAATGAGACAACCTCATATGGTTGTTTTGATGGTTCTGTTGAACCTGGTTCTCCAGATTTAGTGGGGTAGAATATCTGGTTTGTTTTCTTTAGGTCTAGCAATAATCTTTATGGTCCGTTCAAAGATTTTGGAAAATAACAAAATCTACTATTGCTAATACTAAATTTCAGCGGCTGTGTTTGACTTACAAAGACTAGAGTTCTTCTATTTAAATCCTAATTTTGCATCTTCAACCCTCATTTTCAATACGTGATTTCTTGAGTTATAGTATTCCGATTGGGATGACTATAGTTTTGTAGGTTCAAGGTTTTTCATGTGTACGTGTTGGAGTGATCAGGGAAGTTTGGAAGTTATTATTATGAGGTAATTTATTCCCCTGATGCCTATGTTTTATGTTGAGCTTTAATGGTGATTTTATTGCATGTTAAATTTTAGCACATTTCAGAGCTTGGATTAATCCCATTTTTGGGGCACAAGTTTCTTGAGCTGTTATAGACCTTTTTACAGATCTATTTTGGGTCTATTTCCAACTATTGAAAATTTAGAGTCTATAGTGTGTAATGACGTTGTAATCAATAATTTAACAGCATCGCGGTGTTTAAAGGCATTTCATAAGTGCATAACTCATGGACAATGGATTTAGAGTATGTGTGATCGACTTTGAGGTAGGCTTAGGTCTATTTATTTGAATAGAATTTTTAGATAATGTATAGTATATGCTTCATGTGAATTAGGATTGTATATATTTGTTGAGTATTATTACTATGTTATACATTCTATCTTTTCTTTATTTCGTTGGAGCTTTGGGCCTCTTGTGGGTGTTGAGATCTTTAGTGTATACTTTTAGCCTCTTTGGTGGTATAGATTAGCATGTTTATCCTTCTTACGTTTGACACTTAATGCCTTAGGCCATGTTTTAGAATTACATGCCTTAGACTGTGTTATATTGCCGTTGTAGTTCTGAATGGAGCTCGCTAGGCCTTTACAACAAAGGAGATTATGTTCATGCTTCAGACGATCTAGCTAATTCTATATACAAATATCTAATTTTCTTCTATTATATATAAAGGCATAAGGGTGAAGTCCCATTTAGCGCCTTTCAAAAGTTAAGCAGTTATGTTGACTTTAGAAAGGCTACTAAGGAATAGATGAAGAATGAAAAACGTCCGCTAAAGCCTAGGGATATTATTTGCAGATGCGATCATAAATCAAACTATAGAAAACATTCAACTACCGACGGACAAAACGGAACGTCATCTGCCGAGGTTAGGGTTTTTCTTAATTATGAGCCTACTCAAATCAGAACTACACTAGTTAATTCTCTTTGTCCGGCCGTCTTTTTTCAACTTTCAAATTTCCTTCTGACATCCCAAGTCTCCAAGTAGGCCCTCTTGGAAACCCACAACCTTGGCTTTTTAGAGAATCTCTCTCCTGTGTCGTAGGACTTGTAGCTCGGCAGCCCACCGGGTGGGTTTATTTATCCTTCTAGTTCGGAGTGTCTTCTTCGATAGTAATAGTGTCCCATAGGTGTGAGATGAACCTTGAGGGGGGAGGAGGGCACTTGGACATCAGTTTCCATTTATTGTATGGTCAATTCCTCGGTCGGTGCAAGGCCAAAAATCGGAACACATTGATTTTGCTCGTTCCCATTCTTCGCTTCAGGGCCTGGCCCTCATTGTGGTCAGTACTCCATAATGTCGGACAATAAAGCTTACACTTCTTCAATAATAATGACGGTTCATCAGGTATTCTTTTCTCCTCCCTTTTCTACTTACTCGTAGGGGTTGTGACCCCCAAAAAGGGGGATGGAGTCGACTGAACATCTCAGGCTTTGGCAGGAACTTCTCAAGTGATTTCCCTACATTTTACTAGCTCATTCTTAGACTAAGACTACGATATTGAAGAAGCACACTCACTCTCATTCCAGGAATTACAGGAAGGCATTTTGTCCGGTAATGAAGTTCAAATTTCTTGACTTGCTTCTTCTCTTATCTTGCAGCTGGCAGTCATTCTTCGCTTCGTTCGAGAATCAAATGCACATGAATAGGCTCTTCCTTAGTCCTTCAAGGATGGAGATGACTTTGTGAAGGGAATCTATCAGAGATAGTTCTCGAACTACGTTACGACTAACACGTAACCAACTTGTTGGGACGCTTTTCTACCTGACTAATTATCGCCAAGACATTGCTTACACTTACAATATTGGAGAACGTGATCACCCAATTTTATAAGGACAAGTCGAGACCATCTCACTTCGAAACTACTTTTTGGATTCAGTGATGGATCAAAACCTCATCGAGAAGAGGTTGATTCTTGTCTACGTCATCCTCTGTTCAGCTGTCTTGTTACTATTATATTGATTTCATTAAGGTAGTAGATTATACTTATTGGATTTTGAACATCATCCCCATGCCCAAGAGAGATGGACGTGACCTCCCAAAAGTGAGCAATCTCTTACTTTTTCTACCTAGGGGGATCACTAATCCCCATAAAGTACCTTGTCTCCCCCCCCCCCTTCTTGATTGGAAAGATTGTCTACTATCTATGTCATTCCTTGGAAGGTGAATATGAGAGAGGTTGTAAGTGCATTGTCTCCTTCTCCATTTTCTTGAAAGCACTTTTTGAGCATGCTAACAGAATGATTGACACTCACATCTCTCTCATATCCAGTGAGAGCATTTCTAGACTAAGACTACGGCATTGAAGGTCACCTTACACTTTGGGTATCTGCTCGCGGATGACCTAACTCGTGATGTGAATCTATTTTACTCTCATCCATCGGGTTAAGGGTGGTTCAATCAAGCGCCAACCCTGACTCCTCCATCAGATAATTCCGGTCTGGATCTCATTCCTGATGTTTGAATTGAAGGGGGTGGCCCAGCCTCGGGTTTTGAAAGAGAGAAACTATAAAAGCTCTATTTTGTAGTTGAAGGGCATATTCTTAGATACTACGGTTCTGAGGATGGATTGAAAAGGGCTTTTAAGGAATGGGGAAGACATCTAGAGATCTAGGGTAGGGAAAGATCGAACGCCCATCGGGATTGGGCGTAGATGAGCCTCGACTAGGCCAGCATTGATGAAAAAAAAAAACTTCCCATATCGCATTATTAATTGGTGGAGAATTCAACATCAGTTCTAGAATTTTAGTCAAATAGACCTTCCCTCTCATCTAAGGGTGAGGCAGGAATTGTTTCAAATGTTCATTATTCAATATCTCGGCTGCTCAAGAATTTTGACTAGTTGTTCCTCCGACCCGAAGTGGATTCTAGGGGAAGAGTAGAGCCTCACCTTGAAGTAGAAAGGTGTTCGTTATTGGGATGGTTTCAAATTGGATCATGATTGGAGCTGAGATGATTCATAAAAGCTTGGTTAGGTCAATATTTTTACCATCATATATATTTGATGTAATATAGTATAAAGGCTGAAGGGGAGAAATTAACATTTAAAGTAGATGCAGCTTCTGTAACTTAAAGGTTGGATTTCCAGCAAGAAATCAATTGATGAGTTGGTGTTGGTTTAGTCGAAAATCAAAGTTTATCCTGTCCTGAAAAATTCACTTTTTATGATTACATCAACAATATTCCAGAAAGTGGAACTATTTTGTTTTCTTCTCTTTTAAGAAAAGGAAAATTGTATTCCCTGGATCATTTTACATTTCAATATGAACTAAGCATTCTATATCCAACTCTACGTAGTCCTTACCAACATATGCATCTGATCATACATGTATATTATTTATTCCAACAAACAAATAATACAAACGAACGAGGTTTGGGTGCGATTCTGTCCTTAAAGGAAGTTTGCCGAGGGTAAGAATGAGAATCAAATCGATTGAATCACAAAGATCTATTCACTTATATAGAAGAAGAATCGAAAATGGAGCGCATTATTCATGTAGCAGTGAAAGAGTCAGCCGCCTTTTATGAAGTTTGGGCTTTCGAGATTGAATCGTAGCCAAAGTCTTTTCCACGTTTATAAAGACTGGTTTGAAAGGACTAGGAAAGATCAATTGTTCTCTCTTCAATGATTCAGGGAGCAAAAGAGATTGATGACATCTTACGGTGTCGCTACCCTAGAAAGGATTATGTGATTAGCTTACTTGAACGAATCCGCTCTCTTTGTTGTGAACAAGAGAAAGCTCTGTAGATGAAGAAGGCGATGGGTAAATGTTTTTTTGAGTTCATACAAGGATCCAGAGAAAGGGTTTTTTCTCTTCACGCGAAAGGCGCATGGGTTGACTCTATTTCTTTTAAGAGTTAGCTAATGAGAAGGAAATACTAGTGCTTAGAAATTCTGATGACATTGATCTTAAACTAGCTGCTACCAATAAAAGAGAAGAGAGCTTCGTGACTTCCGGGCTTAGCTCTTTTCTGGTGCAGATGAATAAATGGGTATTTTCTCTTTCAGTTGTTGCTCTGGGAAAGAAGTTTCATTTACTTTTGTAGTCTCATATGTATTTAAATTAAATGTTTCCCGTTATAGGTTTGAATAGGAATCTTGAACTAAGTGATAGGGTGGATGTAATTCAGTTGGTCACCTATAGGGAGAGGGAAATTCTTTTTATTTCCTTCCTGGGTCTTGGGCCGCAGGAAGAGCATCACTTAGTGTATATTCAAAGATCCGAGACTTCAAGTGTTGGTGACATTTGTTTCCCGTACCTACTCTTCTATCTCTCTTACCATTGTTACGCTCTGAATTAGTGTGATTAAACTGTGAATCAAATCGGGAAATGCTTTAGGAAAGACAGATCCCAAGTTCCGTAAATACGTGCCTACTGATTGAAGCCTTTCTCCATAAAGTGCGCTACTAGAGGGGCCCTTCCCTGCGATGTATGTTGGAGGGTAAGCTTCTACTTACTTTCAGAATTGATGGTTGGCAAGGAAGACCCACTCATGTTCTATTCTAAGCCATGCCACAAATACAAAATACCAATGTTAGCAAATCAGATTCTTCAAAAGAAGAGTCTGTAGGGGAAGCAAATATATTTTCCAAATAAGTCAGAATCATAGCGTATGCTCTTCCTTTGCTAGCTATTCCTATGTCAAAGGAAGAGCTTCCACTTGGATTTTGACATATTTGGAAAGTAGATTTGCTGCCCCGGTAGACTCTTCTTTTGAAGAATCTGATTCGCTAACATTGGTATAATGAATTTTCCGCATGAGGAAGGGCTCAGAAGATCCGAGAATCCCAAGAAAAATAAATAAGACGGACAATTAATGAGAGACAGTCATCATAAAGTTTACAAGTTATTTTTTGATGCAATTGAAGGCAAAGAGGGAAGATTTCATAGGTTGGAACTTTTTGTGCTTAGTCATATACTAGAGTAGTACGAGTGTGGTAAGGCATCACCCGTTGAGTCGCCCCCCCCCCCCCTTTGATTAACACAGTAGCTTTGCTTGGTACCTTCGCAGGCTTGCTATGGTTCATTGATGTTTCATTTTGTTGTTAAACCCGAGGCTGTGTTTAGATACATGTTAGATCCCAGGTTAGTACTTCTCTCCTTGGTATCGTGATTTGATTGGACTTACATTTTTTTTATTTCTAATGCCTTATTTTTTCATTATAACATTTTTTTTTGGCACGATCCTAGCTCATGCATTGGCTCATCATTAATATTGAGAAATAGTGGTTTCACTCTACTTTTATTCACATAGGATTTAACAAGAGATGTACCACATGGATTACTAGATTTATTTATTTTAATAATTAAGAAATGTCGTTGACGTGCTCCTTTTCTACTTGGGACATTATAGGCATGTGGTATGTGCTAAGATTTTATGACTAGTCAGTGCTTTGATTTCTTTCTGGTATAATTTTGGCTACTCTTTGTCCTTTATGGAGTTAATTCCTACTATCCGTATAGTAAGGGTATAATCTTATCCTTTATGGAGTCGATATGTTGTAAGACCTGGATTCTCTCTCATCTTTGTAAAAACAAATCAACCTAACACCTTACAAAAATCTCTCTTTCAAGAAGATATAACAATTAGAATTGAACCAAAATTTCTTCATCGGGTAAACTACAACAATCAAAAGTAAATTCCATGCATCAAACTATCTACCCATTTCAGTTGATCTCTTCAAGCATCAATAAAATATCTAAACTAGGATTAAGTTTTCAAACTTAAGCCATGAATTAATCTCATGCTAAATAACTCAAATCCATAAGTGTGCAATAGTAAAATAGAGTAAGACACACGACCTATAAAATTAAATAAACACCCAACCCCATAATTAGACCCTTAGATTTGGGGTTTTAGCACACCATCATAATAAGGAAAAAAATTAAACCAACGAAGTTGTAGACATTAATGTGTTGATGATAAACAAAAAAATTTCAACTCTCACATCAATTTCAACAATCAATTATCAATTAGAGAAGTTTTGCAAAAACCCTTAAACTAAGAGAAAGGGCAAAAAGTTAAAAAAACTCAATAAAAATCTGATATATGAATTCTTCAAAGATAAAATTCAAAATCCATTTTCTCTATCCATTGGGCTATTTATAGTTTCCCAAAATATTAGTGAGAAATTCCATACGCGACCTGATCAGAAACGTTTATCAAGCTCACTTTTTCGTTTAGTGGATCACCATTTTCTCTTAAGATCGCCCTTCATTTTCTTTAACCTTTAGGCTATTTGAACCTCAGATGATGAACTTAATCGATTTCGCCTTTCACATTCGACGACTGAGCGATTACAATCTTGTTCACCCATTGAGCCTTCAATTTAAATTAAAAGTCTATCATCTTCGGCAATGGAACATCAAACTCGCCCAATAAGTTCAGTAAATTAACGTTTCCACTTTAGTTCTCCAACCTGCCTTAAATATGATCAAACATACATAATCACTTTGAGTGAGGTATGACTTTTTGGGCAATCCACCCTTTTAGGCGATAACCAGCTTAGAGTTTACAGTATTTTCATTGTTCATCCTTTTTTTGTAGATTAATCTTTGCCTTATCCTTTAGCTTTCATACTTGGAAAATACCAACATATCATCAAAACAAGACATAAATAGGCATTGATGATATTAATTGTTGAACGAAAAGTCTACAAATTAGTGAAAATAACAGTCATCAAGGTGATGATAAACTAATGTTTTGACCGTTGACGCTTGTATTGAACTCTATTAAAAGAAATAATGGGAATACTACTTCTTTGTGAACATCACAAAGAAAGAATTTATGATCTAGATTGCCTAACTTACTCTTTTGGCCCTTTCTGAGGCATTTAAATATTTTTCCTCCTTTGGTTATAAGACTTGCATCTAAGATATCATCTGCTTTCATAATTCTAATAAGCTCCTTTGGTAGAATTTCAATAATATAGTAGAATATATTTGTTCTTTTTAGTTCATTGTGAAAGCATTTCCTTTAATTTTTTAAATTCTTCTGTGAGGAAAATCAAATTATTAAGAATTTACATTAGAGAAAGGCCACATGGTATATCTTTTAGGATTGAATCGAAACGACATGTTTGAAGGCAAATCTTATTTGGTATCATGGGATCATTAGAGTTAGAGTTGTAAATATGGGATAGGCTTGTTGGGATGGGCTGGCCTAACTCGTAATTTTATAGGGTTAGGCTACCATTTTTGGAACTCATTTGAGAAAAGGAATATTTTAGGCCGGCCTCAATAAGTGTGCCGACTTTTTAGGCCTGAGAAATATGGATACGTCCAGTCGGTGGGACAAATAAAATTAATTAAAAAATAAAAATACAAAAAAGTATTAAAATTAACAAGAGTATAAACTCAAAATCTTGTTAAGTTTGGAATATTATAATTTTAATACAAATTGTTTTTATACAAGATCTACTACGTAAAATAAAAATTCCTAATATATTCCTAACGAATCACTTCATAGGCCATACCCTATGGAATATTGTCATATATTTTGTGTTTTATTATGAACATTAGAAAATAAATAGATTAATATTTATATTTAGCTATTTATGCTTTTACTTGAAATCAAACTTAATAAGTATTATAAAGATAATTTTATTGAGTATTTGATTAAAAAGTAGTAACGTTAACACTGTGTGATATTGTTTTGTCATTATTTATGATAATATTTTCATATTTTAATTTAATTTTTTTTTAAAAAATTGACTCTGCAAAGCATGTAGCCCACATTTGAGGGTTGGGCCAGCCATTTTCTGGCCCACACAATAAATGGGCTAGCACACCCTGCCCCGTCAAATTTCAAAGTGTATATGATTTAGCCCAGATGAGGTTGGCCAACCCATATTGAAAACTCTAATTAGAGTCATGAAGTATGTTGTGAGCTAAATTGACTACATGAGGGCCTATTGTTGGAGGGGCGCATGAGATGAGACTGTCCACTTAAGATAATTGGGCAAATTAAAATGTTGGAGTGTTTTGTTTGGGATCCATACCCAATTATCAATTGGTCAAATAGGTATTGGAGTTAACAAAAAAGAATTATTCATGTTGAAGAAAAATGTTTGTTCCTCTCTTGTTCTTCAAAAGTCTAAAACTTTTAATCCCAATTCTTTTCTCTATCTTGGTTACTTATTATTTCATTATTTCCATTATTGTTTGAGTATTGCGATCATGATTCTAAAGTTGTAATGACATACCAATATTTTTATTAATATAGTGAGGAATTTGGGTGAATTATAATTTCAACAGGATAAGTATTCATTGTGGAAAAAGTCAATTACCTAATGATATGAGAATGAGATTGTGCAATTTTTATCATCAAATTAGTACAATGCTTTCAACCGAGTTGAAGTGGCTCTATCATTGGATAATTCTTCAGCATCCCCTAATCAAGAAGTTGGGCATATGCGTCATGATTGGGATAATTCTTATTCACACGGTCTTATTCATGCCCTTAGGTGTGACATTTATCTATGTTATCTCAATCTTTTCTCTGGATAAGATTGTAGTGACATGGCATGTTGACTCATAGATTCGCTCATTAATTAGGAGCGGGAAGATTTATGAATTGCACCGACAAAATAGTTTGATTGAGCATTAGGTTCATTTATCTTTCTAGGTTCATGAATGGGATCTTTTCGTCCCATCGTTGTTGTTGGATGCATCTGGCAACTATGAATCCCCATGAATGATTTATTTTCTCTTACAAGGAGTTTTTTGGCAACTAGCATAGAACTGATTGTGTTTGGAAAAAAGATCATGTTATATGTCATTCTCCGTTAAAGTTTACTGACAAATACGTCGTCATATGGAATGCGGATAAAGGCACAAAGATGTTTGTTTGGTTTTTCCAGCCTTGGGGAGATCATTACTTTAGCTGTTGGTTGTGACACACAAGGTAATATCCTCAGTACAGATAAACTTTATCAATTGGAGGAAGAAAAATAGATAAGATTATAGAGCATGAACATGCCACGTAAGAAGTGCTTTGAGTATTAATGGATTGAAATTTTATGTGATAAGAGGCGTTAGAGGAGCTTAATCAAAGTAGTTTACTAGTTTCCGAATCATACTCCTCCACACAATTCAACAACCTTGATTTAGCTCCTCCAATGCCTCTTATCATATAAAACATTTCATCAAGTTGGCAAGAGAAAATAAATCACTCACATGGATTTATAGTTGGCAAATGCACCCAACGATAGTGATGGGGTTGAAAACACCCATTAAAGAACTCGGTAGGAGAAATAGACTTAATGCTCAATCACAACATTTTGTAGCAACAATTTGTAATGTTATCTGCTCTTAAATAATGATCAAAATATATGATTCAAGATGCCATGGAACTATAATATTACATAGATAAAAGAATGACACAACATATAGACATGTCACGTTTAATTGCATGAATAAGAGAGTGTGAATCAGAATTCTCCCTAGCATGACGCTGATGGCCAGCTTCCTGATCAGGGGATGCTGAAGAGTTATTCAATGATAGAGACACCTGACCTCTATTTAAAGAATTGTATTGATATGATATACATTGCAATTTTTCATTCTTATGTCATTAGCCAATGATCATTTGCCACATTGAATTTCTATCCTATCAAAATTATAATTCACCCATATTCCTCAATATATTAATAAGTATATTGGAATGTGATTAGAACTATAGAATTATAATAACAATACTCAAAAAACTTATTTACAATGGAAATATTGAACTTATAAGTAACTAAGATAGAGATAATATTTTGAATGAACAGCTTTTAGACACTAGAAGAATAAGAGAAGAACAAACTTATTTCTCCAATGTGTAACTCTTTTGTGTTAACTCCGAGACTTATTTTACTAATTTATAATTGGGACTGGGTCCCAAATAGAACTTCTAAACATTTCAATCTACTCAATAATCTTAATGGATGAGTAAATTCTTATGTTGCCAATTTGGTTCACAACATAATTCATGTTTCTTTATCTCTGATAATTCAAAACAAGAATAGTCTTCTAACATATCGTTTGACTTCAATCCTTAAAGAAACACTATTTTCACGACCTTTATCTAATCTGGATTCTCATTCATGTGCTTTCCTGACAAGTGGATTTGAAAAAAGAAGGGAAAAACTGATCAAAATGAACAGAAAAAAAATATTTTCTATTGTGTTTTTTGAAATTCTACCAAAGTGTCTGATAGAAATTATAAAAGCATTTGAACAACGAGATGTATGTTTTATAACCAAAGGAGGAATATATAATTAAATAGCTTAGAAAAAAGTTCCAAAATAATAAGTAACGAAGTTTAGATCGTTAATTCTATTTTTACAAACAAGTAGTCTTCCATTTATTTCTCTTAATAGCATTCAAAACAAGCATACAAATTCAAAACATAAGTTATTAGCATATCTCCATCCTTCTTTCACGACCCTATTTATTAGGTCATGATGAAACCTACCACACTAACCAGTAGGTAAGCCTAACCCTTAACTTGGAGTCATAGGCAATGGTCTACCAAGATAAAGTCAACAAAAAGAAGCATAAAACTTGTAACCAAGCTAAGAAAGAGTAATCAACATAAATGTAATACAAGGGACCATCCCAAAACTTGGAATCAATCAGCAATCAGGGATATAATAAAAATAATAGTGCAAAGCTATTACAAATACAAAACGAGAACAATATGTCACTAAATATGTAAAATTCCTAAAAATGTACTCGTCTAGTGAAGAGTCTATTTATTTTTAAGAATGGGTATTGGGGTACATAGGCATCCCAATCCCAATCTTGCGTAATATAGGGAATATTAGAGAATATTGGCTTAAGGGTGTTAGTCAATTTCTATGTATTAAGATATACTTTGCTGTTCAAATACCCCAATTCAAGCCTGTTTAGGAAATGTACCTGCAATGAAGACCCAAAGCTAATAAAATTTTCATTCCTTAGATTTCACAATTAGGTATGAGGCATCCAAGTGTCAAGCCTAGGTACCATAGAACATGATTATTTAAAATGATCATATAGAGTAAGTAGTTCCCAAGGATATAGTGAGGATCCTTGGGACAACAAGAAATGAGCATCAACACATGTGCAAGAATATGGTTAGGGCGGTTAGGGGCAGGCACACATGTGGGTGTCAAGCCATGTGGGCGTCAGTTCTCTCGGAATCTGTAGCTCTTGAAGGTTTGGATGACGTGAAGAATAATCTTGTTAAAATTGAGGAAGTTCACAAAGAAGGTGTGACCAACCTCAAACTTGAGCTCACTGAAGCTCTCTCTTTTGATCATAGAGAGTTTGAAGACTTGAAACGGCAGGTTGATGAGACTGCCGAGGCGGGGGTTTCTTCTCCCGTGACTGCACATGATACATGTATTGAGGCTTCCAAACCCAAAGAATTTCGTGATGAAAGGAGTACTCAAGATGTTGAGAAATTTTTGTGGCAAATGGATGCCTACTTCAAACATGTTAATATGCACAGTGAGGCTGTAAAAATCCGAACGGCTGCCATGTATTGGACTGATACAGCGATGTTGTGGTGGCGGAGGAAAAAGTCGTACATGGACAGGGGTTTTGTGTTATTGATGATTGCGAGCAGTTCAATGAGAATCTTAAGTGATAGTCATATCCACATAACATTGTCCATGAGGCTCATCCAAAGTTGAGGGAGTTGAAACAAACTTCCTCTATTCAGTACTATGTGAAAGAGTTCACAAAGTTGACCCTCCAGATTCCGAGTTTAACAAGTAATAACTTGATGTTATATTTCTTGGATTGCCTCAAAAAATGGGCCAAACAAGAAGTCCAAAGATCATGTGTTGAATTATTATTATCATGGAAATTGAGTTGCCTTGAGGCATAAGATATCATATTACCACGTTGCATGAGAAAACAACCCAAACCTACTAGGGATGCGTCAGAATAAACGACAAACTGTTCATTTCCCTTCGTAAAGTCAACATCGGAGCAAAGATAAGCTTTTTCTTCAATCCTATAAAGCCTTTCTCACAAGCTTCCGTCCACTGAAATTTACCTTTCTTTTTGGTTAGGGTTATCAAAGGAGAAGCAATAGAGGAGAATCCTTATCAAATCTCCTATAATAGACGACTAAGCCCAAAAAACTTCTAATATTTGTTGGTGATAATGTTCTACGAAAATTCTTGAAGGAGTCTGTCTTTTTCGGATCAACCTCTATACCCTTGCTTGACACTATGTGACCTACGAACGCCAACAATTTCAACCAAAATGCAGACTTATTGAAATTTGTGAACACTTGGTGATATTTTAGGGTTCCCATACGTAGTTCAAAAATCCATTTTGGGAATGTCAATCTCTCTCACACTACTTTGATGGCAGCACGAACGAAGGTCGATGTTTGAAAAGTTATTTTCCTTTGAAATTGATCGAACAAGTCATCAATTTTCTGAAGAGGATACTTATTATTTATAGTGATCTTATTCAATTGGTGATAGTCAATGCACATCCTTAAGTACCCATCTTTATTTTTCACAAACAATACCAGAACACCCCACGAAGATATGTTTGGCTGAATAAAACCCTTGTCTAGCAAATCCTTAAGTTGAGCTTTCAATTCCTTCAATTCGGTTGGAGCCATCTGACAAGGAGGGATAGATATAGGTTTAGTATCCAACAGAATATCAATGTCAAAATCTATTTGTTATTTGGGAGGAATACCAAGAAAGTCATAAAGAAAGACTTCATAAAATTTCCTCACTACGGGGACCGAATCCAATGGAGGGACCTCGGTTCAAAATCTTTTACCCTAACAATGTGATACATGCACCCCTTTGCATCATCTTTCTATCTTTTATGTATTATAGAAATTGACCTCTAGGAATAATATTTCACTCTTTCCAATCTACAATGGATTTGTTTGGGAATTTAAATCTAATTACCTGAGTTCTACAATCAATGGAGGCATAACATGGATACAACCAATCCATGACTAACATTACATCAAAATCAAGCATGACTATTTCTACCAAATCAACCACAGTGACTCTATGAGATGGTGAAACATGAAATCTCCTATAGTGTAACGACCTGTTTAGTCGATTCGAATAGTAAGATTATTTTGATAAAAACTGGATGGGTCGACGGATCAGTCGACGGACCATCACGGTCACGATGGACCGTCGAGGGGCTTCGTTCCAAAACACTTAAACTCTAAAAATCTTGTTACTGGATCAACTGTCTGAACTTCAAGACAGAACTGAAGTACGGACCGTCGTATCCACGACGGACCTTCATAGACCTTTTATTGAAATTTAGTCTCTGAACATTGTGACGGACGTGCAGGACGGACCGTCGCAGGTACGATGGGCCGTCACGAGTGGCGTAACCTGGACTGAGTCGGATTTCTGCTGAGAGTTTTTAAGAGGAATTTTGGACTATTCATGCTTATAATTATGAAATTTTTGGGGTAAGTGTAATAATTTAATTACTTGGGGGGTTAAAGGAGATAACCTTGAAATAAATAATGGGTTACTTTTATCATAATGAATTATATGATAATTAGGGTAAAAGAAAAGAATCTAGAAAAATAAAAAGACAGGGAGGGAGAATGAGCGAGAGAGAGAGGAAGAACGAAGAGAAAAGCAAAAGGCATTGGGGAGATAGCTTGCTTGATCACGATTCTTCGGTGGAGGTAGGTTATGGTTTATGCTATTCGTAGTAAACTCTTAATAGCGATTGATATGTATCGAGTGGTATTGTAAAGTTTTCTATATACTTAATTGTGTTGTTACATGATTGTGATTATATAAATTGTGATGGGTTATAAGGATAATACTGTGAAATCTTAAAAACCTTAAATTCATTCTATTAATGATGATGCCTTGGTATAAAAGAAGGCTTGATAAACTAAAAGAATGAGGTTAATGGATCGGGTGTCACGAACCGACACGTAGTATTAGGGGATCGGGTGTCACAAACCGACACGTAGTATTAGGGGATCGGGAGTCACGAACCGACACGTAGTATTAGGGGATCGGAGTGTCACGTTCCGACACAAGAGGAATAAAGAGAATGAATCTTGAATTATGGTGATATACTCAATCTAAAGAACCTAATTTCCAAACGAGTATGGTGTGGAGGCTTGAGTCCTCATAGGTGCGCTTGATGTTGTTGCCCATGGTTCTTGTAGTTGTTGTTGCTACCTGTTGAGTATTGTAGTTGATTTTATAATATTATTTGATAAATATTGATTTTTGTTCTGAGTTGGCTGATGATACCTACTCAGTACGTGTTCCCTGTACTGACCCCTACTTGCATTTTCTTCTTGTTATATTGTTGAGTGCAACAAACGTGCCAGCAACTTCGACTCGTCCGCAACTCTAACCAGTCTTCAGCACATCAGAATTCAGGGTGAGCTACTATTCCTAGCTCGGGCTAGATTCTCTTCTTCGCGTCTTGATGTCTTCGAAGTTCGGACATGGACCATCGTTTTACTTATTTTAGTTCTTAATTATTCTTAGACTTAGAAATTTGAGGATAGATGTTCTTGATGTGATATTAATGAGTTTGGTGTTCCGCATTTTATTTTGTTATTCAAAATTTATATACTGGCAAACGTTGGGGTTTAGATTGTTGATTCGCTCACATAGGAGTATAAGTGTGGGTGACACTCGCGACTCGTTTTGGGTCGTGACATATAGAATCTCTTATCTTACACTGAGTCACCAACTAAGGTAGAAAGCTAAAAAGGTTCATCTATACATCGGTGAGTACATCAAGTTTCATAGCCACTAAAGGAGTTACAAAAGACAAAGTTTCATCGGGGCTGACAATGTATAAACATTAATGGAAAATACTTTCAACATACCGGTAACAAAATCTGGAGGTATCTCTTGATCAAATCGAGATTGAAGAGCATATAAATGATTCTTGTTTAGAGCATCATCATTAGAACCACTTGCTTGTGCTTGTTTGTTCTCCCTCCCTTGAGCTCTTAAGATGGGACAATCACTTTTCATATGAAGACTTTTACAACCACTAAAGCAATTACCCGTGCCAACTAGTCATTGGTCTTTATTCTTTGTACGACACTTATCATCAACTAATCCTACATTTTTGTATTGTTAAAGTCAAGTAGTAGTTCATATAGACGGGAAGCCTATATTCCATGAATATATGAAACATATAGAGGTGGGTTGTGAATTAGTAAGGAACAACTTGCAATATTGGATCATTAATATTCAATATGTCTCAACCATGAACAATTACTTGATGCGCTCACTAAGTACTTGACAAGGATCAACCATATTGCAATACTTTGAAAGTTTGCTATGATGTTAACAACTATGCATTGTTAGAGATTTAGTTAGTTAGTTAGTTTTGTATAAATTAGTTAGTCTTGTACTCTTACTCACTTTCATTCATTAATACAAAAGTTATTTTTCTCCTATGTCATTTCTATTTCTTCAGCTTTTCTTCTTTCTCAAGCTTCGATTGAAGCTCAAGTGAGCTCATCAATGAAGTTTTTGTCTTAGTGACTGATGGAACAAGAACTTATGTTATTACTATGTGATCCATTGCATGTTTTGGGTTCTGGGATTCTATAAAGAAAATGTGTATTTGCTTATGTTTGAGTTTGTACTGGCTATAAGTTAGTCATGCTACTATATTTATGATATTCAACTAATATCTTCAAGTTATAGTTGGTATTCTTGTTTATTGAAGATATTGGTTTTCATTTTATAGGTTACTTACACAAAACTAATTGAAACTAATACAAATAGTTGTTTTCTAGAATCTTTCACTTCAAATCTTCAGTCACTTTTTGCATAATATAATGGTGTACATCGACCGGTTTGGTTCAATTTATATATTATTGGTTTTTAGTTTTTAAATATTATTAACTAATACGATATTTTTTATTATTTTTTTTTGGTTTATCAATTTTTTATCTTTAGTGTTCAGAATTTCTATTTAACTAATAAGAAAATGCTCATAAAATAGATATATGATTTCTACAATAATATTGTGCCACATAAAACAGAAACATTAGTATGTAACATAAAAAGAACAATATAAGTGCAACACAAATAAAAAAAAATTAGGACAATAATGTGAATTGAAGGATAAAGGCAAATATTGTAAATAGTAAGGTACAAATATCAATATTTAATATTTATATAAAGGTAAAGGAATAAATTAGAACAAACTTAATGGGTCATCGATTTATCTAATATTTAAAATCAAAATCAAATTGGTAACTCGATAATTTTTTATAAAACCATTAAAGCCTCATTAACACAATAAAAATAAGCCAATAACTTTTTTTTAGTATGAGTTTTTCAAACCCTAATTAATCCACTGATTACGTTCTATGTACTCTTTGTTGTTCCTCCACAATAAGAATTACATCAAACTTCTTAAGTGATTCAAAAACATACCACAACTATATATAAAATCATACAAAATCTTGACCATAGGAAATCCACATGTTATACATGAAGGTTTCATTGTTGAGAAATGTAGTTAGTTTTGATAGACTTCAATGTATAATATCAATTATCAAACAGTGTTGACGCAATGACTTTATGGAATGTTTTAGTAAAAAAGTGAAAACATAGAAAAATATTTGTGGAGAAGGCTAGTTTTTTTTTGTTTGAAAAGGTACGGTCTAATAGAAAGACACAGAGAATGTGGTTAGAACAATGTACAAGTGAATAAAAGAGTTCAAAGGAGATAAAGTTTGATATCATGAATAATGATCAAAAGACAATGCCATTGGTGATTTTTTTATGAAAATCAAATGAATTTTTTAATTTAATCAACACATTTCACAAGAAAAGAATAAAGAATGTTGTTCTAAAGTGTATTTTAATTAACACATTTCCTCCATTTTCATATATTTTTGGCATTTAGAGATTTTTTCTAGAAATTCTAAGTTATTTATGACCTGCTGGGACAGACATTTTAGTTGTCAGGTTGTTCTTTTGTGTTATATGTAAGTTCCCATATTTTTTACCCTTGAAAAGATGAATGGTTGACTTTTGTAAAATTTCAAGAACATTTTCCGGATATTCAATATTAACAGTTTAATCAACTCCAAAAGGGACATTTTAAGCTGAGAGCATGGTTGGTTTGGGGCTCAGCGCTTTTTGCGCAAGTTTGTATCGTTAGGCATTTTAATATTGAAGCTTAAGCCAAAGTTTGAGTTCAGTTAACATTATTCATAAGCATGCTTATATGAGAATTAATACAACGCATAGCTCTTGCAGGTCGAGTTTTGTTAAGAACAACCATTCATACTAATCCCAATGCTTCCAGTTTTGTTTAAAGCCTCTTTGTGGATTTCTGATTACAATGGAGCTTGAGTGTGGGACTCACTTTTCATTAAGATGACCTTGGATGGAAGTTTCAATGACCTCATTAAGTTTGGATTGGTGAATTTAGTGTGGCATCACATCTGGTTCATTAGGTCCTAAATTAATCTTGAGAGTTCGTTCAGAGATTTTAAAAAAATAGCAAAGTCTGGTATTGCTGGTGCAGATGTTTAGCTGCCAAAATTTAGGCTTTTAGGTCCAGATTTGACTTTTGGTGACCAAATTGCTGCTATTTAAATCTCAAAAATTTAAATTCGCCCCTCATTTTCAAAATGAAATTTCATGAGCTAAAGAGCTTATATTGAGCTGATTTTAGTTGTGCTAGTTCGGATTTTTGTGTGGCTACATGATTGAGAAATTGTGGAATCTTGGAAGTCATCATTCTGAGAAAACTTCTACCCAAAGGGGCTGCTAAGCATGATCCTTGAGGTTTTATGGTAGTTTTATTGCATGTGCAGTTTTTGCCCAATTACATGGTCGGATTTGAGTCCATTTTCAAGGCACAAGGTCCTTGTAATATTTATGACCGTTTGATGGAATCAATTTTATATTTCCAATGTAGGTCCCACATTACCATTTCGCTCTAGTTTGGTTCCATTTCCATTTACTGAGAAACTAAAGTCTAAACATATGCAATGATATTTTGGTCAATAAATTGATAGTGTGACTATATTTAGAGACATTTCAGAAATGGATTAGTCATTTGTAATGGATTTCAAGCACGCATGATAGTCTTTGATGTAGGCTTCAATTTATTTTCTTGATTGGGCTTTTCAGATAATGTATAATATAGATTGCATATGATTTAGGATTCTATTTGCCAGTTATTAGTTCTCTTGCTTCTCATTCTATATTTTCTTCATTACGGATCTTTGGTCCTTTATGCGTACTAGAGTTTTTGGACTTATGAGTGATTAACAACGTATAATAGTAATTAAGCAATCTTCGAATAATGTATTGCATGCATTGATAATTTTTTCGTTTAGAAGTCTATTTAGCGATCGTAAATGTTAAAACTTGCCTTGTTGCTACTTGCCGAAACAAGGATGTAGTTAATAAGAAAACAATTAAACATAGATTTAGTGTGTTGCTATCTAATAGTCAAGTGTCGATTGGTGCGAGGGTGAAAACTAAGTCATACATCAATGTGATGCCTAATATGACGTAAAGGTAAGGGCTTGTAAATTATACACACGTAATCGGAACAAGGTGCGGGGTGAAATTCTCTAGATGTCGGACCAAGGATGTAAAGATACATAACTTATCACTTTGCATGAAATACACTAGGAAAGGATTTCTATTACTAGTATTACCGCGTTATGAACTTGTGGGGAACACGTACACCCTAGTTACTTTATCATCTTGATAATAATGGAGGTTAACTCTTGCTTACTTGATAATTACATAATCTTAGGAATTTGTTTCACAAATCCCCCCCCCCCCTTTGTACTTACTTGTTTCGGAAATACTTTGACTAAGAGAATATCGTTGTGGGTTAAACTTAAGTCTAAACCATATTTCTCGTGGGATCGACCCCGACCTACCAGTTGGGTTCTTTACTTGATAATGATTGTTCATGCTTATTTAAGGAGGTGTAATTTGAGCATATCAATAATTATACATGAAAGGTAACTTTTAAAATTACTTATTCATTTTTTTCGAATTAATTAAGAGACTCGATGCATTGATTTGGAAAGAATACATTACACCTGCTTTTGAATCTAATCCATATAATTGAACCATATAAAGTAACCCTTAATACTCTTAACCTTTTGAGAGTAACTAAGAAAATTAATGCATTGTTTTTAAAAAAATGAATTATGGTCGTTCGTTGAATTTTTCTCCCCCTTTTATTTATTCAGAATCTTTTCTGGTCACTTTGCTTGTTTTTAGTTGTAGGCTAGTTATGATCCTTTGATCTTTGACTATATTGTTGGCCCGGGTCCATGTTGAGGACTATTTGGATGACAAGTAAGTACTTTCTTCCTTGATAACATGGTTTGATTAGAATTATTTGTATTTGATTGCTAGTGCCTTATTTCAATGTTGGTGATGGCATGCATTGCATTTTTTGTTCACCATCACGTATTTTATGGCATGATCTTGGCTCATAATTTTTTGTTCTTAGAGAAATAATATTTTCACTTGACTTTTATTCTAAACTGGCTTTAATGGGAGTCGTACCAGTGGCATCACTAGATTTATTGAGTTGGAGACTTATTAGTCATCGTTAACATGCTATTTTTTCTTCTTGAGATACTACACACATCTGGGATATGCTTAGTTCTAAACTGACTAGCTGACACGTTGACGTTCTTTAATTCGTGATTTTTGCTTCTCTTGATTCTCTATAGAGTTGATCCCTACTATTTGCATATTAAAGTTCTGGTCTTCTCATGTATGTAGTCGATTAATTTCAAGACATGTATTCAGGCCCAAAAAATGTACACAAACTTCCCATTTCCACTTTGAGCCCATCTAGCCGTGAGTCTCACAAAATGGAGGTTGGTGTTTACACTTGCTTACTAATGGTCCTACAACATACTCTGCATTCATATACATTTCTTATCACCAATATACTTGTTTTTTATTGCACCCTTAAGTATATGGGGCCAGTTATGCCTATTGTTTTAGCTTCCAGGCCTATGGGGGTCAGACTAGGTTATTATTTGATTATATTATGTTCTCTGTTGTTATTGATCGGTTAGCTGATAGGATTTTTCTTTAGAATTTTGGCTGTTAATCCTCCTGACCAGGGGTAGTTGACTTTGTATCTTCGTTTGATTGTGATTAGGTTGTCGGCTTGAATTCCAGGTATGTTCTTGACTCGGTTCCTTATTATTTTGTGTCCTATTTATGCTCCTTATTTCTTGTCTATTATGTAATCTCATGTTTAGTATATGTGCTACACTTTCCTTATTACTTGTTTCTTACACTTGTCTTATCTTTGATCTTAGTCGACCTTGAGTACCATTTTTGGTACTCATACTACTAACCTACTCCATGTAGATCATAGTTTGGGTTCTCACTTTTAATTTGGAGTCATACGGAGCATATTATAGTTCAAAAATTTGGATGAGATCCTGTTATTCAGTAGTCACTGGTTTATGTCTTCTTTGCCTAGACATAGAGTTGACACCCATTTTGACAGAGTTATAACCCATCTCTATATGTCTATTCGATTAATATATTTTAAAACTTATCTTTTCAGTTACATGCTCACAATTATGTATAAATTTTATATATACTTTAGTAATTCATAATTTATAAAATTATTATTATTAAATTTATCGATTGCTAAATTTAAAATAATTAATTTGTTTTTCAAAGCGTATGTGTCTTTTCAGGTGGAAAATGTATTTATTTATGTGAAAATTTATATTCATTTATTTAAATATGTGTAGCATATCTTATTAATTAAATAGCAATCTTTTTAATGTTCCTCCAAATTATTTAAATCATAACCTATTTTTTCAATTTTATTTCAATTCTAGAATTTTTTATTTAATCTGAAGTCAAATCCTACACAAGAACTTGTCAATTTTGATCTATTTTGATCCAAATTAAGTTGAGACTTCTCAATCCTACGATGATAAAATTCTACTCTTTTTCCATTTTTATAACCCTAACAACAAGTCCTCAAATCAATACACGCTTCTTCTTACCAAAAGAAAAGCACCGCCCGCTTCTTCTTGTCTCTTCATCTCTTACGCCGCCGCTCCACTTTCACTTTGATGAAGCTCCACATTGGAAAACCCTACTAATCCCATCTAATGTGATAAACAATTTCCGCTTCACCCTCTCTATCCTCGTTCCCTTTTGAAGTGTCTCTTATTTCTACCAATGCTCCACCCTATCTCCGGCAAAGACCACTAGCAAACTCTTTCTCTTCCTTTTCCATTTCGCTCCTCTGCCTCCCTCTCCTTGATCTCTGACCATCTTCATCGGCAAAAGAAACCAACCCCAGATCTCTTTTCCACTAGTAACTATGGTACCAAAAAGATGTAGTCGGATCAATCGAAGCTTCAAGATATTATTGTGTTTAAGACAGATCCACATACCCTCTAACCTAAGTGCCACCTCTTCCCTACAATATTCTTTTTTTTTAGTATACAATTTGTTGATTCAGTTCTTTCATTACCATTTTTGTTTTTAGGATTAGTGTGCTGAAATTTCAATTCTTGAGAATTTGTATAATCGATACTCATCTATGACCAATTTGGTATTTCCTAATTTTGACTATATTTTAATTATGATTAAATAATTGTTAAATGTGTCGTTATTGACCGATTCTCTTTGAAATTTGAGTTGATACAATTTTAGATGTTTTGCTTTTGTTGATTCTCATAATGCTTAAACATACGATTAGTATTTGGTTATTTTAGGTACCTTTATATGTAAGTGATTCTATCTTTCTCCACACTTCCATTTAACTTCATGGAATTGTTTGATTTAGAATAATTTTGGAATTTAACTTAAATGTGGTAAGGTTGTCACTTATAAAACAATGATTATGTGAAGATCTTCATATTTGAGTACTCTTTGGTCACTTTAATTAGATTAATTCTTTTCTTTTAACTTTAACAACCTATTTGGAAGACTATTAATGTTATTTCCTTGGTATTAATTTTGAGTTTCAAATGTGTATGATTTTGGTAAATATCAATATGCTTTCGATTCCTTAATTATGCTTTACTGGATTATATTCATAAAAATGGGTTTTACTTGTGCTATTGATGGTAAAATATAACCTGCATAATTGATTTATTATGGTTATACTTCTTAATCTATCTATAGTAACACTAATCTAATTTTTGTGTTGGACTGATTTGTTCATCTTAATAACGATAAGCTTGTTTATTGATAGATTTTCTCCAGATTCCTCTCATTAAGTCTATGATTGACTATACTATTTTCTATATCATCATCCTCTTTAACTCTTCCTTTGGAAACCTTTTAACACTCTTGACATGAGAACACACTTTTACTTTGTCACTTGAGCATACTCTCAAAAGCAATAGAGATTCTGACATATTACTCAAAGAAGTTTCTTCATTTGGAATACTTCACAAGGTTGGACTTCAAGTTTTCATATCAAATTTTGCCTTGCTTAATAACTTATCTACATAATTGGTTTGTAATTATTACTAGAATGTTATTAATTATTTCGTATACTATAGTATTAATTTAAGTATTGTTTATGCATAATTTATATTACCTTTGAAGGAAGTACCAGGTTAGATTTCTTTTCCTTCTCCCTAGTGTTGGATAAGGTTCACCTTTAAATATCTTTTGATTGATATGTGAAGTCATTGTTTGGAAAATTTGATTATCAATTGTTATTATATTTAACTACGTGATCGATATGTGAAGTCATTGTTGAACTTTGCTTCCACGTTATTCAAGTTTTTACACTATGACTTATATATGTTCGATTATGTATGCTCCACAACTCTATAATGATCCTTCACTAATTATTTGTGTTTTCAAGCATGCCAAATTACTAAATTAGAGGCCAATTTGAGACTATACCTGCTAAATATTTGTTTTAGCTATTTTACTTTATTCTTAGGGTCTAATAGGTATCTTATGATTTGTGTAAGTATAAAATCTACCATTTAGTTAGTCCAATGTCTCTTGGAAATTATGCTGGGACACAAGATGCCTTTTAGGATGTCTAGTTTTATGATTTCCTTAGTTCATTTTAGCATCTTAATAATAAAGGAAATTAAAAAGGGGTAGCGGTAGATAGGCCCTTTCGTAAATGATGTAAGTTGACTCGAGCAGAAAATTACAAGCTCTAATTTATCTTTCGATTACTTAGTCAGGCGTTGATCCAAAAAGGATAGTCGTAGGTTTAAATTTAATTTGTCTTGTCTTTTTAATTAATTATTTGTATTTATTTAGGTAAATAAGTAATTAAAATAGTGTTTCTCCTATATATTTGTATTGATTTTTTCTTCTTAATTGTCTTCTCTATTTATAAACCATAATCAGAAGAATCATAAAAGAGTTGCCACATCGTTGCAAACTTAATTTAGCAAACAAATGGGGAGAGATACTTAGTATTTGTATTTTATTCAAATACAACCTATACTTATTTTATTTGTAACATCCTTGTACTCTTATTTTGATTAAACTTGATTACTGACTAATGGATTGTTCCTTTTATTACATTTATGTTGATTACCCTTTCTTTGCTTAGTTATAAATTTTACGCTTCTTGTTATCAACTTTCGCTTGGTATCTTTTTCTGTATGACTCTAAGCTCATGGTTAGACTTACCTATTTGTTGGGTGTAGTAGGTTCCATCATGACCCAAGATATTGGATTGTGACAAGTTGGTATTAGAGTTATAGGTTTGTTGACATCATTTGTTTGAGAGTAAATGTGTATTAGAGTCCTACTTATTTTTGAGGGGACGTCTGTATCATATCATTGGGAGGTTATTCCATCATTAACTGATTATTTATTTTTGCTTCAATTAACCTCTAAAATAGATTCTTTAGAATCTGCACTTTGTTAGATTGATAGAACAAGGTACTCACTGCATATGGAAAAAGCATCAACATATTCCATCACAGTCTCAGTACGTGGCAAGGTTAGAAAGCCTCAGTTGGGAATAAACATTGAATTAGAGGCATTCTTCATCATTTAGAGAGATTGGGGTTAGACCAAGATCAAACATAATTATTGACTACCTCGATTCCTCAAGATTCAGTATTATGAGGTTTGGGATTTTTCAAGGGTACTCCACATACATGTGTGGTTCCTAATGCAGTGAGTGCTTCTCAGGATAGAGTTGGGCTGAATAGTCCCTAGTAGGGCTCGTCGAGTTTTTTGAGTATATCATGTAATTTTAAAGTAGGATAGGCTTAGTCTAACATATTTTTTTTCAGATTGAGATTTTAGTCAGGGGTTCTGTAACGACCTGTTTAGTCGTTTGAGCAGCAGATTTTATTTCTGGAAAACTAGCAGAGGCAACGGATGCCACGACGGACCGTCATGGTCATGACGGACCGTCGTGGAGGTCTCGTCCCATGACACTTAGAAATTTTGAAATTGAGTACTGAAAATCGACTCTCTGAACGCCACGACGAAATGGCAGGACGGACCGTCTCAGGCACGACGGCCCATCACAGGACTTTTTACTAAAATCAAGTCTCTGACCCTTGCGACGGACAGCAGGACGGACCGTCGCAGGCACGACGGCCCGTCACGGGCTGCGTAATCCCAGGCGGGGTCTGATTTCTGATTAAATAATCTAAGGGGCATTTTGGACTATTTCCTGCTTTAATTATAAAGTAATGGGTTAATGTTAATAAGTCTAATTACTTGAGGGAAAAAAGAGGTAACCTTAAGTTAATTAGTGGATTATTCGTGCCATCTTTTAAAACTTAATTATATGATAATTAGGGTAAAAGAAAGAGGGTTTTAATAAGAAAAAATAAAAAGAACAGCAAGAGAGAGAGAGGATCGAACGAGAGAAAGAGGGAGAATCGAACGAGAAGAGGAAAAACACAAGGCTTGGGAAATTCTTGCTTGATCACTAGTCTTCGGTGGAGGTAGGTTATGGTTTTTACACTATTCTTAGTAAACTCTTAATAGCGAATGATATGTGTTGGGTAGTATTATAGAGTCTTCTTTATGCTTAATTGTGTGTATGCATGATGTGATTTTATATATATGATTGTGATGAAACAAGCATGATGAAGCTATTGAATCCCAAATCTTGATAAAAACCTAATCTCTTGTTAATGATGATGCCTTGATATAAAAGAAGGCTTGATGAACTAAAGTGATGAGATGATGACGCCTTGGTATAAAAGAAGGCTTGATGAATTAATAGAACGAGATTAGGGGATCGGAGTGTCACGTACCGACACATAGAATTAGTGGGACGGGTGTCACGAACCGACACGTAGATGTAGGGGATCGGAGTGTCACGTACCGACACATAGAATTAGTGGGACGGGTGTCACGAACCGACACGTAGATGTAGGGGATCGGAGTGTCATGTACCGACACCTAGAATTAGTGGGACGGGTGTCACGAACCGACACGTAGATGTAGGGGATCGGAGTGTCACGTTCCGACACATAGTAGTAGGGGATCGGAGTGTCACTTACCGACACAAGAGGAATAAAGATAATGAATCTTGAAAGATGATAATATACTCAATCTAAAGAACATGTATCACAAACGAGTATGGTATGGAGGCTTGAGTCCTCACAGATATGTTCGGTGATGCTATAAATGATGTTTGTACTTGTTGCTATCACATGTTAAGAATATTAGTTGATTTTATGATGTTATCTAAGATATATTGCTTTCTATTTTGAGTTGGCCGATGATATCTACTCAGTACTTGTGGTTGTACTGACCCCCTACTTTTATGTTTTCTTCTTGTATATTGTGGTATGCAGCAAACGTGTCGTCATCTTCGACTCAACAGTAATTCTAGCCAGTCTTCGTCACACCGGATCTTCAGGGTGAGCTAATGCTTCTAGCTCGGACTGGATCTCCTTCCTCATGTCTTGATGCCTTGAAGTTTCGGCATAGACTAGCTTTTATTTGTTTTAGCTTCTTAGAATACTCTTAGTTTAGTAAATTGATCATAGATGTTCTTGTGGTGATGACTTCCAGATTTTGGGGAAATAATAGATGTTGAATTTTAGAAGTTATTGAATTGTCTTTTAATTATGAGTTTAAGTCTTCCGCATTGCTTTATGTTGATATTAAATTGAAATGGTAAGGTTTAGATTGGTTGGTTCGCTCACATAGGAGGGTAAATGTGGGTGCAAGTCGCGATCTCGGTTTTGGGTCGTGACAAACTTGGTATCAGAGCATTAGGTTCGTTGGTCTCATCACACAAGAACAGGTCTAGTATAGTCTTAAAGAACGGTAGGGGGACGCCTTTACTTTTCTTTGAGAGGCTATAAGACTTTAGGAAAATTCCATTCTTTCTTTCTTTCTTTCGTGCTATTACTTGGATCCAATTGGTATCTAGGTGATACAAATTTATATCTGACCATCTTCACTCTATTTCGCAGATGGTTACAACTAGAGCAACGACTACGCCAACATCAACATCGGCAAGACAAGACGCATCTGAGCCAACCGCTGGGGCTGTACCCCAGAGAGAAGTAGCGACAATAGGCCGTGGAAGAGGCCGTGGGAGGACGTCCTCTAGAGGAAGAGGACGAGCACCTAGCCCATCTGGTACTAGGGCGGTGACTCCTCCACCGACTGAGGAAGTAGTAAGAGAAGGGGAGGATGGAGAGAATGAACAAGTGCAGAATGAGGAATTGCCACCCCAACCAACCCCAGAAATGATCAATCAGGTTCTCGCTTATCTTAGTGGGTTGTCTGATCAGGGTCAGGCACCTCCAGTGTTTTCTGCACCAACACCTCCGGTTTCAGAGGTACAACATGCAGCCACTATGGCTCCTCGTATGGATGCCTCATTGGACATAGGCACGTTTCCACGTCTGACTACTGGGCCTATAATGACAAATGATCAGCATGAACTTTTCAGTAAGTTCTTGAAATTGAAACCTCTAGTCTTGAAGGGTGCAGAATCTGAGGATGCTTACGATTTTCTAGTTGACTGTCATGAGCTACTACACAAGATGGGTATAGTAGAACGGCTTGGTGTTGAGTTCGTGAGTTATCAGTTTCAAGGGAACGCCAAAATGTGGTGGCGATCACATGTTGAGTGTCAACCAACAGAGGCACCACTTATGACTTGGGCCTCATTCTCTAGCTTGTTTATGGAGAAATATATCCCCCGGACTTTGAGGGATAGGAGAAGGGATGAGTTCTTGAGCCTAGAGCAAGGTAGGATGTCGGTCAAGCATATGAGGCTTAGTTTCGTGCACTATCCAGATATGCCACCCAACTATGTTTCAGTCCACAAGAGCGGATTCGCCGTTTTGTGAAGGGGTTGAGATCAGAATTGCGAATTTTAGCCTTAAAGGTAGCGGCCACAGCGAAATCTTTTCAAGAAGTGGTAGACTTCGTGATAGAGGTAGAGGGAGTGAAGCCAGATGACTTCACTATGGCATCGACATCAAAGAGGTTTCGAAAGGGAGGTGAGTTTAATGGTTCTTACTCTAGAGGATAAGGTTCCGGAGGTTACCCAGTTCGACCCATTCAGTCTTCACTACAGACTGTAGTTGGGGGTCAACCTCAGACCGGTCAACACTTCTCTGAGAGACCTATGCCCGACTCCATAGAGTGTTATGGATGTGGGGAGACTGGACATATTAGAAGGAATTGTCCAAAACAGAGTTATAGACCCCCAATAGCTAGAGGTAGAGGTGGTCATGGCAGAGGCCGTTATTCTGGAGGGCGTGGTGGCCGAGGTAATGGTGGTCACCAAAACGGCCGGGGTGACGGGCAAACTGGAGCCACTACAACACAACATGGTAGGGGCAACGGACAGACAAGTAATGGGGCCCATTGTTATGCTTTCCCTGGGAGATCGGAGGCGGAGACATCTGATGCTGTCATCACAGGTAATCTTCTAGTTTGTGATTGCATGTCTTCTGTATTGTTTGATCCAGGATCCACATTTTCTTATGTATCTTCCTCATTTGCTAATGGTCTAAATTTACATTGTGAATTACTTGATATGCCTATTCGTGTTTCTACTCCGGTGGGTGAGTCTGTGGTAGTTGAAAGGGTATATAGGTCTTGTTTGGTGAACTTTGTGGGGAGCAACACTTATGTAGATTTGGTTATCTTAGAAATGGTTGATTTTGATGTAATTATGGGTATGACTTGGCTTTCTACGCAATTTGCGATCTTGGATTGTAATGCTAAAACGGTGACGTTAGCCAAGCCTGGGACAGATCCGTTAGTGTGGGAGGGTGACTACACTTCCAATCCGGTGCATATCATCTCCTTTCTTTGTGCTAAGAAAATGGTTAGTAAGGGGTGTTTAGCTTTCTTGGCACATCTCAAGGATGACACTACCCAAGTACCTTCGATTGAGTTGGTTTCGGTGGTCCGTGAGTTTCTTGATCTGTTCCCTGCAGATCTTCCGGGTATGCCACCAGATAGGGATATTGACTTCTGTATTGATCTTGAACCGGGTACTCACCCCATTTCTATACCCCCTTATAGAATGGCTCCCGCGGAGTTAAGAGAGTTAAAAGCCCAACTTCAAGAGTTGTTGAGCAAAGGCTTCAGTAGACCAAGTGCATCCCCTTGGGGTTCTCCGGTTTTGTTTGTGAAGAAGAAGGATGGGAGTTTTCGGATGTGCATAGACTACCGCTAGTTGAACAAGGTGACCATAAAGAACAAGTATCCTCTTCCTCGCATTGATGATTTGTTCGATCAGTTACAAGGTGCTTGTGTCTTCTCTAAGATTGACTTGAGATCCGGCTATCATCAATTGAAAATACGGGCAACGGATGTGCCAAAGACTGCTTTTAAAACCAGGTATGGGCATTACGAATTTGTAGTGATGTCTTTTGGTCTTACGAATGCCCCTACTGCGTTCATGAGTTTGATGAACGGGATTTTTAAGCCATATTTGGATCTCTTTGTGATCGTATTTATTGATGATATACTGATATACTCCAAGAGTAAGAAGGAACATGAGGAGCATTTGAGAATTGTGTTGGAAATGTTGAGGGAGAAAAAGCTTTATGCCAAGTTCTCTAAGTGTGAGTTTTGGCTAGATGCAGTGTCCTTCTTGGGGCACGTGGTTTCTAAGGATGGAGTGATGGTGGATCCTTCTAAGATCGAAGTAGTGAAGAATTGGGTAAGACCTACTAATGTGTCAGAAATAAGAAGCTTTGTTGGTTTAGCCAGTTACTACCGTCGATTTGTCAAGGGATTCTCTTATATTGCTTCCCATCTGACGAACTTGACTAAGCAAAATGTTCCATTTGTATGGTCGGATGAGTGTGAGGAAAGCTTTCAGAAGCTCAAGACTCTGTTGACTACCGCACCTATCCTTACCTTGCCAGTGGAGGGTAAGAACTTCATTATTTATTGTGATGCATCCTATTCGGGTTTAAGTGCAGTGCTAATGCAAGAGAAGAATGTGATTGCTTATGCTTCGAGATAATTAAAAGTGCATGAACGTAACTATCCAACTCATGATTTGGAATTGGCCGCGGTAGTGTTTGCATTAAAGCAATGGAGACACTATTTATATGGGGTTAAGTGTGAGGTTTATACGGATCATCGTAGCCTACAGTATGTCTTTACTCAGAAAGATTTGAACTTGAGACAGAGGAGATGGATGGAACTACTGAAGGACTACAACATCACTATTTTGTATCATCCGGGGAAGGCGAATGTTGTAGCGGTTGCTTTAAGTAGAAAGGCGGGAAGCATGGGAAGTCTAGCTCACTTGCAAGCTTCTAGAAGCCCATTGGCTAGAGAAGTTCAGATTCTGGCTAACGACCTTATGAGATTAGAAGTAAATGAGAAGGGAGGCAAGATCTTCCTTCCTTGACAAGATTAAGGGAAAGCAGTTTAATGATGAAAAATTGATCCGGATCCGAGATAAAGTGTTGCAAAGAGAGGCTAAAGAAGCGACAATCGATGAGGAAGGTGTTTTGAGGATTAAGGGAAGGGTATGTGTACCCCGCGTCGATTATTTAATCAACACTATTCTTGCAGAGGCTCATAGTTCCGGATATTCGATACATCCGGGTGCAACCAAGATGTACCGTGACCTAAAGCATCACTTTTGGTGGCGTAGAATGAAGCGTGATATTGTGGATTTTATTGCCAAATGTCCAAACCGTCAACAAGTAAAGTATGAACACCAAAGGCCCGGAGGAACACTTCATAGAATGCCCATTCCGGAATGGAAATGGGAGAGAATCGCAATAGACTTCGTGGTTGGTCTTCCAAAGACGATGGGTAAGTACGACTCTATTTGGGTGATTGTTGATAGGCTAACTAAGTCTGCTCATTTTATTCCGGTTAAGGTGACTTACAATGCCGAGAAGTTAGCCAAGATCTATATCTCAAAAATCGTTCGATTGCATGGGGTTCCACTATCCATCATATCAGATAGAGGTACGCAGTTTACTTCTAAGTTTTGGAAAACATTGCATGCGGAATTGGATACTAGGTTGGATCTTAGTACTGCGTTCCATCCTCAGACCGACGGTCAGTCTGAGTGAACGATTCAAGTGTTGGAGGATATGCTTCGTGCATGTGTGATAGAATTTGGTGGCCATTGGGATAGCTTCTTACCCTTAGCTGAGTTTTCATACAATAATAGCTATCACTCAAGCATTGATATGGCTCCATTTGAAGCATTGTATGGTAGGAGATGTAGGTCCCCCATTGGTTGGTTTGATGCATTCGAGGTTAGACCTTGGGGTACTGATCTTTTGAGAGATTCGATAGATAAAGTGAAATCTATTCAAGAGAAGCTTCTAGCGGCGCAAAGTAGGCAAAAAGAATATGCAGATCGAAAGGTTAGAGACTTAGAGTTCATGGAGGGTGAACAAGTCTTGTTGAAAGTTTCGCCAATGAAAGGGGTGATGCGGTTTGGTAAAAGAGGCAAGCTAAGCCCAAGGTACATTGGTCCCTTTGAAGTACTTAAGCGAGTAGGGGAGGTGGCTTATGAGTTAGCCTTGCCTCCAGGGCTGTCCGGAGTGCATCCGGTATTCCATGTGTCGATGTTGAAAAGATACCATGGGGACGGAAACTACATTATCCGTTGGGATTCAGTTTTGCTTGATGAGAATTTGTCTTATGAGGAAGAGCCTGTTGCTATTTTAGATAGAGAAGTTCGCAAGTTGAGGTCAAGGGAGATTGCATCCATCAAGGTGCAATGGAAGAATCGACCGGTTGAAGAAGCTACTTGGGAGAAGGAGGCAGATATGCAAGAAAGATACCCACATCTTTTTACAGACTCAGGTACTTCCTTTCACTCTTGTTTTTCTTCTCGTGATCGTTCGAGGACGAACGATGGGTAAATTGGTATCAATTATAACGACCTGTTTAGTCGTTTGAGCAGCAGATTTTATTTCTGGAAAACTGGTAGAGGCAACGGATGCCACGACGGACCGTCATGGTCACGACGGACCGTCGTGGAGGTCTCGTCCCATGACACTTAGAAATTCTGAAATTGGGTACTGAAAATCGACTCTCTGAACGCCACGACGAAATGGCAGGACAGACTGTCTCAGGCACGACGGCCCGTCACAGGACTTTTTACTAAAATCAAGTCTCTGACCCTTGCGACGGACAGCAGGATGGACCGTCGCAGGCACGACGGCCCGTCACGGGCTGCGTAATCCCAGGCGGGGTCGGATTTCTGATTAAATAATCTAAGGGGCGTTTTGGACTATTTCCTGCTTTAATTATAAAGTAATGGGTTAATGTTAATAAGTCTAATTACTTGAGGGATAAAAGAGGTAACCTTAAGTTAATTAGTTGATTATTAGTGCCAACTTTTGAAACTTAATTATATGATAATTAGGGTAAAAGAAAGAGGGTTTGAATAAGAAAAAATAAAAAGAACAGCAAGAGAGAGAGAGGATCGAACGAGAGAAAGAGGGAGAATCGAACGAGAAGAGGAAAAACACAAGGCTTGGGAAATTCTTGCTTGATCACTAGTCTTCGGTGGAGGTAGGTTATGGTTTTTACACTATTTGTAGTAAACTCTTAATAGCGAATGATATGTGTTGGGTAGTATTATAGAGTCTTCTTTATGCTTAATTGTGTGTATGCATGATGTGATTTTATATATATGATTGTGATGAAACAAGCATGATGAAGCTATTGAATCCCAAATCTTGATAAAAACCTAATCTCTTGTTAATGATGATGCCTTGATATAAAAGAAGGATTGATGAACTAAAGTGATGAGATGATGACGCCTTGGTATAAAAGAAGGCTTGATGAATTAATAGAACGAGATTAGGGGATCGGAGTGTCACGTACCGACACATAGAATTAGTGGGACGGGTGTCACGAACCGACACGTAGATGTAGGGGATCGGAGTGTCACGTACCGACACATAGAATTAGTGGGACGGGTGTCACGAACCGACACGTAGATGTAGGGGATCGGAGTGTCACGTACCGACACCTAGAATTAGTGGGACGGGTGTCACGAACCGACACGTAGATGTAGGGGATCGGAGTGTCATGTTCCGACACATAGTAGTAGGGGATCGGAGTGTCACGTACCGACACAAGAGGAATAAAGATAATGAATCTTTAAAGATGATAATATACTCAATCTAAAGAACATGTATCCCAAACGAGTATGGTATGGAGGCTTGAGTCCTCACAGATATGTTCGGTGATGCTATAAATGATGTTTGTACTTGTTGCTATCACATGTTAAGAATATTAGTTGATTTTATGATGTTATCTGAGATATATTGCTTTCTATTTTGAGTTGACCGATGATATCTACTCAGTACTTGTGGTTGTACTGACCCCCTACTTTTATGTTTTATTCTTGTATATTGTGGTATGCAGCAAACGTGCCGTCATCTTCGACTCAACAGTAATTCTAGCCAGTCTTCGTCACACCGGATCTTCAGGGTGAGCTAATGCTTCTAGCTTGGACTGGATCTCCTTCCTCATGTCTTGATGCCTTGATGTTTCGGCATAGACTAGCTTTTATTTGTTTTAGATTTTTAGAATACTCTTAGTTTAGTAAATTGATCATAGATGTTCTTGTGGTGATGACTTCCAGATTTTGGGGAAATAATAGATGTTGAATTTTAGAAGTTATTGAGTTGTCTTTTAATTATGAGTTTAAGTCTTCCGCATTGCTTTATGTTGATATTAAATTGAAATGGTAAGGCTTAGATTGGTTGGTTCGCTCACATAGGAGGGTAAATGTGGGTGCCAGTCGCGATGTCGGTTTTGGGTCGTGACAGGTTCATCGATAGGTTAGCCTTGCCACTCAGGTTGGCATAGGAAAATCTGATATTAACGAGATTTACATATATCTAGGTTGTTAGCCATGTGAGGGATATGGAGCAGGTATATATTGAGTCTTACATAGAGAGTGGTACGAGGCCTCGCAATCAGTACAATAGTGATAACATTCCACTTCTAGGTAGGTATCATCTTAGTGAGGTTCATGTCTCTTCTTTACCTATCAGGCCTATGGTGCGGCATGTCAAGTTCTAGGGGGATATGAGGTAGGTAGTGGTATTATTGAAGTAAATTCTCTGGTCATATTTCTCATGGTGACCATCTTAGACCTACCATTGTTGGGTCTCACATTACTCCAGTTAGGTGTTTATAGCAGGTTACACGTGGTGATGAATGATATGAGTATGGTGAAGTAGGACACTATGTGAAAGATTGTCACAAACTCCAATTTAGATGGGTAGGGGTTGTTCCTAGCTTAGCAGAGGTAGAAAGGATTGCTCATCACATCCTTAATGTCAAGCTTCTACTTTAGGGGTTTCAACAATTATGGAGAGTTTGACAAGGAGTTAAAGAGTGCCCCGGGTGGAAGTTGATCTCCCAGGAACTGCCACCATATGATATTCCTCAGGATGTAGTGGATGGACTATTTTGTATCTATGTAGATCATGTAAATCGATTTAGATTTTGTCCCAAACATTGGACAATGATGAGACGTTTTTAGCTATGTTAATTTGTTGATTGATGATACCTTTTGTTATAGTTTGTGTCTTTTGTGTTGTTGGTTCTACTTCAAGTGCTCAAGTTAAGGTCGGTCTTGATCCATTCTATGATTTTCTAAGCCACTTAAAGGTTGAGGATCCATGTATTCCTTCTTTGGATGTAATTTTGTGGGTCTTATCCTTTTGTTACTATTTTGTGTGATTTGGGGTTTTTGATGCCTATTCGGGTTTATTTGGGTTGGTATGACATCTTCATTTGAGGATTTTGTATGTGATTTTCCTCATTTGTTGGTTTTTTTTTAATAGTTGATTTACTAGGCCATGTTTCTTAGAATAGGAGTAATAGTTGAGTAGCTCACCGCGCCTTTGCCTTTGTTGTTCTGTTGTGTTGGCGATCTTGGGATTACTGGTTGCCTTTTATCAACTTTTATTATGTGTTTTGACTTTATTCCAATATTGGTTTATTAGTATTTGTACCATTTTTTCCTAGTTGAGATTTGTGTATTGCGGGGCCTAGTTGGTTTAGGAGGTTGCCTTAGTTATATGTCGTCCTTTTAAGTAGTAGCTTGGGGATTGCTAGTTGTGTGAGTGGTACTTTAGTCTTTTGTAGTTTTGTGGTAGTCCTAGTTGGCCACTTTAATTTTTTGCCTTTGTGGATTCTTGAATGTGAACTTTTGGCACCTAAAAGCTAGTCAAATAGGCTAAGGCATGCTAGTAACTCCTCGAACTAGTTTCTGAATGTCATGGACAATCTTGGAAGTTTTGATTTATAGACTTCCTAAATGAATTATATTCATTGAAATGGACCTTAAAACGGTGTCTAAACCTTATGAACTTATGTTAGGCTCTAGAACACATCTTGGATTTTCGAAGTTCTTGTTCACGATATGGTCTTGTACCATCATAGTTGATAGATTTTTTGGTTTGTGATGGAAGCTAGAATCCTTCGGCCACTATTGTCCAGATGACTATGTTGATAAGATGTCTACCATTTTTATTTCCATTAATCTTGAGTAGGTCATTGGATATCGGCTTTATGCAACCATGTCGTTCACAAAATGATAGTTTTTTTTATTAGTGTATACAGGTTTAAAAGTTTGTGTCTCAACTGGATTTGTTGGATTTTGAGTATCAAGAATAAATTTTTGTCTTTACCTTGGGCTGCGTTCATTGTTATGGCAGATCTTACTTCTCGATGCATAGGTGAAGCATGTAATTCTCCCAAGGTTTGGGTTGTATGGGCTTGTAGGCACGTTTCAGATGGTGCTAAAGATTTCAAGGATATCTAAGGATCAATAAACACTTTTGATTGCAAGAAGATGTTAGATTTTGATAAGGTGAGTATTCTTATCGATGATGTTGGGTTTCTCAAATGAATGTGGCATTTTCAGGGAAATCTGATTCTAATGCAAGCAAGTTAGATCACAAAAAAGAATTGGAGAAGTTTTGGGTGTTGTGAAGTGGACTTTAGGATCTTATTCTAAGACTAAATTCTAAATTAGCGTTGTTCGGATCACAACCGTGTCTGTTAGTTTGTCGTAGCATGCAGAACTGATATCCTTGTCTTTTCATGCCTTAAGGATATAACTCCTCTTCAAATTTTAAAGAAAAAAGTCCTTTTAGTAGTGGATATTGCGTAATGATCATTCAAGCCATTTCCTCCATTTTTCAATGTTTTCAACATTTAGAGCTTTCATGTTAAGATCCAAAGTCATTTATGTTTTGCAAAGAGTGATAATTTAGTTGTTGGGTAGTTTATTTTTAGGTTGTGCAAGTTTTCATGTTTTGGAGCCTTCGAAACTTGAATGGTTTATTTCCGTTAAAATTTCGTGAATACGACAATAGAATGTAATTCTAACAGTTTCACTGGATCCAAAAGGGACATTATAGGCTATGCGAGGATTCTGGTGTGAGTTTGTGCCATTAGGCATTTTTACTTTGAAGCTTAAGCCAAATTTTGACTTCATTCAATAATTTTGCTAAACAAGCTCAGATGAGAATTCTCATTAGTATTGGTGGCTTCATAATGTTAAGTTTGCTTATAAACAACCCTTTCTAGAGTTCCCAAGACTTTCAATTTCATTCTGAGCCTTTTTATTGATTTTGACTTAAAATGCGGCTTGATTATGGGCTCTAGTTTTCAATGAGACAACCTCATATGGTTGTTTTTATGGTTCTGTTGAACCTGGTTCGCCAGATTTAGTGGGGTAGAATATTTGGTTTAGTTTCATTAGGTCTAGCAATAATCCTGATGGTCCGTTCAAAGATTTTAGAAAATAACAAAATCTAGTATTGCTAATACTGACTTTTAGAGGTTGTGTTTGACTTACAAAGACTAGATTGCTTCTATATAAATCCTAATTTTGCATCTTCAACCCTCATTTTTAATACGTGATTTTTTGAGTTATAGTATTCCGATTGGGATGATTATAGTTGTGTAGGTTCAAGGTTGTTCATGTCTACGTGTTGGAGTGATCAGGGAAGTTTGGAAGTTGTTATTATGAGGTAATTTCTTCCCTAAAGGGGATGCCTATGTTTTATTTTGAGCTTTAATGGTGATTTTATTACATGTTCAATTTTAGCACATTTCAGAGCTTAGATTAATCCCATTTTGGGGGCACAAGATTCTTGAGGTGTTTTAGACCTTTTACAAATTTATTTTGGGTCTATTTTCAACTATTGCAAATTTCGTGTCTATAGTTTGTAATGACGTTGTAATCAATAATTTAACAGCATCGCGGTGTTTAAAGGCATTTCATAAGTGCATAACTCATGGACAATGGATTTAGAGCATGTGTGATCTACTTTGAGGTAGGTTTCGGTCTATTTATTTAATTAGAATTATTAGATAATGTATAGTATATGCTTCATGTGAATTAGGATTGTATATATATGTTAAGTATTATTACTATGTTATTCATTCTATCTTTTCTTTATCTCGTTGGAGCTTTGGGCCTCCTGTGGGTGTTGAGATCTTTAGTGTAGGCTTTTAGCCTATTTAGTGGTATAGATTAGCATGTTTATCCTTCTTAGGTTTGACACTTATTGCCTTAGGCTAGGTTTTAGAATTACATTCCTTAGACCGTGTTATATCGCCTTTGTAGTTCTAAATGGAACTCGCTAGGCCTTCAGAACAAAGGAGATTATGTTCATGCTTCAGACGATCTAGCTAATCCTATATAAAAATATCAAATTTTCTTTTATTATATATAAAGGCGTAAGGGTGAAGGCCCATTTAGCGCCTTTCAAAAGTTAAGCGGTTATGCTGACTTTAGAAAGGCTACTAAGGGCTGGAAGAAAAATGAAAAACGTCAGCTAAAGCCTAGGGATATGATTTGCAAATGCGATCATGAATCAAACTATAGAAAACATTTAACTACCGACGGAAAAAATCGGAACGTCATATGCCAAGGTTAGGGTATTTCTTAATAATAAGCCTACTCAAATCAGAACTACACTAGTTAATTCTCTTTTTCTGGCCGGCTTGTTGCTACCTTCGAATTTCCTGCTGACATCCCAAGCCTCCAAGTGGGACATCTTGGAAACCCACAACCTTGGATTTTTAGAGAATGTCGCTCCTGTGTCGTAGGACTTGTAGCTCGGCATCCCACCGGGTGGGTTTGTTTATCCTTCTAGTATCGAGTGTCTTCTTAGATAGTAATAGCGGCCCATAGGTGTGATATGTACCTTGCGGGGGGGGAGGGTACTTGGACATCAGTTTCCATTTATTCTATGATTATTTCCTCGGTCGGTGCAAGGCCAAAAATCAGAATACATTGATTTCGCTATTTCCCATTCTTCGCTTCAGGGACAATCCCTCATTGTGGTCAGTACACCATACTGTCGGACACTGAAGCTTAAACTTCTTCACTAATTATGACGGATTATCAGGGACTCTTTCCTCCTCCCTTTTCTACTTACTCGTAGGGGTCGGGACCCCCAAAAAGGGGGATGGAGTCGACTGAACATCTCAGCCTTTGGCAGGAACTTCTCCAGTGATTTCCCTACATTTTACTAGATCATTCTTAGACTAAGACTAAGACATTGAAGAAGCACGCTCACTCTCATTCCAGGAATTACAGGAAGACATGTTGTTCGGTAATGAAGTTCAAATTTCTCGACTTGCTTTCTCTCTTCCTTAAGCCTTCAAAGATGGAGATGACTTGGTGAAGGGAATCTATGAGAGATAGTTCTCGAACCACGTTACGACCAACGCGGAAACAACTTGTTGGGACTATTTTCTACCTGACTAGTTATCGCCAAGGCATTTCTTACACTTACAATATTGGAGAACGTGATCACCCGATTTTTATAAGGACAAGCCGAGACCATCTCACTTCAAAACTACTTTTTGGATTCTGTGATGGATCAAAACCTCATCAAGAAGAGGTTGATTCTTGTCTACGTCATCCTCTCTTCAGCCAACTTGTTACTAATATATTAATTTCATTAAGGTAGTAGATTATACTTATTGTACTTTGAACATCGTCCCCATGACTGATATACCGTGGTTTCACGGTATAATTAATACTTTTTCCTTAAGTTTTGTGTGTCCGAAAGCCTTTTTTGTGCTAGAGAAGCTGCTGAAGAAAGATGGGGAAGTCTGACCAAGTGTGGGATTACGAAGCTTGTGACGGTCCGTAATAGCTATGACGGTCCGTCCTGCAGGTTCGTCGTGAAGATCAGAGAAGTGATCCCAGTACCCAGATTCCAAGAGTTAAAGTATTTTGAAACAAGACCCTCGACGGACCGTTGTGCCTATGACGGTCCGTCATACTTACCGTCGAGGGAACGAACGAAGAAAGTAGCAGAAGAAAGTGTAAAAGTATGGGACGATGGAGTCCATGATGGTCCGTCATGACCACGACGGTCCGTCGCATGGTCCGTCGACCCAGCCGCGTTTTGGCAGATTTCCAGCAATTAGAATTCTTATGTAATTAGGTTTTTATTTTTATATAAATAGTTCGAAAAACCTCGTTTTTGATGTTAGATTCTGCTAGATTAGAAATCAAATTATTAGACTTTGATTATTAGTGTTTGATTTTTTGGAGATTCTTACAAGTGATTTTTGGTGATTAATCAAGCAATTTTTTGGACTTTACTCTTTCTCATTGAAGTAAGTACATGAATTCTTATTTAATATATTTGAATGTTGTGTTTATGGCTATGAGGAACTAAACTCCATAACTGGGGTTGTGGGATTCATAGGCAGATAATGAGATAAACCCTGGCTAAAATAACAATTCTAGAATAGTGTCTTGCATGTATTAATAATTTTTTCGCTTAGAAGTCTTTTTAACGGATGATCAACGTTAGAACTCGCCTTAATGCTACTTGACGGACCAAGGAGGTAGATAATAGGAAAAGAATTATTAACATAGATTTAGTGTATACTATCTAATAGGCTATTACTGATTGGTACGAGGTAACAACATAGTCAAATATCGAATACGATGCTTAATATGAGGTAACGATAAGGGTTAGGAAAGCAACACACGTAGCCGGACCAAGGTGCGGAGTGAGATTTTCTAGATGCCAGACCAAGGATTTAGAAATACATAACTTATCACTTTGCATGCAAGATACTAGGAAAGAATTGTTATAGTTAAAATAATTAAGTTATGAACCTGTGGGGAACACGTAAACCCTAGTTACTTTGATTAATTGATTAAAAACCAACTTTCAAAACTGTTAAGTGTCTGTTTCAATTTCATTAGTTATTTTTACTCATTAGGAAGTACAAACCCCCAATTTTTATGTTTTTACTTTCTAAGGAAGTTATCAACCGAACAATAGTAATAACAAGTTAAAGTTAAGTATAGATTATTTTCCTCGTGGGAACGATCCCAACCTCATTAGTTGGGTTATTTACTTGACGCGACCGCTTTACTTCTTATTTGAGAAGTAAGTTTGAGCGTATCAAATTTTGGCGTCGTTGCCGGGGAATTTAGCTTTTAGATTAACTTGAACTTATTACTATAGTTTAGTTGATATTTTCTTGATTTTACTTTGTTTTATTGTTTTTGATTTCTTTTCAGAACTATCCTCCTTGTATGCCAAATACACGGAGAGGAAGAGAACCGTTGTTTCCCTACGATCACGAGTTAGAGCGTACACTACGAAGCATGAATCGTAACTTGGGAATCAACGATGAGGATCCAAACCAGAACATCCCAGCTCCGGTTGATATTCATGGTCAGATGTTACCCGATGCTCCGGGTGAACATCAACAGAGGGGACAGAATCCCGCTCCACGGCCCCAAGCATACTACAGAGGCTATGATAACATAGCAGATTCGGATGGGCCACTGGTTTTGCCTCCTCTACCCACAGGCCACACTTTTGTGGTAACTAGTAGTCTGATGCAAATGCTCACTGCCAGAGGTTTGTTTTCAAGGCTACATTCTGAGGATCCACATGCCCATATAGCTAAGTTAAGGGCAGTGTGTAAAAGTTGTGTGGGGAGGCCTGATTTGGATCTACATGTAATAGGGATCAGAGTGTTTCCTCTCTCACTGACGGGAGAGGCTGCTATTTGGTCCACTGAGCTCCCATACAACTCCATCTTTACTTGGAATCAACTGAGGGATGTCTTCTTAGCACGCTACTATCCGGTCTCCAAGAAACTAAACAACAAAGACAGAGTGAATAACTTTGTTGCACTACCAGGAGAGTCAGTTAGTAGTTCTTGGGATAGATTCACCTCATTCTTGAGAAGCGTTCCAAATCACCGTATAGATGATGAGTCATTGAAAGAATACTTCTATAAAGGACAAGATGATAACAACAAAGCGGTATTGGACACTATAGCAGGCGGATCTTATGGAGAATGTCCTTATGCTGAGATCGCTGAAAAATTAGAAAAAATCTCCCGGAATAACAAAGCTTGGAATACTAGAAAATCTGATACCGGAGAGAAACCTTTGCAGTACAGTCCACTCACAACCCAGCCACAGATGAGATTCGTGAAGAAATGGCTCAAATGAGAACTGAGCTTGGGTTGGTACTAAAACATGTCACTGGGGTGCAGAAAAGATTAATGAAGTCAACTACTTGGCTAAACCACCACCTCCAAACGATGAGTGTTATTATGAGGAGGATTACTATGCAGTAAATGAACAGATGGGGGGTTTCCGACCAAGCGCCCAAGGCTCAAATAAGGATAATTGGCGCCAAGGTCAAGGGAACCAAGGTCAGATCTATGGTAACTACAATCGTGAGGGTCATTATGTCAGAGATGGAAACTACAATCGCGACAACAACTTCAACAGGGGTAACTATGGACACGACAGGAATGGACCCTATGTTCCTCCTCAAAATCGGGAAGTTACTCCTAGGGATGGTTGAGGTAGTATGTCGCGAGTTGAGGATATGTTGCATAAAATGATGAGGAGGTTCGATGCTAGTGATGAGCACAATAAATAGTTGAGAAATGATTTAGCGGGTATTGGGCAAAAAGTTGATACCCATGCAATATCAATTAAGCAACTTGAGTTACAATTGTCCCAATTATCTACAACTGTGAACACACGGCAACCGGGCACTCTACCTAGCAACACTGTCCAAAATCTGAAAAAATGATGGACATTGTATGGCAATTACTACTCGCGGTGGTAAGCAAACCATTGACCCACCTATGCCATCTGATGAGAATAAGGTGACAACAGAATCTGATAAAGTGGTAGAAGTTGATGCTGAATTAGAGGATAACACTGCAAAAGATGCTGAAGTGCCTAAAAAGGTAACTCCTATGCCTAGACCACCACCCCCATTTCCTCAAAGATTATTGAAAAAGACCGAGGATGGAAAATATCGGCGTTTTATAACAATGTTGAAGCAAATTTCTATCAATGTCCATTTGGTAGAAGCTTTAGAACAAATGCCCGGTTACGCCAAATTTATGAAAGGTCAGGTCACAAAGAAAAGATCGGTCACTTTTGAGGATGATGATAGAATGCAACATTGTAGTGTTATTGCTACAAGATCTTTGGTCCAAAAGAAAGAAGATCCGGGTGCGTTCACTATTCCTTGTACAATCGGGCTATTACATTTTGCGAAAGCATTATGTGATCTGGGGCAAGCATAAATCTCATACCCCTCTCGATTTACAAGAAGTTGGGTTGGGTGACCCAAATCCCACTGCGATGCGGCTACTGATGGCTGATCGAACAGTAAAACGACCTATAGGGATACTCCACGATGTGCTAGTAAAAGTGGAGTCATTCATATTTCCAGCAATTTTGTTATTCTTGATTGCGAGGTCGATTTTGAAGTGCCCATTATTCTTGGGAGGCCATTCCTTGCTACGGGAACAGCCTTAGTAGAAATGGAAAAGGGGGCAAATGAAATTTCGATTGAACAATGAGGAAGTGACCTTTAATGTTTGTAGGTCCATGAGGCAGAATGGTGAGCTCCAATCGGCATCTGCTATATCCTACAACATGGGTGAGACATCTGAGACACAAATAGAAGAACGTCTAGGTGTAGAAGCATTAGCGGCAGTAATAATGAACTTTGATAGTGATTGTATTGAAGAGTATGAGTCATTAGTCGCGGCTCTTGATCGAGGTGATGTTCGGTTTAAACCGAAGAAATTTGAGCTTGATATGAAAAATTGCGAGTCCCCACCCGCGAAACCATCGATAGAGGAGGCTCCAAAAGTTGAATTAAAAGCTCTCCCACCTCATCTTAGGTATGAATTCTTAGAAAATGGTGACACTTTACCGGTAATCATTGCATCAGACCTGGATGAACAACAGGTTCAGAGTTTGGTGAAGGTACTAAAAAGGTTCAAAAGAGCTATTAGGTGGACCATTGCGGACATTATTGGGATCCCTCCTGGTATTTGCTCTCATAAAATCCAACTCATGCCTGATCATAAACCGAGTATTGAGCACCAGAGACGCTTGAATCCTCCTATGCAAGAGGTTGTGAAGAAGGAAATTATCAAGTGGTTGGATGCTGGAGTAATCTATCCAATCGCCGATAGTAGTTGGGTATGCCCGGTTCAGTGTGTACCTAAGAAAGGGGGAATTACTGTGGTCCCCAACGAAAAGAATGAACTTGTTCCAATGAGACTGGTTACTGGATGGAGGGTGTGTATGGATTACCGTAAACTGAACTCGGGGACTGAAAAAGACCATTTTCCTATGCCCTTCATGGATCATATGTTGGATAGACTTGCCGGAAAAGGGTAGTATTGTTTTCTTGATGGGTATTCGGGGTATAATCAGATTTCTATTGCACCAGAAGATCAAGAGAAAACCACTTTCACTTGTCCATATGGGACTTTTGCGTTCAGAAGAATGCCGTTTGGGTTGTGCAATGCACCCGCAACCTTTCAGAGATGTATGATGTCAATATTTTCTTACATGGTGGAGGATACTATAGAGGTTTCTATGGATGATTTTTCTGTGGTTGGTGATTCATTCGAGCGGTGGTTAACCAATTTATCTGAGGTTCTTAAGAGATGTGAAGACTGCAATTTGGTACTAAACTGGGAAAAGTGTCATTTCATGGTGAAAGAGGGTATTGTGTTGGGTCATCGCATTTTAGAAAAGGGCATAGAGGTTGATCGAGCTAAAGTTGAGGTAATAGAGAGACTTCCCCCGCCGATCTCTGTGAAAGGTGTGAGAAGCTTTCTTGGGCATGCAGGTTTTTATCGGAGATTCATCAAAGACTTTTCAAATATTGCACACCTATTGTGCAAATTGTTGGAGAAAGAATGTAAATTTTATTTTGATGAATCCTGTCTTAAAGCATTCGGTGAGCTAAAACAGAAGTTAGTGTCTGCGCCTATCATTATTTCTCCGGATTGAAACAGTCCATTTGAGGTAATGTGCGATGCCAGTGGGGTGGCTCTTGGTGTAGTATTGGGACAGATAAGAAACAAAATCCTTCACCCAATTTACTATGCTGGTAAAGCCCTAAATGAAGCCTAGAAGAACTACACAGTGACTGAGCAAGAACTCCTCGCAGTAGTCTTTGATTTTGAGAAATTTTGCTCCTATTTTCTAGGTACTAGAGTTATAGTGCATACTGACCATTCAGCATTGAGATATTTGATGGCGAAAAAGGATGCGAAACAAAGGCTGATTCGTTGGGTATTACTGCTGCAAGAATTTGACTTTGAAGTGCTGGATAGAAAAGGGACTGAAAATCAAGTTGCTGATCATTTGTCTCGTCTAGAGGAGGAAGCTATGCGAGAGTTAGGGGATAAGACTGACATTGATGATACTTTCCCCGATGAATATGTATTGGCTGCTTCACAAGACTTGATTCCATGGTTCGCTGATTTTGAAAACTATCTGGCTAGTGATATTGTTCCATCAGATTTGTCCTTTCATCAAAGAAACAAGTTCATGTACGATGTGAAGAAGTACTTTTGGGATGAACCATATTTGTATAGGAGTTGTGCCGACGGGATTATTCGGCGTTGTGTGCCAGAATGTTATATGTTGAGTGTGTTGGAGGCATGTCATTCCTCACCCGTTGGTGGACATCACAGTGGTATCCGAACCGCTCACAAGATATTACAATGTGGTTACTATTGGCCAACTCTTCATCAAGATGCTCATGGGTTTGCTAAAGCAAGTGACAGATGCCAACGAGATGGCGGTATTTCAAGAAAGCAAGAGCTCCTTATAAACCCCATCCTTGTGATTGAGTTGTTTTATGTCTTGGGTATTGACTTTATGGGACTTTTCGTGAGTTCTCATGGGATGAAGTACATTCTAGTAGAAGTTGATTATGTATCTAAATGGGTCGAAGCCATATCCCTCGCAAACAATGAAGGGAAGAGTGTCACTGCATTTTTGAGAAAGAATATATTCTCTCGTTTTGGCACCCCAAGGGCCATTATTAGTGATGGGGGCTCCCACTTCTGCAACAGATTATTCAAAGGGTTATTGGATAAATATGGGGTTCTCCATAATGTGGCCACTCCTTACCACCCTCAAACTAGTGGGCAAGTTGAAGTGTCGAATCGAGAGATCAAACAGATATTGTCCAAAACAGTGAACGCTAGTAGAACGGATTGGTCAAGGAGGCTTGATGATGCTCTTTGGGCCTACCGGACAGCATATAAGACTCCCATTGGTATGTCTCCATACCAACTTGTATATGGGAAAGCTTGTCATCTTCCGGTTGAGTTAGAGCATAAAGCCATGTGGGCTATGAAGAAGTTAAAAATGGATTGGAGCGAAGCTGCAGAGCAACGGTTAAATGGGTTGAATGAACTTGATGAATTTCGCCTGAAAGCCTATGAAAGCTCAGCCCTATACAAAGAAAAGATGAAGAAGTACCATGACAACAAAATTGAAAAACGAGAGTTTATGGTCGGGGATTTGGTGCTTTTATTCAATTCCAGATTGCGCTTGTTTCCAGGCAAACTCAAGTCCAAATGGACTGGTCCTTACACGGTTACCCAACTATTCTCTCATGGAGCAGTTGAGTTGGAAACTAAGGAGGGTGTGCGGTTCAAGGTGAATGGACAGCGCATAAAAATCTATCTCGGGCATGCTGAATCGGCGAATGAAGTGATCGAGGCGTACCATCTTGATGAAGTCTGAGTAATCAAGTGGCCCCAGTCGTGCCGCGATATTAAATCAGGCGCTTGTTGGGAGGCAACCCAATACTTATCGTCTTTTTAATAATGGTAGCATTTTTTCTATTAATGGGTTTTAAATTTGCAGGCACATCACCAGGAAATTCTGCAGAACACTACTCCGCAGTAGCCACTGACGGATACAACGACGGACCATTGCACATGAAACGGACCCTCGTATGCATCTGTTACACCAGGTACGTATTTTTGTCATTTTGAATATTAGGGCACACACGACGGAACCTACGACGGCTCATCACAACTGCGACGGACCGTCGTCAAGAAACCGTCGCGTGATTAATGAACTCTACCCGACCCGACCCGGCTGGACCCTTTTCAAAATCTGACTGTTTATACTCCCCACCTCTCCATATTTCACCCCATTACTTCCAAATTACTCTCATCTCCCCTCTCTTTTCAACTTCCACACTTCCCCCACTGATCATTACCCCCACAATCTTCCCAAACCATATAATTATTATCTACTAGTGGGTGCTGCTGCTATTGGTATCTACCTTGCCACCTGAATCATTCTCCACTTGTGTTTTCTCCATTTCCAAGGTATGTGTCTCTAAATTTATACTCATTTATCTTGCATTTTGGTTTAGTTGTTAGTATTAGCTTAGTTCTTAGTCGTATATTGTTTCCTTGATGTGATTATGTCTAAACCTAGGCTCAAAATGTTCGAATATGCCCTGTTGATAACCCTAGGCATACGTGATTTTGCATTGGTAGTTTACTAGGTAGTTGGGATAGACAAATATAGGTCCACAACACTACAAGACCATGTAGTTTCATCAAGGTTGCTTAGGGTACCTGTAGTTCTGCCACTGTCACTCAGAACGAGACCCCGAAGACGGACCGTCGCACATACGATGGACCGTCGTAGGGTCCGTTCCAGCAGCCCTAGTACCCTGCCCAAACGACACGTGTGACGGACCGTCGTATTCACGACGGCCCGTCCTGCACAACCGTGCTTGTTGTCAAAGACCCTGTTTCTAAGGGTCTCTCAATATTTTCTCAAGTGTCATACAACGGACCGTCATACCCACGACGGTCCGTCCTGCACGACCGTCATGATAGTCAGAGACCCCTCTGATAAGGGTCTCCCAACATTTTCTAAGTGTCCTATGACGGACTCTTACGACGGACCGTCGTACTAACGACGGTCCGTCCTGCTTGACCGTCATGATGGTCAGAGACCGCACTGATAAGGGTCTCCCAACATTTTCCAAGTGTCCTACGATGGACTCTTACGACGGACCGTCGTACTCACGACGGTCATTCCTGCTCGACCGTCATGATGGTCAGAGACCCCACTGATAAAGGTCTCCCAACATTTTCTAAGTGTCCTACGACGGACTCTTACGATGGACCGTCGTATTCACGACGGTCCGTCCTGCTCGACCGTCATGATGGTCAGAGACCCCTCTTATAAGGTTCTTTATAGATACATAGACCAAGTACAACACGATGGACCTCATGACGGTCCGCCATAGCCACGACGAGCCGTCATCGGTCCCGTCGTGTGATACAGTTTCAATATTACTAACACACTATTTTCAAAGTTTAATGTCATATGAGCTTTCCTGTCTTGCTTGCTACTACTCATACTAATATTACTCCTTTACAGGTACTATCGACTATGGCACCCAAGCAAGACCGCACCTATGGACGCGGGCGATCTAAGTCTGTCGCCCTGTCTGCCCGCATGGTCATCGGCTCTGATGATGAGCGGGACCCTGAGTACATTCCCCCAGGCACCTCCGCCCCTTCCCGTGCTGCACGTGCCCCCAGAGCCACACCCAAGAAGGTGGCGTCCGGCGTAGTCACTGCCTCCCAGTCTGATGAGGAGCGCACACGGACCGGCACACCCTATGAGTCAGCCACAAATGAGGAAGGAGCGTCTGGCTCCTTAGGAGTATCCTGGTCCGAGGAAGCTTCAGGCTCTGCTGAGGTTCCCGCACCCGCCACTACTGCAGCGTCGGCCTCGTCTGATGAGGCTGACAGTTCAGACTCTACATCCGGCACACCAGCCCAGGTCCCCACCCCAGCCTCTGACCAACCAAAGCGGTGCTGCGTCGAAGGACAGTTTCAAGTTTACTCCGTCGCCAAATTCCTGACTGATAAAGAGTAATGACTCAGAACTCACTTGGACGCGGCGGAGCGGCGGGTACTTACAGGGAGTCTCCCATCGATGTCGGAGATCCACAACCTATTCACCAGGAATCGCTTAGAGTGGACAGCCCATCCGTTGGGACGATACAGCGAGAAAGTGGTCCGAGAGTTCTACGCATCCTACGTAGTGACTCTCCGATCACAGATCGATAGGCGGGTGCTCCCGCTAAACAGGCCCCACTGGAGCAGGTTCAGTTCGGGGCGTGCAGGTTGACATTTCCCTGCCAGCTATCCACCGGTTTCCTATACGGCGAGAGTACAGATGCTACGCGGACTCCCCACACTGCCGAGTTTGACTACGCTGGCATATAGGAAGGATGGCAAGTTCTTGCGCGAGCAGGCACTGAGAAAGAGACCACCAAGAGGTAGATGGCCCTGCACCTATCAGTCGACGGAGAGGGTGCAGATTGGGTCACTGAGCCGAAGGGGGCCATCAAGAAGGCCAACCTCACGTTCGTCGCGAAGTTCTTGTGGCTGCTCGTCCGTCACTACCTTTCCCCCACAGCTGCTGATAACATCGTCACTTGGGATCGAGCAGTGTTGATAGCAGCGATGATAGCCGGATTCGAGGTCGACTTCGCATGGATTCTCCAGGCAGTCATGCACGAGAGGGCATTAAGGGTCACTACCACCTACCCCTTCCCGTGTATGATTTTTGCCCTTTGCAGGACCGTAGGTGTGCCCATATGGCACATAGATCAGTTGAAGACCCCGCAGGGCACCATTGACATCAGCCTCATCAGAGACGAGGCCAATGAGTTGGCCCCACGTCGAGGTCCCCGTCCAGAGCTGCCACCACTTACTGATGATCTTGCGGATACGGTGGCCCAGGACCCACACCGCTACACAGGCGTCCACTGACACTACACCCGGTCGAGTCTATCCCGGGTAGTAGCCCAACCCCGAACTCCTCTCGCAGAGCCCCTCTACCATTACTGGTCCCGCTTGCTAGGGTCCAGAAACTAGAGGCACAAATGGCCACTCTTCTGCATCATATCCAGTCGTGGATGCAGAAGTCTATTGTTGAGTCTGAAGCGCGTATGGAGAGGAAGATGCAGCGGAAGATTGCTGAGGTTCACCAGCGCCTAGATGCATTTGAGTTGAGAGTGTTAGCCCGCCCAGCCCCTCCGGTAGATGTGTCGACTCTTCAGGCTGCAGTCGACAATCTTCGTGCAGACATCGACACGATCCTAGAGGCGAGAGTGCCGGAGCCTATAGAGCCTGTTGAGGACACTGTATTGGCGGCCCTGTTTGCTACTTCATACATTCACCCACCTTCCCCTCGAGAGAGTACCAAGAGGTGTAGGGGTCGATCAGAGGATGAGGCGCGAGCAATGAATAAGGAGCGCCGAGAGATGGAGGCCGCGAGGAGAGCCTCACTTGCTGAGGCGGAGGCACACCAAATCAGAGCATCGCAGATAGCGGCTGGGGCGTCTAGCTCCCGCACTGTAGAGACAGCAGGAGGCACTACTGATGGTGCAGTTGTTGCTGAGGACATCACTGAGGGTGTCCAGATTGCAGAGGATGTGGGTTCTTGGAAACCGAACCCACTAGCTTGCTGATTGCGGCGCTATGCGCCACAGGTTTGCTTAACCTACCCCTCTAATCTTTTGATTTTTTATGCATTGGGGACAATTGCATGTTTTTTTGTTGGGGGTGGGGTAAATGGAAAGTGAGTGTTAGGGTGAAGTCTGAGTAGCCCAACTCACTATCCTCTTTTGGGGTTTTCTTGCCTGTGTTCTTTTTCCCCAAAAGACTGATTACTTTTTCTGTTGAACCGGCACGTTATATCTTTTGTACATAGTTTAACTCTGAAGCATGATGGCTAAAATGATATCCCGACAAAACTGGAAAATGTTGCATGACTAGGCGTAGTAACTGATAATTGTGTGGCTCTAAACATGAAATAGAGTTACACCATTGCATTACCCTAAATCTTCAAGTCAAACTAGGTGTCTGATAATCTGGTATAGTGATGAGATGTCAAGTGAGTGTGAGGAAAGTTGAATAGTCCACTACTGGTACTGAGCTAGAACTTGCCTGGTTAGTCCTGCTAAAAGTAAGTTGTAACAGACAATTAGGAAAGGATCATAGGCCCTTATTCAATATAGCCCATTTCTAGCCTAAATAAAAAAAACCACATGAAAGTTATCCTTCTTTGATCCAAATAATTTGAGCTTAAAATTAGACCTTTCTTTTTCACCCCAACTGATCTTTTCTGGGAACAATATGTTGGCCCTGGTCCCTCCTTGGACATGTGCACCTCAGCTTATGCCAAAAGCATAAGTTGAGGGTGGCTAATGTATAAACAACCTTCGTTATGGCCCTGACCCAACTTTGGGTATTGTGTACCTTGACTCATGGCAAAGCCATTAGTTGAGGGTGGTTGTTTTGAGGAATGCTCTGGAAAGTGGGGTTGAAAGAACAAAGAGAGAGAAAGAACAAAATTAAAGTGATTCAAGAACTCGTTGAAACAAAAGGAAAGAAAAAGAGAAATATTCAAGAATTACAAACAAGAAAAGAAAAGAGTTACTTACACAAATGAAGAAAGAAGGGAAACATCAAGGTGAAAGAATAGGAGAAACTGGGCGAGATAAAGTGATAGAAAGTGGAAGGTTTAGCCGATATGTTAAGGAGGGCAAAAAGTCACTCAAGTATACCTAAATATACCCTACCTGACTCTGAGCCTACGTTACAAGCTAAAAAAGTCCTATCGTGATCCTAAGGGTTGTATAGCGAACTTAAGGCAGTGAAAATAAGGGCAAGCTTATGGCAATAGGTATGAATGAGTGTGACTTTGTTCTGAGAGCGAGTGTTGAAATGTAATCCTTATACTCAAACTGAAATCATTGTGTGAAAATGAGGATTTTGTTCCAAAGTGAGGACACTAGTTGCAATACCGGAATTGTTAGCACCTCGGTGAGAAATTGAAGAGGATAGGTGTTAGTGCATGGTGAGTCTGGGTCATGTTCAAATCCCACAAAATTCAAGCCTAATAGTGATAGCATGCATAGATTTGATGAGATTAATCGGGATTGATAGCCAAATGATTGCAAAGGATAAAACATGAATACTATTGTACAAAGATTGTGTAGTGAGTCATAGTGCGTCGTTTGAGGACAAACAACGAATTTAAGTTGAGGGTGTTGATATACCGTGGTTTCACGGTATAATTAATACTTTTTCCTTAAGTTTAGTGTGTCCGGAAGCCTTTTTGTGATAGTTTTGATATAAGTTTCTCTTTGTTTTGCAAGAAATCTGTCCAAAGCTGAATGCAGAGATTTTGAGCGAAAAATGCAGAAGAGACCACCTACGGAGCTTATGACGGTCCGTCTTTCCTGTGACGGTCCGTAGGTGGCAGCGTAGAGAAGCTGCTGAAGGAAGATGGGGAAGTCTGACCAAGTGTGGGATTACGAAGCTTGTGACGGTCCGTCATTGCTATGACGGTCCGTCCTGCATTTTCGTCGTGAAGATCAGAGAAGTGATCCCAGTACCCAGATTCCAAGAGTTGAAGTATTTTGAAACAAGACCCTCGACGGACCGTTGTGCCTATGACGGTCCGTCATACTTACCGTCGAGGGAAACGAATCAAGCAATTTTTCAGACTTTACTCTTTCTCATTGAAGTAAGTACATGAATTCTTATTTAATATATTTGAATGTTGTGTTTATGGCTATGAGGAACTAAACTCCATAACTGGGGTTGTGGGAACCATAGACAGATAATGAGATAAATCCTGGCTAAAATAACAATTCTAGAATAGTGTCTTGCATGTATTAATAATTCTTTTGCTTAGAAGTCTTTTTAACGGATGATCAACGTTAGAACTCGCCTTAATGCTACTTGACGGACCAAGGAGGTAGATAATAGGAAATGAATTATTAACATAGATTTAGTGTATACTATCTAATAGGCTAGTATTGATTGGTATGAGGTAATAACTTAGTCAAATATCGAATACGATGCTTAATATGAGGTAACGATAAGGGTTAGGAAAGCAACACACGTAGCCGGACCAAGGTGCGGAGTGAGATTTTCTAGATGCCGGACCAAGGATTTAGAAATACATAACTTATCACTTTGCATGCAAGATACTAGGAAAGAATTGTTATAGTTAGAATTATCAAGTTATGAACCTGTGGGGAACACGTAAACCCTAGTTACTTTGATTAATTGATTAAAACCCAACTTTCAAAACTGTTAAGTGTCTCTTTCAATTTCATTAGTTATTTTTACTCATTAGGAAATACAAACCCCCCATTTTTATGTTTTTACTTTCTAAGGAAGTTATCAACCGAACAATAGTAATAACAAGTTAAAGTTAAGTCTGGACTATTTTCCTCGTGGGAACGATCCCAACCTCATTAGTTGGGTTATTTACTTGACGCGACCGCTTTACTTCTTATTTGAGAAGTAAGTTTGAGCGTATCAATGACCAAGGGAGATGGACGTGACCTCCCTAAAGTGAGCAATCTCTTACTTTTTCTACCTAGGGGGATCACCTATACCCATTGAGTACCTTGTCTCCCCCCTCCCCTTCTTGATTGGAAAGATTGTCTACTATCTATGTCATTCCTTGGCAGGTGAATATGAGTGAGGTTGTAAGTGCATTCTCTCCTTCTCCATCTTCTTGAAAGCACTCTTTGAGCATGCTAACAGAATGATTGACACTCATGTCTCTCTCATCTCCACCTATTTCTCTATAGTTTACTAGCGCATTTCTAGACTAAGACTACGGCATTGAAGGTCACCTTACACTTTTGGTATCTGCTCGCGGATGACCTAACTCTTGCTGTGAATCAGTTTTACTCTCATCCATTGGGTTAAGGGTGGTTCATTCAAGCGCTAAACCCGACTCCTCCACCAGATAATTTTGGTCTGGATCTCATTCTTGATGTTTGAATTGAAGGGCGTGGCCCAGCCTCGGGTTTGGAAGGATAGAAACTATAAAATCTCTATTTCGTAGTTGAAGGGAATTTTCCTACATATTTTGGTTGTGACGATGGATTGAAAAGGGCTTTTAAGGTTTGGGGAAGACAGGTGGATTAGAGAGCTAGGGTAGGGGAAAATCGAAGGCCCATCGGGAATGGGCGTAGATGAGCCTCGACTAGGCCAGCATTGATGTAAAAAGAAAAACTTCCCCCATCGCATCATTAATTGGTAGAGAGTTCAAGATCAGTTCCAGAATTTGAGTCAAATAGACCTTCCCTATCATCTAAAGGTGAGGCAGGAATTGTTTCAAATGTTCATTGTTCAATATCTGGTATGCTCAAGAATTTTGACTAGCTGTTCCTCCGACCCGAAGTGGATTCAAGGGGAAGAGTAGATCCTCACCTTGCAGTAGGAAGGTGTTCGTTATTGGGATGGGTTCAAATTGGACCATGATTGGAGCTGAGATGATTCATACGAGCTTGGTTAGATGAATATTTATACCGTCGCATCGATTTGATGTAATATAGTATAAAGGCTAAAGGTGAGAAATTATCATCTAAAGTATATGAAACTTCTGTAGCTTAAAGGATGGATTTCCAGCAAGAAATCAATTGAAGAGTTGGTGTTGGTTTAGTCGAAAATCAAAGTTTACCCTGTCTTGAAAAATTCACTTTTTATTATTACATCAACAATATTCCAGAAAGTGGATCTATTTTGTTTTCTTCTCTTTTAAGAAAAGGAAAATTGTATTTCACGGATCATTTTACATTTCAATTTGAACTAAGAATTCTATGTCCAACTCTACGTAGTCCTTACCAACATATGCATCTGATCATATATGTATATTATCTATTCCAACAAACAAATAATACAAAAGAACGAGGTTTGGGTGCGATTATGTCCTTATAGGGAGTTTGTCGAGGGTAAGAATGAGAATCAAATCGATTGAATCACAAAGATCTATTCACTTATATAGAAGAAGAACAGAAAATAGAGCGCATGGTTTATGTAGCAGTGAAAGAGTCAGCCGCCTTTTATGAAGTTCGGGCTTTCGAGATTGAATCGTAGCCAAAGTATTTTCCACGTGTATAAAGACTAAATTTAAAGGAAAAGGAAAGAGCAATTGTTCGCTCTTCTTCAAGGATTCAGGGAGCAAAAGAGAGTGATGACATCGTACGGTGTCGCTACCCTAGAAAAGATTATGTGATTAGCTTAATTGAGCGAATCCGCTCTCTTTGTTGTGAACAATAGAAAGCTCAGCAGATTAAGAAGGCGATGGGTAAATGTTTTTTTGAGTTCATACAAGGATCCAGATAAAGGTTTTTTTTCTCTTCCCGCGAAAGGCACATGGGTTGACTCTATTTCTTTTTAAGAGTTAGCCAGTGAGAAGGAAATACTAGTGCTCAGAAATTCTGCTGACATTAAGCTTAAACTAGCTGCTACCATTAAAAAAGAACAGAGCTTCGTGACTTCCGGGCTTAGCTCTTTTCTGGTGCAGATGAATAAATGGGTATTTTCTCTTTCAATTATTGCTCTTGGGAAAGAAGTTTCATTTACTTTTGTAGTCTCATATGTATTTAAATTAAATTTTTCCCGTGTGAGGTCTGAAAAGGAAGCTTGAACGAAGTGAGAGGGTGGATGTAATTCAGTTTGTCACCTACATGGAGAGGGAAATTCTTTTTATTTCCTTCTTGGGTCTCGAATCTCTCTTTCCCTTATCCCATGCATGGGGGAAAAGTCATTGCCAACTCTTTGAACCAAAACTCTCTTGGGCCGCAGGAAGAGCATCACTTTGGGTATATTCAAAGATCCGAGACTTCAAGTTTTGTTGGTGACATTTGTTTCCCTTCCCTACTATTTTATCACTCTTACCATTGTTAGGCTCTGAATTAGTGTGATTAAACTGTGAATCAAGTCGGGAAAAAGAAGTCCAACTCCAGGCTTTAAAGAAGAGAAGAAACAATTTTCTTATTGGGAAATTCTTAAGGAAAGACAGATCCCAAGTTCTGTAAATACGTGCCTACTGATGGAAGCCTTAATCCATAAAGTGCGCTACTGGAGGGGTCCTTTCCTGCGATGTATGTTGGAGGGTCAGCTTCTACTTACTTACTTCTAGAATTGAAGGTTGGCAAGGAAGCCCCCATCATGTTCTATTCTAAGCCATTCCACAAATACAATATACCAATGTTACTAAATCAGATTCTTCAAAAGAAGAGTCTGTAGGGGCAACAAATATATTTTCCAAATAATTCAGAATCTTAGCGTAAGCTCTTCCTTTGCTAGCTATTCCTATGTCAAAGGAAGAGCTTCCACTAAGATTTTGACTTATTTGGAAACTAGATTTGCGGCCCCGACAAACTCTTCTTTTGAAGAATGTGATTCGCTAACATTGGTATAATGAATTTGCCGCATGAGGAAGGGCTCAGAAGATCCAATAATCCCAAGAAAAATATATAAGACGAACAATTAATGAGAGACGGTCATAATAAAGTTTACAAGTTATTTTTTGATGCAATTGAAGGAAAAGAGGGAAGATTTCGTGAGAATTGCTTCCCCTAGGGCTTGTATTGGGTTGTTTATCTTGTGTTGGTTATTTATACTTTAGTGGCTCATCGTAGACATAGGTTGGAACTTGTTGTGCTTAGTCATATACTAGAGTAATAAGAGTGTCGTAAGGCATCACCCCTTGAGTCGCCCCCCCCCCCTCTTTGATTGACTTAGTAGCTTTGCTTGGTACCTTCGTTGGCTTGCTATGGTTCTTTGATGTTTCATTTTGTTGTTGGGCCCGAGTATGTGTTTGGAGACAAGTTGGATCCCAGGTTAGTACTTCTCTCCTTTGTTTCGTGATTTGATCGGACTTACATTTTTTTATTTGTAGTGCCTTATTTTTTTCATTATAACAAGTTTTTTGGTACGATCCTAGCTCATACATTGGATCACCATTGACATTGAGAAATAGTGTTTTCACTCTACTTTTATTCACATTGGATTTAACAAGAGATGTACCACATGGATCACTAGATTTATTAATTTTAATAATTATGAAATGTCGTTAACGTGCTCCTTTTCTACTTGGGACATTAGAGGCTTGTGGTATGTTCTCAGGTTTTATGACTAGCCAGTGCTTTGATTTCTTTCTGGTATAATTTTTGCTACTCGTGGTCCTTTATGGAGTTAATTCCTACTATCCGTTGAGTAAGGGTCTGTTCTTATCCTTTATGGAGTCGATATGTTGTAAGACCTAGATTCTCTCTCATCTATGTAAAAACAAGTCAAACTAACACCTTACAAAAATCTCTCTTTCAAGAAGATATGACAATTAGAATTGAACCAAAGTTTCTTCATTGGGTAAACTACAACAGCAAAAGTAAATTCCATGCATCAAACTATCTACCCATTTCAGTTGATCTCTTCAAGCATCAATCAAAGATCTAAACTAGGATTAAGTTTTCAAACTTAAGCCATGAATTAATCTCATTCTAAATAACTCAAATCCATAAGTGTGCAATAGTAAAATAGAGTAAGACACACGACCTACAAAATTAAATAAACACCCAACCCCATAATTAGACCCTTAGATTTGGGGTTTTAGCACAACATCATAATAAGAAAAAAAATTATACCAACGAAGTGGTAGACATTAATGTGTTGATGATAAACAATAATTTTCAAGAGTCACTTCAATTTCAACAATCAATTATCAATTAGAAAAGTTTTGTAAAAACCCTTAAACTAAGAGAAAGGGCAAAAAGTTCAAAAACTCAATAAAAATTTGATAGATGAATTCTTCAAAAGATAAAATTCAAGATCCATTTTCTCTATCCTTTGAGCTATTTATAGTTTCCCAAAAGATTAGTGAGAAATTCCATACGCGACCTGATCGGAAACGTTTATCAAGCTCACTTTTCCATTCAATGGATCACCATTTTCTCTTGAGATCGCCATTCATTTGCTTAAGCTTTGGTCTATTTGAACCTCAGTTGGTGAACTCAATCGATTTGGTCTTTCACATTGGACGACTGAGCGATTACAATCTTGTTCACCCATTGAGCCTTCAATTTAACTTAAAAATCTATCATCTTCGGCAATGGAACATCAAACTCGCCCAATAAGTTCAGTAAATTAACGTTTCCACTTTAGTTCGCCAACCTGCCTTAAATATGATCAAACATACATTATCACTTTGAGTGAGGTATGAATTTTTGGGCAATCCACCCTTTTAGGCGATAACCAGCTTAGAGTTTACACTATTTTCAATGTTTGTCGTTTTTTGTATATTCATCCTTGCCTTATCCTTTAGATTTTATACATGCAAAACACCAACATATAATCAAAATAAGATATAAATAAGCATTGAGGACATTAATTATTGAACAAAAAGTCTACAAATTAGTGAAAATAACAATCATCAAGGTGATGATAAACTAATGTTTTGGCCGTTGAGGCTTGTATTGAACTCTATTAAAAAAAATAAAGGGAATACTACTTCTTTGTAAAAATCACAAAGAAAGAATTTATGATCTAGATTGCCTAACTTACTCTTTTGGCCCTTTCTGAGGCATTTAAATATTTTTCCTCCTTTGGTTATAAGACTTGCATCTCAAATATCATCTGCTTTCATAATTCTAATAAGCTCCTTTGGTAGAATTTTAATAATATAGTAGAATATATTTGTTTTTTTTTAGTTCATTTTGAAAGCATTTACTTTAATTTTTTAAATCCTTCTGTGAGGAAAAGAAAATTGTTAAGAATTTACATTAGATAAAGGCCACATGGTATATCTTTTAGGATTGAATCAGAACGACATGTTAGAAGGCAAATCTTATTTGGTATCATGGGATCATTAGAGTTAGAGTTGTAAATATGGGATAGGCTTGGTGGGATGGGCTAGCCTAACTTGTAATTTGATAGGGTTAGGCTACGATTTTTGGAACCCATTTGAGAAAAGGAATTTTTTAGCCCGACCTCAATAAGTGTGCCAACTTTTTGGGCTTGAGAAATATGGATAGGGCCAGTCGGTGGGCCAAATAAAATTAATTAAAAAATAAAAATACAAAAAAGTATTAAAATTAACAAGAGCATAAACTCAAAATCTTGTTATGTTTGGAATATTATAATTTAAATACAAAATGTTTTTTATAAAAGATCTACTACGTAAAATAAGAATTCCCAATATATTTCTAACGAATCATTTCATGGGCCATACCCTATGGAATATTGTCATATATTTTGTGTTTTATTATGATCATTAGAAAATAATTAGTTTAATATTAATATTTATATATTTATGCTTTTACTTGAAATCAAACTTAATAAGTATTATAAAGATAATTTTATTGAGTATTTGATTAACAAGTAGTAACGTTAACACTGTGTGATATTATTTTGTCATTATTTATGATAATATTTTCAAATTATAATTTAATTTTTTTTTAAAAAAGAATTGGCTCAGAAAAGCATGTAGCCCACATTTGTGGGTTGGGCCAACCATTTACTGGCCCACACAATAAATGGGCTAGCATGGCCTGCCCCGTCAAATTTCAAAGTGTGTATGAGTTAGCCCAGATGAGGTTGGCCAACCCATATTGACAACTCTACTTAGAGTCATAAAGTATGTTGTGAGCTAAATTGACTACATGAGGGCCTATTGTTGGAGGGGCGCATGAGACTGTCCACTTAAGATAATTGGGCAGATTAAAATGTTGGAGTGTTTTGTTTGGGATTCATACCCAATTATCAATTGGTCAAATAGGTATTCGAGTAAACACAAAAGAATTATTTATGTTGAAGAAAAATTTTTGTTCCTCTCTTGTTCTTCAAAAGTCTAAAACTTTTAATCCCAATTCTTATCTCTATCTTGGTTACTTATTATTTCATTATTTCCATCATTGTTTGAGTATTGCGATCATGATTATAAAGTTGTAATGGCATACCAATAATTTTATTAATATAGCGAGGAATTTGGGTGAATTATAATTTCAACAGGATAAGAATTCAATGTGGAAAAGGTCAATTGCCTAATGATATGAGAATGAAATTGTGCAATGAATATCATCAAATTTGTACAATGCTTTCAACCTAGTTGAAGTGGCACTATCATTGGATAATTCTTCAGCATCCTTTGATCAAGAAGTTGGGCATATGCGTCATGCTGGGGATAATTCTTATTCATGCGTTCTTATTCATTCCCTTAGGTGTGACATTTATCTATGCTATTTCAATCTTTCCTCTGGATAAGATTGTAGTGACATGGCATCTTGACTCATAGCTTCGCTCATTAATTAGGAACGGGAAGGTTTACGAATTGCACCGACAAAATAGTTTAATTGATCATTAGGTTCATTTATCCTTCCAGGTTCTTGAATGGAATCTTTTCGTCCCATCGTTGTTGTTCGATGCAACTGGCAACTATGAATCCCCATGAATAATTTATTTTCTCTTGCAAGGAGTTTTTTCCAACTAGCATAGAACTAATTGTGTTTGCAAAAAATATCATGTTATATGTCATTCACCGTTATAGTTTATTGACAAATACGTCGTCATATGGAATGTGGATAAAGGCACAAAGATGTTTGTTTGGTTTTTCCAGCCTTAAGGAGATCGTTATTTTAGCTTTTGGTTGTGACACACAAGGTAATATCCTCAGCTCAGCTAAACTTTATCAATTGGAGGAAGAAAAATAGATAAGATTATAGATAATGAACACGCCACGTATGAAGCGATTTTAGTTCCGCTAGCTCAAGATCATGTATCGGATTATTATTATCATGGAAATTGAGTTGCCTTGAGGCATAAGATATCATATTACCACGTTGCATGAGAAAACAACCCAAACCTACTAGGTATGCGTCAGAATACACGACAAACTTTTCATTTCCCTTCGTAAAGTCAACATTGGAGCGGAGGTAAGCTTTTTGTTCAATCATTTGAAGCCTTTCTCACAAGCTTCTGTTCACTCAAATTTAGCTTTCTTTTTTGTTAGGGCTATCAAAGGAGAAGCAATAGAGGAGAATCCTTAACAAATCTCCTATAATAGTCGAGTTAGCCCAAAAAACTTTTAATATTTGTTGGTGATAATGTTCTACAAAAATTCTTGAAAGAGTCTGTCTTTTTTGGATCAACCTCTATACTGTTGCTTGACACTATGTGACCTAGGAACGTCAACGATTTCAACCAAAATGCAGACTTATTGAAATTTGCAAAAAACTTGGTGATATTTTAGGGTTCCCATACATAGTTCGAAAATCCATTTTCGGAATGTCAATCTCTCTCACACTACTTTAATGGTAGCACGAACGAAGGTCGATGTTTGAAAAATTATTTTCCTTTGAAATTAATCGAACAATTCATTAATTCTCGGAAGAGGATACTTATTATTTATAGTGATCTTATTCCATTGGCGATAGTCAATACACATTCTTAAGTACCCATCTTCATTTTTCACAAACAATACCAGAACACCCCACGAACATATGTTTGATTTAATAAAACCCTTGTCTAGCAAATCCTTAAGTTGATCTTTCAATTCCTTCAATTCGGTTGGATCCATCTGACAAGGAGGGATAGATATAGGGTTAGTATCCAGCATAAGATCAATGTCAAAATCTATTTGTCATTTGGGAGGAATACCAAGAAAATCATTAAGAAAGACTTCATAAAATTTCCTCACAACGGGGACCGACTCCAATGGAGGGACCTCGGTTCAAAATCGTTTACCCTAACAATGTGTTACATGCACCCCTTTGCAATCATCTTTCTATCTTTTATGTATTATAGAAATTGACCTCTAGTAATAATGTTTCACTCTTTCCAATCTACAATGGATTCTTTTGGGAATTTGAATCTAATTACCATAGTTCTACAATCAATGGAGGCATAACATGGATACAACAAATCCATGCCCAACATTACATCGAAATCAAGCATGACTATTTCTACCAAATCAACCACAATGACTCTATGAGATGGTGAAATAGGACAACTCCTATAGACTCTCTTATCTTATACCGAGTCACCAACTTAGGTAGAAAGCAAAAAAGGTTCATCTACACATCGGTGGGTACATCAAATTTGATAGCCACTAAAGGAGTTACAAAAAACAAAGTTGCATCGGGGCTGACAATGTATAAACATTAATTGACAATACTTTCAACATACCGGTAAAAACATCTGGAGGTATCTCTTGATCAAATCAAGATTGGAGAGCATATAAATGATTCTTCTTTGGAGAATCATCATTAGAACAACTTGCTTGTGCTTGTTTGTTCTCCCTCCCTTGAGCTCTTAAAATGGGACAATCACTTTTCATATGAAGACTTTTCCAACCACTAAAGCAATTACCCGTGCCAACTAGTCACTTGTCTTCATTCTTTGTACCACACTTATCATCAACTAATCCTACATTTTTGTATTGCTAAATTCAAGTAGTAGTTCATATAGCCGGGAAGCCTATATTCCATGAACATATGAAACATATAGAGGTGGGTTGTCAATTTGTAAGGAACAACTTGCAATATTGGATCATTAATATTAAATATGTCTCAACCATGAACAATTAGTTGATTCGCTCACTAAGTACTTGACAAAGTTGGCTATGATGTTAACAACTATGCATGGTTAGAGATTTAGTTAGTTTGTTAGTTTTGTATAAATTAGTTAGTCTTGTACTCTTACTCACTTTCATTCAATAATACAAAAGTTATTTTTCTCCTCTCTCGTTTCTATTTCTTCAGCTTTTCTTCTTTCTCAAGCTTTGATTGAAGCTCAAGTGAGTTCATCAATGAAGTTTTTGTCTTAGTGACTGATGGAACAAGAACTTATGTTATTACTATGTGATCCATTGCAAGTTTTGGGTTCTTGGATTCTATTAATTAAATACCTTCTCTGTTTTAGGATGTAGTATAATACAATATGATTATCTAATTAATACTTAATTAATTAAATATTTTATAATATTATGATTGAATGTAGGGGTAAAATAGTAATCTAAATTTGAATTTTGTACTTCTCCACTTTTAATAATAATATATGAATAATATTATATTATATGATATGATATGATGATGACGATATATACATTGTTTTATCTATCACAACTTTTCAAATTCTTCCATTATGAGAATTATGAGCATAACTAAAATCAATATCAAGGTACTCATATATCAAGAATATAATAATTTAATTATTTAAGGACTTAAAGACTTAAATTCTTCCATTATATAATTAAAATATTTATATTTAATTAGATAATTAATTAAATTAGTAAAAGAACAATATGGTAATTTAACTTTTCACTTTGGAGCTTCCCACTTACCCTTCGTTTAATCTTTCATCCTCATTTGTGGTGTATATTAGAATATGTATCCTTGTTAGGTTTGATTCTTTTGGGCTTAGGCTATGTTGGAGAATTTGATGCCCTGGACAGTATTTTATTGCCCTTGTAGTTGTGATATGCTACCTGTAGGGCTTCTATTGGGTTGTTCATCTTATATTGGTGCTTATGACCTTGGTGGCTCATCATAGCCATACGTTAGCACTAGATGTGCTTAGTTATTGATAGGAGAAGTATGATTGGGGTAAGGCGTCGTTCGTTGAATTTTTCTCCCCCTTTTATTTATTCAGAATCTTTTCTGGTCACTTTGCTTGTTTTTAGTTGTAGGCTAGTTATGATCCTTTGATCTTTGACTATATTGTTGGCCCGGGGTCATGTTGAGGACTATTTGGATGACAAGTAAGTACTTTCTTCCTTGATAACATGGTTTGATTAGAATTATTTGTATATTATTGCTAGTGCCTTATTTCAATGTTGGTGATGGCATGCATTGCATTTGTTGTTCACCATCACGTATTTTATGGAATGATCCTGGCTCATAATTTTTTGTTCATAGAGAAATAATATTTTCACTTGACTTTTATTCTAAACTGGCTTTAGTGGGAGTCGTACCAGTTGCATCACTAGATTTATTGAGCTTGAGACTTATGAGTCATCGTTAACATGCTCTTTTTTCTTCTTGAGACACTACACACATCTGGGATATGCTTAGTTCTAAACTGAGTAGCTGACACGTTGACGTTCTTTAATTTTTGATTTTTTCTACCCTTGATTCTCTATAGAGTTGATCCCTACTATTTGCATATTAAAGTTCTGGTCTTCTCATCTATGTAGTCGATTAATTGCAAGACCTGGATTCAGGCCCAATCAATGTATACAAACTTCCCATTTCCAGTTTGACCCATCTAACCATGAGTCTCACAATATGGAGGTAGGTGTTTACACTTGGTTACTAATGGTCCTACTGCATACTCTGCATTCATATACATTGCTTATCACCAATATACTTGTTTTTTGTTGCACCCTTAAGTATATGGGCATATATGCCTATTGTTTTAGCTTCCAAGCTTATGGGGGTCAGACTAGGTTATTATTTGATTATATTATGTTCTCCGTTGTTATTAATCGGTTAGCTGATTGGATTTTTCTTTATAATTTTGGTTGTTAATCCTCCTGACCAGGGGTAGTTGACTTTGTATCTTAGTTTGATTGTGATTAGGTTGTCGTCTTGAATTCCAGGTATGTTCTTGACTTGGTTCCTTATTGTTTTGTGTACTATTTATGCTCCTTATTGCTTATCTGTTATGTAATCTCATGTTTAGTATATGTGCTACACTTTCATTATTACTTGTTGCTTACACTTGTCTTATCTTTGATCTTAGTCGACCATGAGTACCATTTTTGGTACTCATACTACACTTCTACTTCATGTAGATCATAGTTTGGGTTCTCACTTTTAATTTGGAGTTACGGAGCATATTAGAGTTCGAAAACTAGGATGAGATCCTGGCATTCAGTAGAGTCACTGGTTTATGTCTGCTTTGGCTAGACTTAGAGTTGACACCCATTTTGACAGAGTTATAACCCATCTCTATATGTCTATTCGATTAATATATTTTAAAACATATCTCTTCAGTTATATGCTCACAATTATGTATAAATTTTATATATACTTCAGTAATTCATAATTTATAAAATTATTATTATTATATTAATTGATTGCTAAATTCAAAATAATTAATTTGTTTTTCAAAGTGTAGGTGTCTTTTCTGGTAGAAAATGTATTTATTTATATGAAAATTTATATTCATTTATTTAAATATATGTAGCATATCTTATTAATTAAATAGCAATCTTTTTAATGTTCCTCCAAATTATTTAAATCATAACCTATTCTTTCAAATTTATTTCAATTCTAGAATTCTTTATTTAATTTGAAGTCAAATCCTACACAAGAACTTGTCAATTTTGATCTATTTTGATCCAAATTAAGTTGAGCCTTCTCAATCCTACGATGATAAAATCCTACTCTTTTTCCATCTTGTCTCTTCCTCTCTTACGCCGCCGCTCCACTTTCACTTTGATGAAGCTCCACAGTGGAAAACCCTACTAATCCCCATCTAATGTGATAAACAATTTCCGCTTCACCCTCTCTATCCTCGTTCCCGATTGATGTGTCTCTTTTTTCTACCGATGCTCCACCCTATCTCCGGCAAAAACCAATAGAAAACTCTTTCTCTTCCTTTTCCCTTTCGCTCCTCTGCCTCCCTCTCCTTGATCTCTGACCATCTTCATCGGCAAAAGAAACCACCCACAGATCTCTTTTCCACTAGTAACTATGGCACCAAAAAGTTGTAGTCGGATCAATCGAAGCTTCAAAATATTATTGTGTTTAAGACAGATCCACATAAGGTATGTCCCTCTAACCTAAGTGCCACCTCTTCCCTACAATATTCTATTTTTTTTAGTATACAATTTGTTGATTCAGTTCTTTCATTACCATTTATGTTTTTAGTCTTAGTGTGCTGAAATTTCAATTTTTGAGAATTTGTATAATCTATATTCATCTATGACCAATTTGGTATTTCCTAATTTTGACTCTCTTTTAATTATGTTCAAATAATTGTTAAATGTGTCATTATTGACCGATTCTCTTTGAAATTTGAGTTGATACAATTTTAGATGTTTTGCTTTTGTTGATTCTCATAATGCTTAAACATACGATTAGTATTTGGTTATTTTAGGTACCTTTATATGTAATTGATTCTATCTGTCTCCACACTTCCATTTAACTTCGTGGAATTGTTTGATTTAGAATAATTCTGGAATTTAACTTAAATGTGGTAAGGTTGTCACTTATAAAAGAATGATTATGTGAAGATCTTGATATTTGAGTACTCTTTGGTCACTTTAATTAGCTTAATTCTTTTCTTTTAACTTTAACAACCTATTTGGAAGACTATTAATATTATTTCTTTGTTATTAATTTGAGTTTCAAATGTGTATGATTTTGGTAAATTTCAATATGCTTTCGATTCCTTAATTATGCTTTACTGGTTTATATTCATAAAAATGGGTTTTACTTGTGCTATCAATGGTAAAATATAACATGCGTAATTGATTTATTATGGTTATACTTCTTAATCTATCTATAGTAACACTAATCTAATTTTTGTCTTGGACTGATTTGTTCATCTTAATAACGATAAGCTTGTTTATTGATAGATTTTCTCCAGATTCCTCTCATTAAGTCTATGATTGACTATACTATTTTCTATATCATCATGCTATATAACTCTTCCTTTGGAAACTTTTTAACACTCTTGACATGAGAACACACTTTTTCTTTCTCACTTGAGCATACTCTCAAAAGCAATAGAGATTCTGACATATTACTCTAAGAAGTTTCTTCATTTGGAATACTTCACAAGGCTGGACTTCAAGTTTTCATATCAATTTTTGCGTTGCTTAATAACTTATCTACATCATTGGTTTGTAATTATTACTATAATGTTATTAATTATTTCATATACTATAGTTTTAATTTAAGTATTGTTTATGCATAAATTTATATTAACTTTGAAGGAAGTACCCAGGTTAGATTTCTTTTCCTTCTCCCTAATGTTGGATAAGGTTAACCTTTAAATATCTTTTGATTGATATATGAAGTCATTGTTTGGAAATTTCGATTATTAATTGTTATTATATTTAACTACGTGATCGATATGTGAAGTCATTGTCGAACTTAGCTTCCACGTTATTCATGTTTTTACACTATGACTTATATATGTTCGATTATGTATGCGGCACAACTCTATAATGATCCTTCACTAATTATTTGTGTTTTCAAGCATGCCAAATTACTAAATTAGAGGCCAATTTGAGACTTTACCTGGGACACAAGATGCCTTTTAGGACGTCTAGTTTTATGATTTCCTTAGTTCATTTTAGCATCTTAATAATAAAGGAACTTAAAAGGGGGTAGCGGTAGATAGTCCCTTTCGTAAATGATGTAAATTGACTAGAGCAGAAAATTACGAGCTCTAATTTATCTTCCGATTACTAAGTCAGGCGTTGTTCCAAAAAGGATAGTTGTAGGTTTAAATTTAATTTGTCTTGTCTTTTTAATTAATTATTTTTATTTATTTTGGTAAATAACTAATTAAAATAGTGTTTCTCCTATATATTTGTATTGATTTTTTCTTCTTAATTGTCTTCTCTATTTATAAACCATACTCAGAAGAATCATAAAAGAGTTGCCACATCGTTGAAAACTTAATTTAGCAAAAAAATGGGAGAGATACTTAGTATTTGTATTTTATTCAAATACAACCTATACTTATTTTATTTATAACATCCTTGTACTCTTATTTTGATTAAACTTGATTATTGACTAATGGATTGTTCCTTTTATTACATTTATGTTTATTACCCTTTCTTTGCTTAGTTATAAGTTTTACGCTTCTTGTTATCATCTTTCACTAGGTATCTTGTTACCTATGACTCTAAGCTCATGGTTAGACTTACCTATTTGTTGGGTGTAGCAGGTTCCATCATGACCCAAGAAATTGGATTGTGACAAGTTGGTATTAGAGTTATAGGTTTGCTGACATCATTTGTTTGAGAGTAAATGTGTATTAGAGTCCTACTTATTTGTGAGGGGACGTCTGTATCAAATTATTGGGAGGTTATTCCATCATTAACTGATTATTTATTTTTGCTTCAATTAACCTCTAAAATAGATTCTTTAGAATCTGCACTTTATTAGATTGATAGAACAAGGTACTTACTGCATATGGAAGAAGCATCAACATATTCCATCACAGTCTCAGTACGTGGTCAGGTTAGAAGGCCTTAGTTGGGAATAAACATTGAATCAGAGGCATTATTCAGCATTTAGAGAGATTGGGGTTATCCGAAGATCAAACATAATCATTGACTACCTCGATTCCTCAAGATTCAGTATTATGAGGTTTGGGATTTTTCAAGGGTACACCACAAACATGTGTGGTTCCTAATGCAGTGAGTGCTTCTCAGGATAGAGTTGGGTTCAACAGTCCCTAGTAGGGCTCGTCGAGTATTTTGAGTATATCATGTGATTTTAGAGTAGGATAGGCTTAGTCTAACATATTTTTTTTCAGATTGAGATTTTAGTCAGGGGTTGATCGATAGGTTAGCCTTGCCACTCAGGTTGGCATAGGAAAATCTTGTATTAACGAGATTTACATTTATCTAGGTTGCTAGCCATATGAGGGCTATGGAGCAGGTATATATTAAGTCTTACAAAGAGAGAGACAGTGGTATGAGGCCTCGCAATCAGTACAATAGTGATAACATTCCATTTATAGGTGGGTGTCATCTTAGTGAGAGTCATGTCTCTTCTTAACCTATCACGCCTATGGTGCGGCATCTCAAGTTCTAGGAGGATATGAGGTAGGTAGTGGTACTATGGAAGTAAATTCTCTGGTCATATTTATCATGGTGACCATCTTAGACCTGCCATTGTTGGTCTCACATTACTCAAGTTAGGTACACTTGGTGATGAATGATATGAGTATGGTGAAGTAGGACACTATGTAAAAGATTGTCACAAACTCCAATTTAGATGGGTAAGGGTTGTTCCTAGTTTAGCAGATGTAGGCAGGATAGCTCATCACATCCTTAATGTTAAGCTTTTACTTTAGGGGTTTCCACAATTATTGAGAGTTTGACAACTAGTTAAAGAGTGCCCCGGGTGGAAGTTGATCTCCCAGGAATTGCCACCCTATGATATTCCTCGGGATATAGTGGATGGACTATGTTGTATCTATGGAGATCATGTAAATCGATTTAGATTTTGTCCCAAACATTGAACAATGATGAGAGGTTTTTAGCTATGTCAATTTGTTGATTGATGATACCTTTAGTTATAGGTTGTGTCTTTGGTGTTGTTGGTTCTACTTCAAGTGCTCAAGATAAGGTCGGTCTTGATCCATTCTATGTTTTTCTAAGCTACTTAAAGTTTGAGGATCCAGGTATTCCTTCTTTGGTTGTAATTTTGTGGGTCTTATCCTTTTGTTACTATTTTGTGTGATTTGGGGTTTTTGATGCCTCTTCGGGTTTATTTGGCTTGTTATGACATCTTCATTTGAGGATTTTGTACGTCATTTACCTCATTTGTTGGTTTTTTTTAATAGTTGATTTACTAGGCCATGTTTCTTAGAAAAGGAGTAATAGTTGAGTAGCTCACCGCGCCTTTGCCTTGGTTATTTTGTTGTGTTGGCGATCTTGGGATTACTGGTTGCCTTTTATCAACTTTTATTATGTGTTTTGACGATGATTCCAATATTGGTTGATTAGTGTTTGTACCAGTTTTTCCCAATTGAGATTTGTGTATTGCGGGGCCTAGTTGGTTTAGGAGGTTGACTTAGTTGTATATGTCGTCCTTTTAAGTAGTAGCTTGGGGATTACTAGTTGTGTGAGTGGTAGTTTAGTCTTTTTTGGTTTTGTGGTAGTCCTAGTTGGCCACTTTAATTTTTCGCCTTTGTGGATTCTCGAATGTGAACTTCTAACACCTAAAAGCTAGTCAAATAGGCTAAGGCATGCTAGTACCTCCTTGAACTAGTTTCCGAATGTCATGGACAATCTTTGAATTTTTGATTTATTGACTTCCTAAATGAATTATATTCATTAAAATGGACCTTAAAACGGTGTCTAAACCTTATGACACTTATGTTAGGCTCTAGAACACATCTTGGATTTTTGAAGTTCTTGTTCACGATATGGTCTTGTTTCATCTTGGTTGATAGATTTTGTGGTTTGTGATGGGATTTGGAATCCTTGGTCCACTATTGTCCAGATTACTATGTTGATACGATGTCTACCATTTTGATTTCCATTAAACTCGAGTGGTTAGTTAGGATTTATGGTGGAGAGTATCTTGTAGGCTCAAGGTGTAAGTTTTATTTAAAAATTACATTGCTTGGAGTAGGTCATTGGATATGGTATCTATGCAATCATGTCGTTCACACAATGATAGTTTTTTTATTAGTGTAGACAGTTTTAAAAGATTATGTCTTAACTGGATTTGTTGGATTTTGAGTATCAAGAATGGATTTTTGTCTTTACATTGGGGCTGCATTCCTTGTTATGGCACATCTTACTTCTTGATGCTTAGGTGAAGCATGTAATTATCCCAACGTTTGGGTTGTATGGGCTTGTAGGCACGTTTCATATGGTACTGGAGATGTCAAGGATATCTAAGGATCAATAAACACTTTTGATTGCCAGAAGATGTTAGATTTTGATAAGGTGAGTATTCTTATCGGTGATGTTGGGTTTCTCAAATGAATATGGCATTTTTAGGGAAATATGATTCTAATGCAAGCAAGTTGGATCACAAAAAAGAATTGGAGAAGTTTTGGGTGTTGTGAAGTGGACATTAGGATCTTATTCTAAGACTAAATTCAAAATTAGCGTTGTTCGTATCACAAGCGTGTCTGTGAGTTTTTCATAGGATGCAGAACGGATATCCTCGTCTTTTCATGCCTTAAGGATATAACTCTTCTTCAAATCTTAAGGAAAAAACCCCTTTTAGTAGTGGATATTGCGTAATGATCATTCAAGCCATTTCCTTTTCAACATTTAGAGCTTTCGTGTTAAGATCCAAAATCATTTATGTTTTGCGAGGACTGATAATTTAGTTGTTGGGTAGTTTATTTTTAGTTTTTGCAAGTTTTCATGTTTTGGAGCCTTTGAAACTTGAATGGTTTATTTCCGTTAAAATTTCATGAATACGACAATAGAATGCAATTCTAACAGTTTCATTGGCTCCAAAAGGGACATTTTACGCTACGCGAGGATTCTGGTGTGAGTTTGTGCCGTTAGGCATTTTTACTTTGAAGCTTAAGCCAAATTCTGACTTCATTCAATAATTTTGGTAAACAGGCTCAGATGAGAATTTTCATTAGTCTTGGTGGCTTCATAATGTTAAGTTTGCTTATAAACAACCCTTTGTAGAGTTCCCAAGGCTTTCAATTTCATTCTGAGCCTTTTTATTGTTTTTGACTTAAAATGCAGCTTGGTTATGGGCTCTAGTTTTCAATGAGATAACTTCATATGGTTGTTTTGATGGTTCTGTTGAACCTGGTTCGCCAGATTTAGTGGGGTAGAATATCTGGTTTATTTTCATTAGGTATAGCAATAATCTTGATGGTCCGTTCAACGATTTTAGAAAATAACAAAATCTACTATTGCTAATACTAACTTTTAGAGGATGTGTTTGACTTACAAAGACTAGATTGATTCTATTTAAATCCTAATTTTGCATCTACAACCCTCATTTTCAATACGTAATTTCTTGAGTTATAGTATTTTGATTGGGATGATTATAGTTGTGTAGGTTCAAGGTTGTTCATGTCTACGTCTTGGAGTGATCAGGGAAGTTTGGAAGTTATTATTATGAGGTAATTTTTTCCCTAAAGGGGATGCCTATGTTTTATTTTGATCTTTAATGGTGATTTTATTGCATGTTCAATTTAAGCACATTTCAGAGCTTGGATTAATCCCATTTTGGGGGCACAAGTTTCTTGAGCTGTTTTAGAACTTTTTACAGATCTATTTTGGGTCTATTTCCAACTATTGAAAATTTAGTGTCTATAGTTTGTAATGACGTTGTAATCAATAATTTAACAGCATCGCGGTGTTTAAAGGCATTTCATAAGTGCATAACTCATGAACAATGGATTTAGAGCATGTGTGATCGACTTTGAGGTAGGCTTAGGTCTATTTATTTGATTAGAATTTTTAGATAATGTATAGTATATGCTTCATGTGAATTAGGATTGTATATATTTGTTGAGTATTATTACTATGTTATTCATTCTATCTTTTCTTTATTTCATTGGAGATTTGGGCCTCTTGTGGGTGTTGAGATCATTAGTGTAGGCTTTTAGCCTCTTCGGTGATATAGATTACCATGTTTATCCTTCTTACGCTTGACATTTATTGCCATAGGCTAGGTTTTAGAATTACATTCCATAGAACGTGTTATATCGCCTTTGTAGTTCTGAATGGAACTAGCTAGGCCTTCAGAACAAAGGAGATAATTTTCATGCTTCAGATGATCTAGCCAATTCTATATACAAATATCTAATTTTCTTCTATTATATATAAAGGCGTAAGGGTGAAGGCCCATTTAGCGCCTTTCAAAAGTTAAGCGGTTATGGTGACTTTAGAAAGGCTACTAAGGACTGGATGAAGAATGAAAAACGTCAGCTAAAGCCTAGGGATATGATTTGCAGATGCGATCATGAATCAACTATAGAAAATATTCAACTACCGACATACAAATCAGAACGTCATCTTCCAAGGTTAGGGTATTTCTTAATTATGAGCCTACTCAAATCAGAACTACACTAGTTAATTCTCTTTGTCCGGCCGACTTGTTGCAACCTTCAAATTTCCTTCTGACATCCCAAGTCTACAAGTGGGCCCTCTTGGAAACCCACAACCTTGGCTTTTTAGAGAATCTCGCTCCTGTGTCGTAGGACTTGTAGCTCGGCAGCCCACCGGGTGGGTTTGTTTATCTTTCTAGTTCCGAGTGTCTTCTTCGATAGTAATAGCGGCCCATAGGTGTGAGATGTACCTTGCGGGGGGTGGAGGGCACTTGGACATAAGTTTCCATTTATTCTATGGTCAATTCGTCGGTCGGTGCAAGGCCAAAAATCGGAATACAATGATTTCGCTCTTTCCCATTCTTCACTTCAGAGCATGTCCCTCATTGTGGTCAGTACTCCATATTGTCGGACAGTGAAGCTTACACTTCTTTACTAATTATGACGGTTCATCACGGACTCTTTCCTCCTCCTTTTCTACTTACTCGTAGGGGTCGGGACCCCCAAAAAGGGGGATCGAGTCGACTGAACATCTCAGCCTTTGGTAGGAACTTCTCCAGTGATTTCCCTACATTTTACTAGATCATTCTTATACTAAGACTACGACATTGAAGAAGCACGCTCACTCTCATTCCAGGAATTACAGAAAGACATTTTGTCCGGTAATGAAGTTCAAATTTCTCGACATGCTTTCTCTCTTATCTTGGAGTTGGCAGTCATTCTTTACTTCGTTCGAGAATCAACTGCACATGAATAGGCTCTTCCTTAGGCCTTCAAGGATGGAGATGACTTGGTGAAAGGAATCTATGAGAGATAGTTCTTGAACTACGTTACGACCAACACGGAACCAACTTGTTGGGACGCTTTTCTACTTGACTAATTATCGCATCTATTTGATTCATACGAGCTTGGTTAGGTCAGTATTTGTACCATCGCATCTATTTGATGTAATATAGTATAAAGGATGAAGGTGAAAAATTATCATTTAAAGTAGATGAAGCTTCTGTAGCTTAAAGTATGGATTTCCAGCAAGAAATCAATTGAAGATTGGTGTTGGGTTACTCGAAAATCAAATTTTATCCTGTCCTGACAAAATCACTTTTTATGATTACATCAACAATAATCCAGAAAGTGGATCTATTTTGTTTTCTTCTCTTTCAAGAAAAGGAAAATTGTATTTCCTGGATCATTTTACATTTCAATTTGAACTAAGCATTCTATGTCCAACTCTATGTATTCCTTACCAACATATGCATTTGATCATATATGTATATTATCTAGTCCAACAAACAAATAATACAAAAGAACGAGGTTTGGGTGTGATTCTGTCCCTAAAGGGAGTTTGTCGAGGGTAAGAATGAGAATCAAATCGATGGAATCACAAAGATCTATTCACTTATATAGAAGAAGAATCGAAAATGGAGAGCATGGTTCATGTAGCAGTGAAAGAGTCAGCCGCCTTTTATGAAGTTCGGGCTTTCGAGATTGAATCATAGCCAAAGTCTTTTCCACGTTTATAAAGACTGGTTTGAAAGGACTAGGAAAGATCAATTGTTCTCTCTTCTTCAAGGATTCAGGGAGAAAAAGAGAGTAATGACATCGTACGGTGTCGCTACCCTAGAAAGGATTATGTGATTAGCTTACTTGAACGAATTCATTCTCTTTGTTGTGAACAAGAGAAAGCTCTACAGATGAAGAAGGCGATGGGTAAATGTTTTTTTGAGTTCATACAAGGATCTAGAGAAAGGCTTTTTTCTCTTCTCGCGGAAGGCGCATGGGTTTACTCTATTTCTTTTTAAGAGTTAGCCAGTGAGAAGGAAATGCTAGTGCTCAGAAATTCTGCTGACATTGAGCTTAAACGAGCTTCTACCATTAAAAGAGAAGAGAGCTTCGTGACTTCCGGGCTTATCTCTTTTCTGGTGCAGATGAATAAATGGGTATTTTCTCATTCAGTTGTTGCTCTTGGGAAAGAAGTTTCATTTACATTTGTAAGCTTGAACGAAGTGAGAGGGTGGATGTTATTCAGTTGGACACCTACAGGGAAAGGGAAATTCATTTTATTGCCTTCCTGGGTCTCGGCTCTTTCCCTTATCCCATGCATGGGGAAAAATTCACTGCCAACTCTTTCAACAAATACTCTCTTGGGCCGCAGGAAGAGCATCACTTTGTGTATATTCAAAGATCCGAGACTTCAAGTGTTGTTGGTGACATTTTTTTCCCGTCCCTACTCTCCTATCTCTCAGACCATTGTTAAGCTCTAAATTAGTGTGATTAAACTGTGAATCAAGTCGGAAAAAAGAAGTCCAGCTCCAGGCTTTAAAGAAGAGAAGAAAGAATTTGTTTATAGGGAAATGCTTTAGGAAAGACAGATCCCAAGTTTCGTAAATACGTGCCTACTGATGGAAGCCTTTCTCCATAAAGTGCGCTATTGGAGGGATCCTTCCCTTCGATGTATGTTGGAGGGTCAGCTTCTACTTACTTACTTCTAGAATTGAAGGTTGGCAAGGAAGACCCACTCATGTTCTATTCTAAGCCATGCCACAAATACAATATACCAATGTTAGCAAATGAAATTCTTCAGAAGAAGAGTCTGTAGGGGCAACAAATATATTTTCCAAATAAGTCAAAATCTTAGCGTAAGCTCTTCCTTTTCTAGCTATTCCTATGTCAAAGGAAGAGCTTCCACTAAGATTTTGACTAATTTGGAAACTAGATTTGCTGCCTCGGAAGACTCTTCTTTTGAGGAATCTAATTCGCTAACATTGTATAATGAATTTTCCGCATGAGGAAGGGCCTAGAAGATCCAAGAATCCCAAGAAAAATAAATAAGACGAACAATTAATGAGAGACGGTCATAATAAACTTTACAAGTTATTTTTTTTGATGCAATTGAAGGCAAAGAGGGAAGATTTCATGAGAATTGCTTCCTCTAGGGCTTGTATTGGGTTGTTTATCTTGTGTTGGTTCTTGATACTTTAGTGGCTCATCGTAGACATAGGTTGGAACTTGTTGTGCTTAGTCATATACTAGAGTAGTACAAGTGTGGTAAGGGATCACCCCTTGAGTCTCCCCCACCCCCCTTTGATTGACTCAGTAGCTTTGCTTGGTACCTTCGCAGGCTTGCTATGGTTCTTTGAAGTTTCATTTTGTTGTTGGGCCCGAGGCTGTGTTTGGAGACAAGTTGGATCCCAGGTTAGTACTTCTCTCCTTGGTATCGTGATTTGATTGGACTAACATTTTTTTATTTCTAGTGCCTTATTTTTTCATTATAACATATTTTTTGGTACGATCCTAGCTCATGCATTGGCTCATCATTGACATTGAGAAATAGTGTTTTCACTCTACTTTTATTCACACTGGATTTAACAAGAGATGTACCACATGGATCACTAGATTTATTAATTTTAATGATTAAGAAATGTCGTTGACTTGCTCCTTTTCTACTTGGGACAGTAGAGGCTTATGGTATGTGCTCAGATTTTATGACTAGCTAGTGCTTTGATTTCTGTCTGGTATAATTTTGGCTACTCGTGGTCCTTTATGGAGTTAATTCCTACTATCCGTAGAGTAAGGGTCTGTTCTTATCCTTTATGGAGTCGATATGTTGTAAGACCTAGATTCTCTCTCATCTATGTAAAAACAAATCAACCTAACACCGTACAAAAATCTCTCTTTCAAGAAGATATGAAAATTAGAATTGAACCAATTTCTTCATCGGGTAAACTACAACAATCAAAAGTAAATTCCATACATCAAACTATCTACCCATTTCAGTTGATCTCTTCAAGCATCAATCAAAGATCTAAACTAGGATTAAGTTTTCAAACTTAAGCCATAAATTAATCTCATGCTAAATAACTCAAACCATAAGTGTGCAATAGTAAAATAGAGTAAGACACACGACCTACAAAATTAAATAAACACCCAACCCCATAATTAGACCCTTAGATTTGGGGTTTTAGCACAACGTCATAATAAGAAAAAAATTATACCAACGAAGTTGTAGACATTAATGTGTTGATGATAAACAAATAATTTTCAACACTCACTTCAATTTCAACAATCAATTATCAATTAGAAAAGTTTTGCAAAAACCCTTAAACTAAGAGAAAGGGCAAAAAGTTCAAAAACTCAATAATAATCTGATAGATGAATTTTTCAAAAAATAATTTCAAGATCCATTTTTTCTATCCTTTGAGCTATATATAGTTTCCCAAAAGATTAGTGAGAAATTCCATTCGCGACCTGATCGGAAACGTTTATCAAGTCACTTTTCCGTTCAGTGGATCACCATTTTCTCTTGAGATCTCCCTTCATTTGCTTTAAGCTTTAGGCTATTTGATCCTCAGTTCGTTAACTCAATTGATTTGGTTTTTCACATTCGACGACTGAGCGATTACAATCTTGTTCACCCATTGAGCCTTCAATTTAACTTAAAAGTCTATCATCTTCGGCAATGGAACATCAAACTCGCCCAATAGGTTCAGTAAATTAACGTTTCCACTTTAGTTTGCCAACCTGCCTTAAATATGATCAAACATACATGATCACTTTGAGTGAGGTATGACTTTTTGGGCAATCCACCCTTTTAGGCGATAACCAGCTTAGAGTTCACACTATTTTCAATGTTTGTCCTTTTTTTGTAGATTCATCCTTGCCTTATCCTTTAGCTTTTATACCTGCAAAACAACAACATATCATCAAAATAATACATAAATAGGCATTGAGGACATTAATTGTTGAACGAAAAGTCTACAAATTAGTGAAAATAACAGTCATCATGGTGATGATAAACTAATGTTTTGATCGTTGACGCTTGTATTGAAAACTATTAAAAGAAATAAAGGGAATACTACTTCTTTGTAAAAATCACAAAGAAAGAATTTATGATCTAGATTGCCTAACTTACTCTTTTGTCCCTTTCTGAGGCATTTTAAATATTTTTCCTCCTTTGGTTATAAGACTTGCATCTCAGATATCATCAACTTTCATAATTCTAATAAGCTCCTTTGGTAAAATTTCAATAATATAGTAGAATATATTTGTTTTTTTTAGGTCATTCTGAAAACATTTCCTTTAATTTTTTAAATCCTTCTGTGAGGAAAAGAAATTGTTAAGAATTTACATTAGAGAAAGGCCACATGGTATATCTTTTAGGATTGAATCGAAACGACATGTTAGAAGGCAAATCTTATTTGGTATCATGGGATCATTAGAGTTAGAGTTGTAAATATGGGATAGGATTGTTGGGATGGGCTAGCCTAACTCTTAATTTGATAGGGTTAGGCTATGATTTTTGGAACCCATTTGAGAAAAGGAATTTTTTAGCCCGACCTCAATAAGTGTGCCAACTTTTTGGGCTTGAGAAATATGGATAGGGCCAGTCGGTGGGCCAAATAAAATTAATTAAAAAATAAAAATACAAAAAAGTATTAAAATTAACAAGAGCATAAACTCAAAATCTTATTATGTTTGGAATATTAAATTTAAATACAAAATGTTTTTTATAAAAGATCTACTACGTAAAATAAGAATTCCCAATATATTTCTAACGAATCATTTCATGGGCCATACCCTATGGAATATTGTCATATATTTTGTGTTTTATTATGATCATTAGAAAATAATTAGATTAATATTTATATTTAGCTATTTATGCTTTTACTTGAAATCAAACTCAATAAGTATTATAAAGATAATTTTATTGAGTATTTGATTAACAAGTAGTAACGTTAACACTGTGTAATATTGTTTTGTCGTTATCTATGATAATATTTTCAAATTATCATTTAATTAAAAAAAAAAGAATTGGCTCGCCAAAGCATGTAGCCCACATTTGTTTGAGTATTGCGATCATGATTCTAAAGTTGTAATGACATACCAATATTTTTATTAATATAGTGAGGAATTTGGGTGAATTATAATTTCAATAGGATAAGAATTCAATGTGTAAAAGGTCAATTCCCTAATAATATGAGAATGAAATTGTGCAATGAATATCTATCATTGGATAATTCTTCAGGATCCCATGATCAAGAGGTTGGGCATATGCGTCATGCTGGGGATAATTCTTATTCACACGGTCTTATTCATGCCCTTAGGTGTGACATTTATCTATGCTATCTCAATCTTTGCTCTAGATAAGATTGTCGTGACATGACATCTTGACTCATAGCTTCGCTCATTAATTAGGAGCGGGAAGCTTTACGATTGCACCGATAAAATAGTTTAATTGAGCATTAGGTTCATTTATCCTTCCAGGTTCTTGAATGAGATCTTTTCGGCCCATCGTTGTTGTTGGATGCATCTGGCAACTATAAATCCCCATGAATGATTTATTTTCTCTTGCAAGGAGTTTTTTGGCAACTAGCATAGAACTGATTGTGTTTGGAAAAAAGATCATGTTTTATGTCATTCACCGTTATAGTTTATTGACAAATACGTCGTCATATGGAATGCGGATAAAGGCACAAAGATATTTGTTTGGTTTTTCCAGCCTTAGGGAGATCGTTATTTTAGCTGTTGGTTGTGACACACAAGGTAATATCCTCAGCTCAGCTAAACTTTATCAATTGGAGGAAAAATAGATAAGATTATAGAGAATGAAGATGACACGTAAGAAGTGTTTTGAGTATTCATGGATGGAACTTTTATGTGATAAGAGGTGTAAGATGATCTTAATCAAATTAGTTTACTAGTTTCCGAATCATACTCCTCCACACAATTAAACAACCTTGATTTAGCTCCTCCAATGCCTCTTATCATATAAAACATTTCATCTAGTTGGCAAGAGAAAATAAATCATTCACATGGATTTATAGTTGGAAAATGCATCCAACGATAGTGATGGGGTTGAAAACACCCATTCAAGAACCCGGTAGGAGAAATAGACTTAATGCTCAATCACAACATTTTGTAGCCGCAATTTGTAAAGTTATCTGCTCTTAATTAATGAGCGACATATATAAATCAAGATGCCATGGCACTATAAGCTTACATAGATAAAAGAATGACATAACGTATAGACATGTCACGTTTAATTGCATGAATAAGAGAGTGTGAATCAGAATTCTCCCGAGCATGACGCTGATGGCTAGCTTCCTGATCAGGGGATGCTGAAGAGTTATTCAATGATAGACACACCTCACCTCCATTGAAAGAATTGTATTGATATAATATACATTGCAATTTTTCATTCTTATGTCATTAGCCAATGATTATTTGCCACATTGAATTTCTATCCTATCAAAATTATAATTCACTCAAATTCCTCAATATATTAATAAGTATATTGTAATGTGATTAGAACTATAGAATCGTAATAACAATTCCCAAACAACTTATGTACAATGGAAATATTGAAATAATAAGTAACTAAGATAGAGATAAGAATTGGAATGAAAAGCTTTTAAACACTAGAAGAAGAACAGAGGAACATACATATTTCTCCAATGTGTAACTCTTTTGTGTTAACTCCGAGACTTATTTTACTAATTTATAATTGGGAGTGGGTCCCAAATAGAACTTCTAAACATTTCAATCTACTCAATAATCTTAAATGGATGAGTAGATTCTCATGTTGCCAATTTGGTTCACAACATAATTCATGTTTCTTTCTCTCTGATAATTCAAAACAAGACTAGTATTCTAAAATATCTTTTGGATTCAATCCTAAAAGAAATACTATCTTCACTACCTTTATCTAATCTGGATTCTCATTCATGTGCTTTCCTGACAAGTGGATTTTAAAAAAGAAGGGAAAAACTGATCAAAGTGGATTTTTACAAACAAGTAGTCTTCCCTTTATTGCTCTTAATGGCATTCAAAACAAGCATAAAAATTCAAAACATAAGTTATTAGCATATCTCCAACCTTCCTTTCACGACCCTATTTATTAGGTCATGATGAAACCTATGACACCAACCAGTAGGTAAACCTAACCCTTAACTTGGAGTCACAGGCAATTGTCTACCAAGAGAACGTCAACAAAAAGAAGCATAAAACTTGTAACCAATCTAAGAAAGAGTAATCAACATAAATGTAATACAAGGAACAATCCCAAAACATGGAATCAATCAGCAATCAGGGATATAATGAAAATAAGAGTACAAAGCTATTACGAATACAAAACGATAACAATATGTCACTAAATATGTAAAATTCCAGAAAATGTACTCATCTAGTGAAGAGTCTATTTATTTTTAAGAATGGTTATTGGGGTACATAGGCATCCCAATGTCCAATATTGCATAATATTGGGCATATTAGAGAATATTGGCTTAAGGGTGTTAGTCAATTTCTATGTATTAAGATATACTTTGTTGGTCAAATGCCCCAATTCAAGCCTGTTTAGGAAATGTACCTGCAATGAACACCCTAAGCTAATAAAATTTTCATTCCTTAGATTCCACAATTAGGTATGAGGCTTCCAAGTGTCAAGCGTAGGTACCATAGAACATGATTATTTAAAATGATCATGTAGAGTAGGTAGTGCCCAAGGATATAGTGAGGATCCTTGGGACAACAAGAAATGAGCATCAACACATGTGCAACCCATGTGCAAGCACATGTGCAAGAATATGGTTAGGGCGGTTAGGGGCAAGCGCACATGTGGGTGTCAAGCCATGTGCGTATCAAGCCATGTGGGTGTCAGTTCTCTTGGAATATGTAGCTCTTGAAGGTTTGGATGACGTGAAGAACAATCTTGCTGAACTTGAGGAAGTTCACAAAGAAGGTGTGACCAACCTCAAACTTGAGCTCACTGAAGCTCTCTCTTCTCATCATAGAGAGTTTGAAGACTTGAAATGGTAGGTTGATGAGACTGCCGAGGTGGGGGTTCTTCTCCCGTGACTGCACATGATAGATGTATTGAGGCTTCCAAACCCAAAGAATTTCGTGATGAAAGGAGTACTCAAGATGTTGAGAACTTTTTGTGGCAAATGGATGCCTACTTCAAACATGTTAATATGCACAGTGAGGCTGCAAAAATCCAAACGGCTGCCATGTATTGGACCGATACAGTGATGCTGCGGTGGCGGAGGAAAAAGTCATACATGGACAGGGGGGTTTGTGTTATTGATGATTGTGATCAGTTCAACGAGAAACTTAAGTGATAGTCATATCCACATAATATTGTCCATGAGGCTCATTGAAAGTTGAGGGAGTTGAAACAAACTTCCTCTATTCGGTACTATGTGAAAGAGTTCACAAAGTTGACCCTCTAGATTCTGAGTTTAACAAGAAATGACTTGATGTTATATTTCTTGGATTTCCTCAAAAAATGGGCCAAACAACAAGTCCAAAGGCAACAAGTCCACGACGTGGATGAAGCGATTGCAGTTCCGCTAGCCCAAGATCATGTGTCGAATTATTATTATTATCATGGAAATTGAGTTTCCTTGAGGCATAAGATATCTTATTACCACGTTGCATGAGAAAACAACCCAAACCTACTAGGGATGCGTCAGAATACACGACAAACTGTTCATTTCCCTTCGTAAAGGCAACATCAGAGCGGAGGTAAGCTTTTTCTTCAATCTTTTAAAGTCTTTCTCACAAGCTTCCGTCCACTCAAATTTATCTTTCTTTTTGGTTAGGGCTATCAAATAAGAAGCAATAGAGGAGAATCCTTAACAATTCTCCTAAATTGGCGACTAAGACCAAAAACCTTTTAATATTTGTTGGTGATAATGTTCTACAAAAATTCTTGAAGGAGTCTGTCTTTTTTGGATCAACCTCTACGCCCTTGGTTGACACTATGTGACCTAGGAACGGCAACGATTTCAACCAAAATACAGACTTATTGAAATTTGCGAACGCTTGGTGATATTTTAGAGTTCCCATACGTAGTTCCAAAATCCATTTTGGGAATGTCAATCTCTCTCACACTACTTTGATGGCAGCACGAACGAAGGTCGATGTTTGAAAAGTTATTTTCCTTTGTAATTGATCGAATAAGTCATCAATTCTCGGAAGAGGATATTTATTATTTATAGTGATCTTATTCAATTGGCGATAGTCAATACACATTCTTAAGTACCCATCTTTATTTTTCACAAACAATACCAGAACACCCCACGAAGATATGTTTGGCTGAATAAAACCCTTGTCTAGCAAATCCTTAAGTTGAGCTTTCAATTCCTTCAATTCGGTTGGAGCCATCCGAAAAGGAGGGATACATATAGGGTCAGTATCCAGCATAAGATCAATGACAAAATCTATTTGTCATTTGGGAGGAATACCAAGAAAGTCATTAAGAAAGACTTCATAAAATTTCCTCACTACGGGGACCGACTCCAATAGAGGGACCTCAGTTCAAAATCTTTTACCCTAACAATGTGATACATGCACCCCTTTGCAATCATCTTTCAATCTTTTATGTATTATAGAAATTGACCTCTAGGAATAATGTTTCACCCTTTCAAATCTACAATGGATTCGTGGGAATTTGAATATAATTACCCGAGTTCTACAATCAATGGAGGCATATCATGGATACAACCAATCCATGCCCAACATTACATCGAAATCAAGCATGACTATTTCTACCAAATCAACCACAATGACTCTATGAGATGGTGAAATAGGACAACTCCTATAGACTCTCTTATCTTACACCGAGTTACCAACTGAGGTAGAAAGCAAAAAACGTTCATCTACACATCGGTGAGTACATCAAATTTTCATAGCCACTAAAGGAGTTACAAAAGACAAAGTTGCATCGGGGATGACAATGTATAAACATTAATTGATAATACTTTCAACATACCGATAACAACATCTGGAGGTATCTCTTGATCAAATCGAGATTGGGGAGAATAGAAATGATTCTTCTTTGGAGCATCATAATTAGAACAACTTGCTTGTGCTTGTTTGTTCTCCCTCCCTTGAGCTCTTAAGATGGGACAATCACTTTTCATATGAAGACTTTTCCAACCACTAAAGCAATTACCCGTGCCAACTAGTCACTTGTCTTCATTCTTTGTACCACACTTATCATCAACTAATCCTACATTTTTGTATTGTTATAGTCAAGTAGTAGTTTATATAGCCGGCAAGCCTATATTCCATTAACATATGAAACATATAGAGGTGGGTTGTCAATTTGTAAGGAACAACTTGCAATATTGGATCATTAATATTCAATATGTCTCAACCATGAACAATTAGTTGATGCGCTCACTAAGTACTTGACAAGGATCAACCATATTGCAATACTTTGAAAGTTGGCTATGAGGTTAACACCTATGCATGGTTAGAGATTTAGTTAGTTAGTTAGTTTTGTATAAATTAGTTAGTCTTGTACTCTTACTCACTTTCATTCAATAATACAAAAGTTATTTTTCTCCTCTCTCGTTTCTATTTCTTCAGCTTTTCTTCTTTCTCAAGCTTCGATTGAAGCTCAAGTGAGCTCATCAATGAAGTTTTTGTCTTAGTGACTGATGGAACAAGAACATATGTTATTACTATGTGATCCATAGTATGTTTTGGGTTCTTGGATTCTATAAAGAATATTGGCATTTGCTTAAGTTTGAGTTTGTACGGGCTATAAGTTAGTCATGCTACTGTCTTTATGATATTCAACTAATATCTTCAAGTTATATTTTGTATTCCTGTTTATTGAAGATATTGGTTTTCATTTTATAGGTTACTTACACAAAACTAATTGAAACTAATACAAATAGTTGTTTTCTAGAATCTTTTACTTCAAATCTTTAGTCACTTTTTGAATAATATAAGGGTGTACATCGATCGGTTTGGTTCAATTTATATATTATTAGTTTTTAATTTTTAAATATTCTTAACTAATAGATATTTTTTTTTTTTTTTTTTGGTTTATCAATTTTTTATCTTTAGTGTTTAGAATTTCGATTTAACTATTAAGAAAATGCTCATAAAATTGATATATGATTTCTACAATAATTTTGTGCCACATAAAACAGAAATATTAGTATGTAACATAAAAAGAACAATATAAGTGCAACACAAATAAAAAAAAAATAGGACAATAATGTGAATTGAAGGATAAAGGCAGATATAGTAAATAGTAAGGTACAAATATCAATATTTAATATTTATATAAAGGTCAAGGAGTAAATTAGAACAAACTTAATGGTCATCGGTTTATCTAATATTAAAAATCAAAATCAAATTGGTAACTCGGTAATTTTTTTATAAAACCATTAAAACCTCATTAACACAATAACAATATGCCAATAACATTTTTTGGGTACGATTTTTGCAAACCCCTAATTAATCCACTGATTACGTTCTATGTCCTGTTTGTTGTGCCTCCACAATAAGAATTACATCAAACTTCTTAAGTGATTCAAAAAGATACAACAACTACATATAAAATCATACAAAATCTTGACCATAGGAAATCCACATGTTATATATGAAGGTTTCTTTGTTGAGAAATGTAGTTAGTTTTGATAGACTTCAATGTATATTATCCATTATCAACTAGTGTTGATGCAATGACTTTATGGGATGTTGTAGTAAAAAAGTGAATACATAGAAAAATATTTGTGGAGAAGGCTAGTTTTTTTTTGTTTGAAAAGGTACGGTCTAATAGAAAGACACAGAGAATGTGGTTAGAATAATGTACAAGTGAGTAAAAGAGTTAAAAGGAGATAAAGTTTGATGTCATGTATAATGATCAAAAGACAATGCCATTGGTGATTTTTTATGAAAATCAAATGAACTTTTGAATTTAATCAACACATTTCACAAGAAAAGAATAAAAAATGCTGTTCTAAAGCGTATTTTAATTAACACATTTCCTCCATTTTCATATATTTTTGGCATTTAGAGATTTTTTCTAGAAATGCTAATTTATTTATGACCTGCTGGGAATGACATTTTAGTTGTTAGGTTGTTCTTTTGTGTTTTATGTAAGTTCCCATATTTTTGACCCTTTAAAACATGAATGGTTGACTTTCGTAAAATTTCAAGAACATTGTCTGGATATGCAATATTAACTGTTTAATTACCTCCAAAAGGGCCATTTTAAGCTGAGAGCATGGTTGGTTTGGGGCTCAGCTTTTTGCGCAAGTTTGTGTCATCAGGCATTTTAATATTGAAGCTTAAGCCAAAGTTTGACTTCAGTTAACATTATTCATAAGCATGCTTACATGAGAATTATTTCAACTCTTAGCTCTGGCAGGTCGAGTTTGGTTAAGAACAACCTTTCATACGAATCCCAATGCTTCCAGTTTTGTTTAAAGCCTCTTTTTGGATTTCTGATTCCAATGGAGCTTGAGTGTGGGACTCACTTTTCATTAAGATGACCTTGGATGGAAGTTTCAATGACCTCATTAAGTTTGGATTGCTGAAGTTAGTGTGGCATCATATCTGGTTCATTAGGTCCTAAATTAATCTTGAGGGTTCGTTCAGAGATCTTAAAAAAATAGCAAAGTCTGGTATTGCTGGTGCAGATGTTTAGCTACCAATATTTAGGCTTTTAGGTCCAGATTTGACTTTTGGTGACCAAATTGCTGCTATTTAAATCTCAAAAATTTAAATTCGCCCCTCATTTTCAAAATGCAATTTCATGAGCTATAGAGCTTATATTGAGCTGATTTTAGTTGTGGTAGTTCGGATTTTAGTGTGGCTACATGATTGAGAAATCGGGGAATCTTGGAAGTCATCATTCTGAGAAAACTTCTACCCGAAGGGGCTGCTAAGCATGATCCTTGAGGTTTTATGGTAGTTTTATTGCATGTGTAGTTTTTGCCCATTTCTATGGTCGGATTTGAGTCCATTTTCAGGGCATAAGTTCCTTGTTATATTTAGGACCGTTTGATGGAATCAATTTTATATTTCCAATGTAGGTCCCACATTCCCATTTCGCTCAAGTTTGGTTCCATTTTCAATTACTGAGAATCTAAATTCTAAACATATGCAATGATGTTTTGGTCAATAAATTGATAGTGTGACTATATTTAGAGGCATTTCAGAAATGGATTAGTCATTTGTAATGGATTTCAAGCGCGCATGATAGTCTTTGATGTAGGCTTCAATTTATTTTCTTGATTGGGCATTTTAAATAATGTATAATATAGATTGCATGTGATTTAGGATTCTATTTGCCAGTAATTAGTTCTCTTGCTACTCATTCTATATTTTCTTCATTCCGGATCATTGGTCCTTTATGCGTACTAGGGTTTTTGGACTTATGAGTGATTAACAATGTATAAATAGTAATTAAGCAATTTTCGAATAGTGTATTGCATGCATTGATAATTATTTCATTTAGAAGTCTATTTAGCGATTGTAAATGTTAAAACTTGTCTTGTTGCTACTTGCCGAAACAATGATGTAGTTAATAAGAAAACAATTAAACATAGATTTAGAGATGTACTATCTAATAGTCTAGTGTCGATTGGTGCGAGGGTGAAAACTAAGTCACACATCAATGTGATGCCTAATATGACGTAAAGGTAAGCGTTAGTAAATCATACACACGTAATCGGAACAAGGTGCGGGGTGAAATTTTCTAGATGTCGGACCAAGGATGTAAAGATACATAGCTTATCACTTTGCATGAAATACACTAGGAAAGGATTTCTATTACTAGTATTACCGCGTTATAAACTTGTGGGGAACACATACGCCCTAGTTACTTTCTCATCCTTATAATAATCAAGGTTAACTCTTGCTTACTTGATAAATACATAATCTTAGGAATTTGTTTCACAAATCCCTCCCCCCCCCCCCCTTTGTACTTACTTGTTTCAGAAATACATTGACAAAGATAATATAGTTGTGCGTTAAACTTAAGTCTAAACCATATTTGTCGTGGGATCGACCCCGACATATCAGTTGGGTTCTTTACTTGATAACGATTGTTCATGCTTATTTAAGAAGGTGTAATTTGAGCATATAAATAATTATACATGAAAATAAACCCTTAATACTCTTAACCTTTTGAGAGTAACTAAGAAAATTAATGCATTGTTTTTTAAAAAAAACGAATTATGGTAATTTAACTAAATACCTTCTCTATTTTAGGATTTAGTATAATACAATATGATTATCTATTTAATACTTAATTAATTAAATATTTTATAATATTATGATTGAATGTAGGGGTAAAATAGTAATCTAAATTTGAATTTTGTACTTCTCCACTTTTAATAATAATATATGAATGATATTATATTATATGATATGATATGATGATGACGATATATACATTGTTTTATCTATCACAACTTTTCAAATTCTTCCATTATGAGAATTATGAGCATAACCAAAATCAATATCAAGGTACTCATATATCAAGAATATAATAATTTAATTATTTAAGGACTTAAAGACTTAAATTCTTCCATTATATAATTAAAATATTTATATTTAATTAGATAATTAATCAAATTAGTAAAAGAACAATATGGTAATTTAACTTTTCACTTTGGAGCTTCCCACTTATCCTTCGTTTAATCTTTCATCCTCATTTGTGGTGTATATTAGAATATGTATCCTTGTTAGGTTTGATTCTTTTGGGCTTAGGCTATGTTGGAGAATTTGATGCCCTGGACAGTATTTTATTGCCCTTGTAGTTGTGATATGCTACCTGTAGGGCTTCTATTGGGTTGTTCATCTTATATTGGTGCTTATGACCTTGGTGGCTCATCATAGCCATACGTTAGCACTAGATGTGCTTAGTTATTGATAGGAGAAGTATGATTGGGGTAAGGCGTCGTTCGTTGAATTTTTCTCCCCCTTTTATTTATTCAGAATCTTTTCTGGTCACTTTGCTTGTTTTTAGTTGTAGGCTAGTTATGATCCTTTGATCTTTGACTATATTGTTGGCCCGGGGTCATGTTGAGGACTATTTGGATGACAAGTAAGTACTTTCTTCCTTGATAACATGGTTTGATTAGAATTATTTGTATATTATTGCTAGTGCCTTATTTCAATGTTGGTGATGTCATGCATTGCATTTGTTGTTCACCATCATGTATTTTATGGAATGATCCTGGCTCATAATTTTTTGTTCATAGAGAAATAATATTTTCACTTGACTTTTATTCTAAACTGGCTTTAGTGGGAGTCGTACCAGTTGCATCACTAGATTTATTGAGCTTGAGACTTATGAGTCATCGTTAACATGCTCTTTTTTCTTCTTGAGACACTACACGCATCTGGGATATGCTTAGTTCTAAACTGAGTAGCTGACACGTTGACGTTCTTTAATTTTTGATTTTTGCTACCCTTGATTCTCTATAGAGTTGATCCCTACTATTTGCATATTAAAGTTCTGGTCTTCTCATCTATGTAGTCGATTAATTGCAAGACCTGGATTCAGGCCCAATCAATGTACACAAACTTCCCATTTCCAGTTTGACCCATCTAACCATGAGTCTCACAATATGGAGGTAGGTGTTTACACTTGGTTACTAATGGTCCTACTGCATACTCTGCATTCATATACATTTCTTATCACCAATATACTTGTTTTTTCTTGCACCCTTAAGTATATGGGCATATATGCCTATTGTTTTAGCTTCCAAGCTTATGGGGGTCAGACTAGGTTATTATTTGATTATATTATGTTCTCCGTTGTTATTAATCGGTTAGCTGATTGGATTTTTCTTTAGAATTTTGGTTGTTAATCCTCCTGACCAGGGGTAGTTGACTTTGTATCTTAGTTTGATTGTGATTAGGTTGTCGTCTTGAATTCCAGGTATGTTCTTGACTTGGTTCCTTATTGTTTTGTGTACTATTTATGCTCCTTATTGCTTATCTGTTATGTAATCTCATGTTTAGTATATGTGGTACACTTTCATTATTACTTGTTGCTTACACTTGTCTTATCTTTGATCTTAGTCGACCATGAGTACCATTTTTGGTACTCATACTACAATTCTACTTCATGTAGATCATAGTTTGGGTTCTCACTTTTAATTTGGAGTTACGGAGCATATTAGAGTTCGAAAACTAGGATGAGATCCTGGCATTCAGTAGAGTCACTGGTTTATGTCTGCTTTGGCTAGACTTAGAGTTGACACCCATTTTGACAGAGTTATAACCCATCTCTATATGTCTATTCGATTAATATATTTTAAAACATATCTCTTCAGTTATATGCTCACAATTATGTATAAATTTTATATATACTTCAGTAATTCATAATTTATAAAATTATTATTATTATATTAATTGATTGCTAAATTCAAAATAATTAATTTGTTTTTCAAAGTGTAGGTGTCTTTTCTGGTAGAAAATGTATTTATTTATATGAAAATTTATATTCATTTATTTAAATATATGTAGCATATCTTATTAATTAAATAGCAATCTTTTTAATGTTCCTCCAAATTATTTAAATCATAACCTATTCTTTCAAATTTATTTCAATTCTAGAATTCTTTATTTAATTTGAAGTCAAATCCTACACAAGAACTTGTCAATTTTGATCTATTTTGATCCAAATTAAGTTGAGCCTTCTCAATCCTACGATGATAAAATCCTACTCTTTTTCCATCTTGTCTCTTCCTCTCTTACGCCGCCGCTCCACTTTCACTTTGATGAAGCTCCACAGTGGAAAACCCTACTAATCCCCATCTAATGTGATAAACAATTTCCGCTTCACCCTCTCTATCCTCGTTCCCGATTGATGTGTCTCTTTTTTCTACCGATGCTCCACCCTATCTCCGGCAAAAACCAATAGAAAACTCTTTCTCTTCCTTTTCCTTTTCGCTCCTCTGCCTCCCTCTCCTTGATCTCTGACCATCTTCATCGGCAAAAGAAACCACCCACAGATCTCTTTTCCACTAGTAACTATGGCACCAAAAAGTTGTAGTCGGATCAATCGAAGCTTCAAAATATTATTGTGTTTAAGACAGATCCACATAAGGTATGTCCCTCTAACCTAAGTGCCACCTCTTCCCTACAATATTCTATTTTTTTTAGTATACAATTTGTTGATTCAGTTCTTTCATTACCATTTATGTTTTTAGTCTTAGTGTGCTGAAATTTCAATTTTTGAGAATTTGTATAATCTATATTCATCTATGACCAATTTGGTATTTCCTAATTTTGACTCTCTTTTAATTATGTTCAAATAATTGTTAAATGTGTCATTATTGACCGATTCTCTTTGAAATTTGAGTTGATACAATTTTAGATGTTTTGCTTTTGTTGATTCTCATAATGCTTAAACATACGATTAGTATTTGGTTATTTTAGGTACCTTTATATGTAATTGATTCTATTTGTCTCCACACTTCCATTTAACTTCGTGGAATTGTTTGATTTAGAATAATTCTGGAATTTAACTTAAATGTGGTAAGGTTGTCACTTATAAAAGAATGATTATGTGAAGATCTTGATATTTGAGTACTCTTTGGTCACTTTAATTAGCTTAATTCTTTTCTTTTAACTTTAACAACCTATTTGGAAGACTATTAATATTATTTCTTTGTTATTAATTTTGAGTTTCAAATGTGTATGATTTTGGTAAATTTCAATATGCTTTCGATTCCTTAATTATGCTTTACTGGTTTATATTCATAAAAATGGGTTTTACTTGTGCTATCAATGGTAAAATATAACATGCGTAATTGATTTATTATGGTTATACTTCTTAATCTATCTATAGTAACACTAATCTAATTTTTGTCTTGGACTGATTTTTTCATCTTAATAACGATAAGCTTGTTTATTGATAGATTTTCTCCAGATTCCTCTCATTAAGTCTATGATTGACTATACTATTTTCTATATCATCATGCTCTATAACTCTTCCTTTGGAAACTTTTTAACACTCTTGACATGAGAACACACTTTTACTTTCTCACTTGAGCATACTCTCAAAAGCAATAGAGATTCTGACATATTACTCTAAGAAGTTTCTTCATTTGGAATACTTTACAAGGTTGGACTTCAAGTTTCCATATCAAGTTTTGTGTTGCTTAATAACTTATCTACATAATTGGTTTGTAATTATTACTAGAATGTTATTAATTATTTCATATACTATATTATCAATTTAAGTATTGTTTATGCATAAATTTATATTAACTTTGAAGGAAGTACCTAGGTTAGATTTCTTTTCCTTCTCCCAAGTGTTGGATAAAGTTCACCTTTAAATATCTTTTAATTGATATGTGAAGTCATTGTTTGGAAATTTTGATTATTAATTGTTATTATATTTAACTACGTGATCGATATGTGAAGTCATTGTCGAACTTTTCTTCCACGTTATTCAAGTTTTTACACTATGACTTATATATGTTTGATTATGTATGCTGCACAACTCTATAATGATCCTTCACTAATTATTTGTGTTTTCAAGCATGCCAAATTACTAAATTAGAGGACAATTTGAGACTTTACATGCTAAATATTTGTTTTAGCTATTTTACTTGATGCTTAGGGTCTAATAGGTATCTTACGATTTGTGTAAGTCTAAAATCTACCATTTAGTTAGTCCAATGTCTCTTGGAAATTATACTGGACACAAGATGCCTTTTAGGACGTCTAGTTTCATGATTTCCTTAGTTCAATTTAGCATCTTAATAATAAAGGAAATTAAAAGGGGGGAAGCGGTAGATAGGCCCTTTCGTAAATGATGTAAGTTGACTCGAGCAGAAAATTACAAGCTCTAATTTATCTTCCGATTACTTAGTCAGGTGTTGATCCAAAAAGGATAGTCGTTGGTTTAAATTTAATTTGTCTTGTCTTTTTAATTAATTATTTGTATTTATTTTGGTAAATAAGTAATTAAAATAGTGTTTCTCCTATATATTTTTATTGATTTTTTCTTCTTAATTGTCTTCTCTAGTTATAAACCATACTCAGAAGAATCATAAAAGAGTTGCCACGTCGTTGCAAACTTCATTTAGCAAAAAAATGGGGAGAGATACTTAGTGTTTGTATTTTATTCAAATATAACCTATACTTATTTTATTTGTAACATCCTTGTACTATTATTTTGATTAAACTTGATTACTGACTAATGGATTGTTCCTTTTAATACATTTCTGTTGATTACCCTTTCTTTGCTTAGTTATAAGTTTTACACTTCTTGTTATCAACTTTCGCTTGGTATCTTGTTCCCTATGACTCTAAGATCATGGTTAGACTTACCTATTTGTTGGGTGTAGCAGGTTCCATCATGACCCAAGAAATTGGATTGTGAAATGTTGGTATTAGAGTTATAGGTTTGCTGACATCATTTGTTTGAGAGTAAATGTGTATTGAGTCTTACTTATTTGTTAGGGGACGTTTGTATCATATCATTGGGAGGTTATTCCATCATTATCTGATTATTTATTTTTGCTTCAATTAACCTCTAAAATAGATTCTTTAGAATCTGCACTTTCTTAGATTGATAGAACAAGGTACTCACTGTATATGGAAAAAGCATCAACATATTCCATCACAGTCTCATTACGTGGTCAGGTTAGAAGGCCTTAATTGGGAATAAACATTGAATCATAGGCATTCTTCAGCATTTAGAGAGATTGGGGTTATCCCAAGATCAAACATAATCATTGACTACCTCGATTCCCCAATATTCAGTATTATGAGGTTTGGGATTATTCAAGGGTACACCACAGACATGTGTGGTTCCTAATGCAGTGAGTGCTTCTCACGATAAAGTTTGGTTGAATAGTCCCTAGTAGGGCTCGTCGAGTATTTTGAGTATATCATGTGATTTTAAAGTACGATAATCTTAGTCTAACATATTTTTTTCAGATTGAGATTTTAGTCAGGGTTGATCGATAGGTTAGCCTTGCCACTCAGGTTGGCATAGGAAAATATGATATTAATGAGATTTACATTTATCTAGGTTGTTAGCCATGTGAGGGCTACGGAGATGGTATATATTGAGTCTTACAGGGAGAGTTGTACGAGGCCTCGCAATCAGTACAATAGTGATAACATTCCAGTTCTAGGTGGGTATCATCTTAGTGAGGGTCACGTCTCTTCTTGACCAATCAGGCCTATGGTGCGACATCTCAAGTTCTAGGGGGATATGAGGTAGGTAGTGGTACTATGGAAGTAAATTCTCTGGTCATATTTCTCATGGTGACCATCTTAGACCTACCATTGTTGGGTCTCACAATACTCCAGTTAGGTGCTTATAGCAGGTTACACTTGGTGATGAATGATATGAGTATGGTGAAATAGGCCACTATGTAAAAGATTTTCACAAACTCCAATTAAGATGGGTAGGGGTTTTTCCTAGCTTAGCAGAGGTAGGCAGGATAGCTCATCACATCCTTAATGTCAAGCTTCTACTTTAGGGATTTCCACAATTATGGAGAGTTTGACAACTAGATAAAGAGTGCCCCAGGTGGAAGTTGATCGCCCAGGAATCGCCACCATATGATATTCCTCAGGATATAGTGGATGGACTATTTTGTATCTATGGACATCATGTAAATCGATTTAGATTTTTTCCCAAACATTGGACAATGATGAGAGATTTTTAGCTATGTTAATTTGTTGATTGATGATACCTTTAGTTATAGGTTGTGTCTTTGGTGTTGTTTGTTCTACTTCAAGTGCTCAAGTTAAGGTTGGTCTTGATCCATTCTATGTTTTTCTAAGCCACTTAGAGGTTGAGGATCCAGGAATTCCTTCTTTGGATGTAATTTTGTGGGTCTTATCCTTTTGTTACTATTTTGTGTGATTTGGGGTTTTTGATGCCGATTCGGGTTTATTTGGCTTGTTATGACATCTTTATTTGAGGATTTTGTATGTGATTTTCCTCATTTGTTGTTTTTTTTAATAGGGTATTTACTAGGCCATGTTTCTTAGAATAGGAGTAATAGTTCAGTAGCTCACCGCACCTTTGCCTTGGTTGTTTTGTTGTGTTGGCGATCTTGGGATTACTGGTTGCCTTTTATCAACTTTCATTATGTGTTTTAACTATATTCCAATATTAGTTGATTAGTGTTTGTACCAGGTTTTTCCAGTTGAGATTTGTGTATTGCGGGGCCTAGTTGGTTTAGGAGGTTGCCTTAGTTATATGTCGTCCTTTTAAGTAGTAGCTCGGGGATTGCTAGTTGTGTGAGTGGTAGTTTAGTCTTTTGTTGTTTTGTGGTAGTCCTAGTTGGCCACTTTAATTTTTTGCCTTTGTGGATTCTCGAATGTGAACTTCTGACACCTAAAAGCTAGTCAAATAGGCTAAGGCATGCTAGTACCTCCTCGAACTAGTTTCTGAATGTCATGGACAATCTTGGAAGTTTTGATTTATAGACTTCCTAAATGAATTATATTCATTAAAATGGACCTTAAAACGGAGTCTAAACCTTATGACACTTATGTTAGGCTCTAGAACACATCTTGGATTTTCGAAGTTCTTGTTCATGATATGGTCTTGTTTCATCTTGGTTAATAGATTTTGTGGTTTGTGATGGGAGCTGGAATCCTTGGGCCACTATTGTCTAGATGACTATGTTGATACGATGTCTACCATTTTGATTTCCATTAAACTTGAGTAGGTCATTGGATATGGGCTCTATGCAATCATGTCGTTCACAAAATGATAGTTTTTTTTATTAGTGTAGAAAGGTTTAAAAGATTGTGTCTCAACTGGATTTGTTGGATTTTGAGTATCAAGAATGGATTTTTGTCTTTACCTTGGAGCTGCGTTCCTTGTTATGGCAGATCATGCTTAGGTGAAGCATGTAATTCTCCCAAGGTTTGGGTTGTATGGGCTTGTAGGCACGTTTCAGATGGTGCTAGAGATGTAAAGGATATCTAAGGATCAATAAACACTTTTGATTGCAAGAAGATGTTAGATTTTGATAAGGTGAGTATTCTTATCGGTGATGTTGGGTTTCTCAAATGAATGTGGCATTTTCAGGGAAATCTGATTCTAATGCAAGCAAGTTAGATCACAAAAAAGAATTGGAGAAGTGTTGGGTGTTGTGAAGTGGACTTTAGGATCTTATTCTAAGACTAAATTCTAAATTAGCGTTGTTCGGATCACAACCGTGTCTGTGAGTTTGTCGTAGTATGCAGAACTGATATCCTTGTCTTTTCATGCCTTAAGGATATAACTCCTCTTCAAATTTTAAAGAAAAAATTCCTTTTAGTAGTGGATATTGCGTAATGATCATTCAATCCATTTCCTCCATTTTTCAATGTTTCCAACATTTAGAGCTTTCATGGTAAGATCCAAAGTCATTTATGTTTTGCGAAGACTGATAATTTAGTTGTTGGGTAGTTTATTTTTAGTTTGTGCAAGTTTTCATGTTTTGGAGCCTTTGAAACTTGAATGGTTTATTTTCGTTAAAATTTCATGAATACGACAATAGCATGCAATTCTAACAATTTCATTGGCTCCAAAAGGGACATTTTAGGCTACACGAGGATTCTAGTGTGAGTTTGTGCCGTTAGTCATTTTTGCTTTGAAGCCTAAGCCAAATTTTGACTTCATTCAATAATTTTGGTAAACAGGCTGAGAGGAGATTTCTCATTAGTATTGGTGGCTTCATAATGTTAAGTTTTCTTATAAACAACCCTTTCTAGAGTTCCCAAGGCTTTCAATTTCATTCTGAGCCTTTTTATTGATTTTGACTTAAAATGGAGCTTGGTTATGGGCTCTAGTTTTCAATGAGACAACCTCATATGGTTGTTTTGATGTTTCTATTGAACCTGGTTCGCCAGATTTATTGGGGTAGAATATCTGGTTTAGTTTCATTAGGTCTAGCAATAATCTTGATTGTCCGTTCAAAGATTTTGGAAAATAACAAAATCTAGTATTGTTAATACTGACTTTTAGCGGCTGTGTTTGACTTACAAAGAATAGATTTCTTCTATTTAAATCCTAATTTTGCATCTTCAACCCTCATTTTCAGTACGTGATTTCTTGAGTTATAGTATTCCGATTGGGATGATTATAGTTGTGTAGGTTCAAGGTTGTTCATGTCTACGTGCTGGAGTGATCAGGGAAGTTTGGAAGTTATTATTATGAGGTAATTTCTTCCCTAAAGGGGATGCCTATGTTTTATTTTGAGCTTTAATGGTGATTTTATTGCATGTTCAATTTTAGCACATTTCAGAGCATAGATTAATCCCATTTTGGGGGCACAATTATCTTGAGCTTTTTTAGACCTTTTTACATATCTATTTATTTCCAACTATTGCAAATTTAGTGTCTATAGTTTGTAATGACGTTGTAATAAATAATTTAACAGCACTGTGGTGTTTAAAGGCATTTCATAAGTGTATAAGTCATGGAGAATGGATTTAGAGCATGTGTGATCGACTTTGAGGTAGGTTTCGGTCTATTTATTTGATTAGAATTATTAGATAATGTATAGTATATGCTTCATGTGAATTAGGATTGTATATCTATGTTGAGTATTATTACTATGTTATTCATTCTATCTTTTCTTTATCTCGTTGGAGCTTTGGGCCTCTTGTGGGTGTTGAGATCTTTAGTGTAGGCTTTTAGCCTATTTGGTGGTATAGATTAGCATGTTTATCCTTCTTACGTTTGACAATTATTGCCTTAGGCTAGGTTTTAGAATTACATGCCTTAGACCGTGTTATATCGCCTTTGTAGTTCTGAATGGAACTCGCTAGGCCTTCAGAACAAAAGAAATTATGTTCATGCTTCACACGATCTAGCTAATCCTATATAAAAATATCTAATTTACTTTTATTATATATAAAGGCGTAAGGGTGAAGGCCCATTTAGCGCCTTTCAAAAGTTAAGCGGTTATGCTGAGTTTAGAAAGGCTACTAAGGACTGTATGAAGAATGAAAAACGTCCGCTAAAGCCTAGGGATATGATTTGCAGATGCGATCATGAATCAAACTATAGAAAACATTCAACTACCGACGGACAAATCGGAACGTCATATGCCAAGGTTAGGGTATTTCTTAATTATGAGCCTACTTAAATCAGAACTACACTAGTTAATTCTCTTTGTCCGGTCGGCTTGTTGCAACCTTCGAATTTCCTGCTGACATCCCAAGTCTCCAAGTGGGCCCTCTTTGAAACCCACAACCTTGGCTTTTTAGAGAATCTCGCTCCTGTGTCATAGGACTTGTAGCTCGGCAGCTGACCAGGTGGGTTTGCTTATCCTTCTAGTTCCGAGTGTCTTCTTCGATAGTAATAGCGGCCCATAGGTGTGAGATGTACCTTGGACATCGGTTTCCATTTATTCTATGGTCAATTCCTCGGTCGGTGCAAGGCCAAAAATTGGAATACATTGATTTCGCTCGTTCCCATTCTTTGCTTCAGGGCCCGTCCCTCATTGTGGTCAGTACTCCATACTGTCGGACACTGAAGCTTACACTTCTTCACTAATTATGACAGTTCATCAGGGACTCTTTTCTCCTCCCTTTTCTACTTACTCGTAGGGGTCGGGACCCCCAAAAAGGGGGATGGAGCCGACTGAACATCTCAGCCTTTGGTAGGAACTTCTCCAGTGATTTCCCTACATTTTACTAGATCATTCTTAGACTAAGACTACGACATTGAAGAAGCACGCTCACTCTCATTCCAGGAATTACAGGAAGACATGTTGTTCGGTAATGAAGTTCAAATTTCTCGACCTGCTTACTCTCTTATCTTGCAGTTGGCAGTCATTCTTCGCTTCATTCGAGAATCAACAGCATATGAATAGGCTTTTCCTTAGGCCTTCAAGGATGGAGATGACTTGGTGAAGGGAATCTATGAGAGATAGTTCTCAAACCACGTTACGACTAACACGAAACCAACTTGTTGGGACTCTTTTCTACCAGACTAATTATCGCCAAGACATTGCTTACACTTACAATATTGGATAACGTGATCACCCAATTTTTATAAGGACAAGCCGAGACCATCTCACTTCAAAACTACTTTTGGATTCTGTGATGGATCAAAAACTCATCGAGAAGAGGTTGATTCTTGTCTACGTCATCCTCTTTTCAGCCGTCTTGTTACTAATATATTGATCTCATTAAGGTAGTAGATTATACTTATTGGACTTTGAACATCGTCCCCATGCCCAAGAGATATGGACGTGACCTCCCAAAAGTGAGCAATCTCTTACTTTTTCTACCTAGGGGGATCACTTATCCCCATTGAGTACCTTGCATCCCCCCCCTTCTTGATTGGAAAGATTTTCTACTATCTATGTCATTCCTTGGCAGGTGAATATGAGAGAGGTTGTAAGTGCATTCTCTCCTTCTCCATCTTCTTGAAAGCACTCTTTGAGCATGCTTACAGAATGATTGACACTCACATCTCTCTCATCTCCACTGATTTCTCTATAGTTTACTAGCGCATTTTTATACTAAGACTACGGCATTCAAGGTCACCTTACACTTTGGGTATCTGCTCGCGGATGACCTAACTTGTGTTGTGAATCAGTTTTACTCTCATCCATCGGGTTAAGGGTGGTTCATTCAACCGCCAACCCCGACTCCTCCACCAGATAATTCTGGTCTGGAGCTCATTCCTGATGTTTGAATTGAAGGGCGTGGCCCAGCCTCGGGTTTGGAAGGATAGAAACTATAAAAGCTCTATTTTGTAGTTGAAGGGCATCTTTGTAGATACTGCGGTTCTGAGGATGGATTGAAAAGGGCTTTTAAGGACTGGGGATGACATGTGGATTAGAGAGGTAGGGTAGGGGGAAATCGAAGGCCCATCAGGATTGGGCGTAGATGAGCCTCAACTAGGCCAGCATTGATGAAAAAAGAAAAACTTCCCCCATCGCATCATTAATTGGTGGAGAATTAAAGATCAGTTCCAGAATTTGAGTCAAATAGACCTTCCCTCTCATCTAAGGGTGAGGCAGGAATTGTTTCAAATGTTCACTGTTCAATATCTCGGCTGCTCAAGAATTTTGACTAGTTGTTCCTCCGACCCGAAATGGATTCAAGGGGAAGAGTAGAGCCTCACCTTGCAGTAGAAAGGTGTTCGTTATTGGGATGGGTTCAAATTAGACCATGATTGGAGCTGAGATGATTCATACGATCTTGGTTAGGTCAATATTTGTACCATCGCATCTATTTGATGTAATATAGTATAAAGGCTGAAGGTGAGAAATTATCATTTAAAGTAGATGCAGCTTCTGTAGCTTAAAAGGATGGATTTCCAGTGAGAAATCAATTGAAGAGTTGGTGTTGGTTTAGTCGAAAATCAAAGTTTATCCTGTCCTAAAAAATTCACTTTTTATGATTACATCAACAATATTCCAAAAAGTGGATCTATTTTGTTTTCTTCTCTTTTAAGAAAAGGAAAATTGTATTTCCCAGATCATTTTACATTTCTATTTGAACTAAGCATTCTATGTCCAACTCTACGTAGTCCTTACTAACATATGCATATGATCATATATATATATATATTATCTATTCCAACAAACAAATAATACAAAAGAACGAGGTTTGGGTGCGATTCTGTCCTTATAGGGAGTTTGTCGAGGGTAATAATGAGAATCAAATAGATTGAATCACAAAGATCTATTCACTTATATAGAAGAAGAATCGAAATGGAGCGCGTGGTTCATGTAGCAGTGAAAGAGTCAGCCGCCTTTTATGGTGTTCGGGCTTTCGAGATTGAATCGTAGCCAAAGTCTTTTCCACGTTTATAAAGTCTGGTTTGAAAGGACTAGGAAAGATCAATTGTTCGCTCTTCTTCAAGGATTCAGGGAGCAAAAGAGAGTGATGACATCGTACGGTGTCGCTACCCTAGAAAGGATTATGTGATTAACTTAATTGAACGAATCCGCTCTCTTTGTTGTGAACAAGAGAAAGCTCTGCAGATGAAGAAGGCGATGGGTAAATGTTTTTTTGAGTTCGTACAAGGATCCAGAGAAAGTCTTTTTTCTCTTCCCGCGAAAGGCGCATGGGTTGACTATATTTCTTTTTAAGAGTTAGCCAGTGAGAAGGAAATACTAGTGCTCAGAAATTCTGCTGACATTGAGCTTAAACTAGCTGCTACCATTAAAAGAGAAGAGATCTTCGTGACTTCCGGGCTTAGCTCTTTTCTGGTGCAGATGAATAAATGGGTATTTTCTCTTTCAATTGTTGCTCTTGGGAAAGAAGTTTCATTTACTTTTGTAGTCTCATATGTATTTAAATTAAACGTTTCCCGTGATAAGGTCTGAAAAGGAATCTTGAACGAAGTGAGAGGGTGGATGTAATTCATTTGGTCACCTACAGGGAGAGGGAAATTCATTTTATTGCCTTCCTGGGTCTCGGATCTCTCTTTCCCTTATCCCATGCATGGGGAAAAAGTCATTGCAAACTCTTTGAACAAATACACTCTTGGGCCGCAGGAAGAGCATCACTTTGTGTATATTCAAGATCCGAGACTTCAAGTGTTGTTGGTGACATTTGTTTCCTGTCCCTACTCTTCTATCACTCTTACCATTGTTAGGCTTTGAATTAGTTTTATTAAACTTTGAATCAAGTCGGGAAAAAGAAGTCCAACTCCAGGATTTAAAGAAGACAAGAAAGAATTTTCTTATACGGAAATGCTTTAGGAAAGACAGATCCCAAGTTCTGTAAATACGTGCCTACTGATGGAAGCCTTTCTCCATAAAGTGCGCTACTGGAGGGGTCCTTCCCTGTGATGTATGTTGGAGGGTCAGCTTCTACTTACTTACTTCTAGAATTGAAGGTTGGCATGGAAGACCCCATCATGTTCTATTCTAAGTCATGCCACAAATACAATTTACCAATCTTAGCAAATCAGATTTTTCAAAACAAGAGTCTGTAGGGGCAAAGAATATATTTTCCAAAAAAGTCAGAATCTTAGCGTAAGCTCTTCCTTTGCTAGCTATTCCTATGTCATAGAGAGTGCTTCCACTAAGATTTTGACTTATTTGGAAACTAGATTTGCTGCCCCAGCAGACTCTTATTTTGAAGAATGTGATTCGCTAACATTTGTATAATGAATTTGCCGCATGAGGAAGGGCTCAGAAGATCCAAGAATTCCAAGAAAAATATATAAGACGAACAATAAGGCTTGTATTGGGTTGTTTATCTTGTGTTGGTTCTTTATACTTTAGTGGCTAATCGTAGACATAGGTCGGAACTTGTTGTGGTTAGTCATATACTAGAGTAGTACGAGTGTGGTAAGGCATCACCCCTTGAGTGCCCCCCCCCCTAGATTGACTCAGTAGCTTTGCTTGGTACCTTTGCTAGCTTGCTATGGTTCTATGATGTTTCATTTTGTTGTTGGGCCCGAGGCTGTGTTTGGAGACAAGTTGGATCCCAGGTTAGTACTTCTCTCCTTGGTATCGTGATTTGATCGGACTTACATTTTTTTATTTCTAGTGCCTTATTTTTTCACTATAACATGTTTTTTGGTACGATCCTAGCTCATGCATTGGCTCATCATTGACATTGAGAAATAGTGTTTTCACTCTACTTTTATTCACATTGGATTTAACAAGAGATGTACCACATGGATCACTAGATTTATTAATTTTAATAATTAAGAAATGTCGTTGACGTGCTCCTTTTCTACTTGGGACATTAGAGGCTTGTGGTATGTGCTCAGGTTTTATGACTAGGCAGTGCTTTAATTTCTTTCTCGTATAATTTTGGCTACTTGTGGTCCTTTATGGAGTTAATTCCTACTATCCGTAGAGTAAGGGTCTGTTCTTATCCTTTATGGAGTCGATATGTTGTAAGACCTGGATTCTCTGTCATCTGTGTAAAAACAAATCAACCTAACACCTTACAAAAATCTCTCTTTTAAGAAGATATTACAATTAGAATTGAACCAAAGTTTCTTCATCGGGTAAACTACAACAGCAAAAGTAAATTCCATGCATCAAAGTATCTACCCATTTCTGTTGATCTCTTCAAGCATCAATAAAAGATCTAAACTTGGATTAAGTTTTCAAACTTAAGCCATGAATTAATCTCATGCTAAATAACTCAAATCCATAAGTGTGCAATAGTAAAATAGAGTAAGACACACGACCTACAAAATTAAATAAACACCCAACCCCATAATTAGACCCTTAGATTTGGGGTTTTAGCACAACATCATAATAAGAAAAACAATTATACCAACGAAGTTGTAGACATTAATGTGTTGATGATAAACAAATAATTTTCAACACTCACTTCAATTTCAACAATCAATTATCAATTAGAAAAGTTTTGCAAAAACCCTTAAACTGTGAGAAAGGGCAAAAAGTTCAAAAACTCAATAAAAATCTGATAGATGAATTCTTCAAAAGATAAAATTCAAGATACATTTTATCTATCCTTTGAGCTATTTATAGTTTCCCAAAAAATTAGTGAGAAGTTCCATACGCGACCTGATCGGAAACGTTTATCATGCTCACTTTTCCGTTCAGTGGATCACTATTTTCTCTTGAGATCGCCCTTCATTTGCTTTAAGCTTTAGTCTATTTGAACCTCATTTGGTGAACTCAATCGATTTGGCCTTTCACATTCGACAACTTAGCGATTACAATCTTGCTCACCCATTGAGCCTTCAATTTATATTAAAAGTGTCTATCATCTTCGGCAATGGAACATCAAACTTGCCCAATAAGTTAAGTAAATTAACGTTTCCACTTTAGTTCGCCAACCTGCCTTAAATATGATCAAACATACATGATCACTTTGAGTGAGGTATGACTTTTTGGGCATTCCACCCTTTTAGGCGATAACCAGCTTAGAGTTTACACTATTTTCAATGTTTGTCCTTTTTTTGTAGATTCATCCTTACCTTATCCTTTAGCTTTTATACCTGCAAAACACCAACATATCATCAAAATAAGACACAAATAGGCATTGAGGACATTAATTATTGAACGAAAAGTCTACAAATTAGTGAAAATAACAGTCATCAAGGTGATGATAAACTAATGTTTTGACCTTTGACACTTGTATTGAACTCTATTAAAAGAAATAAAGGGAATACTACTTCTTTGTAAAAATCACAAAGAAAGAATTTATGATCTAGATTGCCTAACTTACTCTTTTGGCCCTTTCTGAGGCATTTAAATATTTTTCCTCCTTTGGTTATAAGACTTGCATCTCAGATATCATCTGCTATCATAATTCTAATAAGCTCCTTTGGTAGAATTTCAATAATATAGTAGAATATATTTGTTCTTTTTAGTTCATTCTGAAAGCATTTCCTTTAATTTTTTAAATCCTCTGTGAGGAAAAGCAAATTGTTAAGAATTTACATTAGAGAAAGGCCACATGGTATATCTTTTAGGATTGAATCGAAAGGACATGTTAGAAGACAAATCTTATTTGGTATCATGGGATCATTAGAGTTAGAGTTGTAAATATGGGATAGGCTTGTTGGGATGGGCTAGCCTAACTCGTAATTTGATAGGGTTAGGCTACGATTTTTGGAACCCATTTGAGAAAAGGAATTTTTTAGCCCTACCTCAATAAGTGTGCCGACTTTTTGGGATTGAGAAATATGGATAGGGCCAGTCGGTGGGCCACATAAAATTAATTAAAAATAAAAATACAAAAAATTATTAAAATTAACAAGAGTATAAACTCAAAATCTTGTTAAGTTTGGAATATTATAATTTAAATACAAATTGTTTTTATAAAACATCTACTACGTAAAATAAAAATTCCCAATATATTTCTAACGAATCATTTCATAGGCCATACCCTATGGAATATTGTCATATATTTTGTGTTTTATTATGATCATTAGAAAATAATTAGATTAATATTTATATTTAGCTATTTATTCTTTTACTTGAAATCAAACTTAATAAGTATTATAAAGATAATTTTATTGAGTATTTGATTAACAAGTAGTAACGTTAACACTGTGTGATATTATTTTGTCGTTATTTATGATAATATTTTCAAATTATAATTTAATTTTTTTTAAAAAAAAAGAATTGGCTCAGCAAAACATGTAGCCCACATTTGTGGGTTGGGCCAACCATTTACTGGTCCACACAATAAATGGGCTAGCATGGCCTGCCCCGTCAAATTTCAAAGTGTGTATGAGTTAGCCCAGATGAGGTTGGCCAACCCATATTGACAACTCTAATTAGAGTCATGAAGTATGTAGTGAGCTAAATTGACTACTTGAGGAACTATTGTTGGAGGGTCGCATGAGACTGTCCACTTAAGATAATTGGGCAGATTAAAATGTTGGAGTGTTTTGTTTGGGATCCATACCCAATTATCAATTGGTCAAATAGGTATTGGAGTTAACACAAAAGAATTATTCATGTTGAAGAAAAATTTTTGTTCCTCTCTTGTTCTTCAAAAATCTAAAACTTTTAATCCCAATTCTTATCTCAATCTTGGTTACTTATTATTTCATTATTTCCATTATTGTTTGAGTATTGCGATCATGATTCTAAAGTTGTAATGACATACCAGTATTTTTATTAATATAGTGAGGAATTTTGGTTAATTATAATTTCAACAGGATAAGAATTCAATGTGGAAAAGGTCAATTGCCTAATGATATGAGAATGAAATTGTGCAATGAATATCATCAAATTAGTACAATGCTTTCAACCGAGTTGAAGTGGCTCTATCATTGGATAATTCTTCAGCATCCCCTGATCAAGAAGTTCGCCATATGCTTCATGCTGGGGATAATTCTTATTCACGCGGTCTTATTCATGCCCTTAGGTGTGACATTTATCTATGCTATGTCAATCTTTTCTCTGGATAAGATTGTAGTGACATGGCATCTTGACTCATAGCTTCGCTCATTAATTAGGAGCGGGAAGCTTTACGAATTGCACAGACAAAATAGTTTAATTGCGCATTAGGTTCATTTATCCTTCCAGGTTCTTGAATAGGATCTTTTTGGCCTATCGTTGTTGTTGGATGCATCTGGCAACTATGAATCCCCATGAATGATTTATTTTCTCTTGCAAGGAGTTTTTTGGCAACTAGCATAGAACTGATTGTGTTTGGAAAATAGATCAGGTTATATGTCATTTACCGTTATAGTTTATTGACAAATACGTCGTCATATGGAATGCAGATAAAGGCACAAAGATGTTTGTTTGGTTTTTCCAGCCTTAGAGAGATCGTTATTTTAGTTGTTGGTTGTGACACACAAGGTAATATCCTCAGCTCAGACTTTATCAATTGGAGGAAGAAAAATAGATAAGCTTATAGAGCATGAACACGCCACGTAAGAAGTGTTTTGAGTATTCATGGATGGAACTTTTATGTGATAAGAGGCGTTAGAGGAACTTAATCAAAGTATTTTACTAGTTTCCGAATCATACTCCTTCACACAATTTAACAACCTTGATTTAGCTCCTCCAATGCCTCTTATCATATAAAACATTTCATCTATTTGGCAAGAGAAAATAAATCATTCACATGGATTTATAGTTGGCAAATGCATCCAACGATAGTGATGGGGTTGAAAACACCCATTCAAGAACCCGGTAGGAGAAATAGACTTAATTCTCAATCACAACATTTTGAAGCCACAATTTGTAAAGTTATCTTCTCTTAATTAATGAGTGAAATATATGATTCAAGATGCCATGGCACTATAAGCTTACATAGATAAAAGAATGACACAACATATAGACATGTCACGTTTAATTGCATGAATAAGAGAGTGTGAATCAGAATTCTCCCCAGCATGACGCAGATGGCCAGCTTCCTGATCAGGGGATGCTGAAGAGTTATTCAATGATAGAGACACCTCACCTCTATTGTAAGAGTTGTATTGATATGATATACATTTCAATTTTTCATTCTTATGTCATTAGCCAATGATTATTTGCCACATTGAATTTCTATCCTATCAAAATTATAATCACCCAAATTCCTAAATATATTAATAAGTATATTGGAATGTGATTAGAACTATAGAATCATAATAACAATACTCAAACAACTTATTTACAATGGAAATATTGAAATAATAAGTAACTAAGATAGATATAAGAATTGGAATGAAAAGCTTTTAGACACTAGAAGAAGAACAGAGGAACAAACATATTTCTCCAATGTGTAACTCTTTTGTGTTAACTTCGAGACTTATTTTACTAATTTATAATTGGGACTGGGTCCCAAATAGAACTTCTAAACATTTCAATCTACTCAATAATCTTAAATGGATGAGTAGATTCTCATGTTGCCAATTTGGTTCACAACATAATTCATGTTTCTTTCTCTCTGATAATTCAAAACAAGACTAGTCTTCTAACATACCGTTTGGATTCAATCCTAAAAGAAACACTATCTTCACTACCTTTATCTAATCTGGATTCTCATTATTGTGCTTTCCTGACAAGTGGATTTGAAAAAAGAAGGGAAAAACTGATCAAAATGAACTGAAAAAAAAAATATTTTCTATTGTGTTTTTTGAAATTCTACCAAAGTGTCTGATAGAAATTATGAAAGCATTTGATCAACGAGATGTATGTTTTATAACCAAAGGAGGAATATATAATTAAATGTCTTAAAAAAAGTGCCAAAAGAATAAGTAACGAAGTTTAGATCGTTAATTCTATTTTTACAAACAAATAGTCTTCCCTTTATTGCTCTTAATGGCATTCAAAAACAAGCATAAAAATTCAAAACATAAGTTATTAGCATATCTCCATCCTTCCTTCAACGACCCTATTTATTAGGTCATGATGAAACCTACGACACCAACCAGTAGGTAAACCTAACCCTTAACTTGGAGTCATATGCAATGGTCTACCAAGAGAAAGTCAACAAAAAGAAGCATAAAACTTGCAACCAAGCTAAGAAAGAGTAATCAACATAAATGTAATACAAGGAACCATCCCAAAACATGGAATCAATCAGCAATCAGGGATATAATGAAAATAAGAGTACAAAGCTATTACAAATACAAAATGAGAACAGTATGTAACTAAATATGTAAAATTCCAGAAAATGTACTCATCTAGTGAAGAGTCTATTTATTTTTAAGAATGGTTATTGGGGTACATGGGCATCCCAATGCCCAATATTGCGTAATATTGGGCATATTAGAGAATATTGGCTTAAGGATGTTAGTCAATTTCTATGTATTAGTCAGTTTCTTCTCCCGAGACAGAACATGATACATGTATTGAGGCTTCCAAACCCAAAGAATTTCGTGATGAAAGAAGGTTTTGAGAACTTTTTGTGGCAATTGGATGCCTACTTCAAACATGTTAATATGCATAGTGAGGGTACCGAAATCCGAACGTCTGCCATGTATTAGACAGATACAGCGATGCTGTGGTGGCAGAGGAAAAAGTCGGACATGGACAGAGGGTTTGTGTTATTGATGATTGAGAGAAGTTCAACGAGAATCTTAAGTGATAGTCATATCCACAAAACATTGTCCATGAGGCCCATCGAAAGTTGAGGGATTTGAAACAAACCTCCTCTATTCGGTACTATGTGAAAGAGTTCACAAAGTTGACCCTCCGGATTCCGAGTTTGAAAAGTAATGACTTGATGTCATATTTCTTGGATTGCCTCAAAAATGGGCAAAACAAGAAGTCCAATGACGACAAGTCCACGACGTGGATAAAGCGATTTTAGTTCCGCTAGCTCAAGATCATGTTTCGGATTCTAATTATCATGGAAATTGAGTTGCCTTGAGGCATAAGATATCATATTACCACGTTTCATGAGAAAACAACCCAAACCTACTAGGGATGCGTTAGAATACACGCCAAACTGTTCATTTCCCTTCGTAAAGTCAACATCGGAGCGGAGGTAAGCTTTTTCTTCAATCATTTAAAGCCTTTCTCACAAGCTTCCGTCCACTCAAATTTAGCTTTCTTTTTGGTTAGGGCTATCAAAGGAGAAGCAATAGAGGAGAATCCTTAACAAATCTCCTATAATAGTTGACTAAGCCCAAAAACCATTTAATATTTGTTGGTGATAATGTTCTACAAAAATTCTTGAAGGAGTCTGTCTTTTTTGGATAAACCTCTTTACCATTGCTTGACACTATGTGACCTAGGAACGTCAACGATTTCAACCAAAATGCAGACTTATTGAAATTTGCGAACACTTGGTGATATTTTAGGTTTCCCATACATAGTTCGAAAATACATTTTGGGAATGTCAATCTCTCTCACACTACTTTGATGCAAGCACGAACGAAGGTCAATGTTTGAAAAGTTATTTTCCTTTGAAATTGATCGAACAAGTCATCAATTCTCAGAAGAGGAAACTTATTATTTATAGTGATCTTATTCAATTGGCGATAGTCAATACACATTCTTAAGTACCCATCTTCATTTTTCACAAACAATACCAGAACACCCCACGAAGATATGTTTGGCTGAATAAAACCCTTGTCTAGCAAATCCTTAAGTTGAGCTTTCAATTCCTTCAATTCAATTGGAGCCATCCAACAATGAGGGATAAATATAGGTTCAGTATCCAGCATAAGATCAATGTCAAAATCTATTTGTTATTTGGGAGGAATAACAAGAAAGTCATTAAGAAAGACTTCATAAAATTTACTCACTACGGGGACCGACTCCAATGGAGGGACCTCGGTTCAAAATCTTTTACCCTAACAATGTGATACATGCACCCTTTTGCAATCATCTTTCTATCTTTTATGTATTATATAAATTGACCTCTAGGAATAATGTTTCACTCTTTCCAATCTACAATAGATTCATTTGGGAATTTAAATCTAATTACCCGAGTTCTACAATCAATGGAGGCATACCATGGATACAAAAAATCCATGCCAAACATTACATCGAAATCAAGCATGACTATTTCTACCAAATCAACCACAATGACTCTATGTGATGGTGAAATAGGACAACTTCTATAGACTCTCTTATCTTATACCGAGTCACCAACTGAGGTAGAAAGCAAAAAAGGTTCATCTACACATCGGTGAGTACATCAAATTTGATAGCCACTAAAAGAGTTACAAAAGACAAAGTTGCATCGGGGCTGAAAATGTATAAACATTAATTGAGAATACTTTCAACATTTCGGTAACAACATCTGGAGGTATCTCTTGATCAAATCGAGATTGGAGAGCATAGAAATGATTCTTCTTTGGAGCATCATCATTAGAACCACTTGCTTGTGCTTGTTTGTTCTCCCTCCCTTGAGCTCTTAAGATGGGACAATCACTTTTCATATGAAGACTTTTACAACCACTAAAGTAATTACTCGTGCCAACTGGTCACTTGTCTTCATTCTTTGTACCACACTTATCATCAACTAATCCTACATTTTTGTATTGTTAAAGTCAAGTAGTAGTTCATATAGCCGGGAAGCCTATATTCCATGAACATATGAAACATATAGAGGTGGGTTGTCAATTTGTAAGGAAAAACTTGCAATATTGGATCATTAATATTCAATATGTCTCAACCATGAACAATTAGTTGATGCGCTCACTAAGTACTTGACAAGGATCAACCATATTGCAATACTTTGAAAGTTGGCTATGCTGTTAACAACTATGCATGGTTAGAGATTTAGTTAGTTAGTTAGTTTTGTATAAATTAGTTAGTTTTGTACTCTTACTCACTTTCATTCAATGAAGTTTTTGTCTTAGTGACTGATGGAACAAGAACTTATGTTATTACGATGTGATCCATTGCATGTTTTGGGTTCTTGGATTCTATAAAGAAAATTGGCATTTGCTTAAGTTTGAGTTTGTACTGGCTATAAGTTAGTCATGCTACTGTCTTTATGATATTCAACTAATATCTTCAAGTTATATTTGGTATTCTTGTTTATTGAAGATATTTTTTTTTCATTTTATAGGTTACTTACACAAAACTAATTGAAACTAATACAAATAGTTGTTGTCTAGAATATTTCACTTCAAATCTTTAGTCACTTTTTGAATAATATAAGTGTGTACATCGATCGGTTTGGTTCAATTTATATATTATTGGTTTTTAGTTTTTAAATATTCTTAACTAATAGATATTTTTTATTATTTTTTTTTGTTTATCAATTTTTTATCTTTAGTGTTTAGAATTTCGATTTAACTAATAAGAAAATGCTAATAAAATAGATATATGATTTCTACAATAATTTCGTGCCACATAAATTAGAAACATTAGTATGTAACATATAAAGAACAATATAAGTGAAACACAAATAAAAAAAATTAGGACAATAATGTGAATTGAAGGATAAAGGCAAATATAGTAAATATTAAGGTACAAATATCAATATTTAATATTTATATAAAGGTAAAGGAGTAAACTAGAACAAACTTAATGGGTCATTGTTTATCTAATATTAAAAATCAAAATCAAATTGGTAACTCGGTAATTTTTTATACAACCATTAAAACCTCATTAGCACAATAACAATAATCCAATAACATTTTTTGGGTACGATTTTTGCAAACCCCTAATTAATCCACTGATTACGTTCTATGTCCTATTTTTTGTGCCTCCACAATAAGAATTACATCAAACTTCTTAAGTGATTCAAAAAGATAACACAACTATATATAAAATCATACAATATCTTGACCACAGGAAATCCACATGTTATACATGAAGGTTTCTTTGTTGAGAAATGTAGTTAGTTTTGATAGACTTCAATGTATAATATCCATTATGAACAAGTGTTGACACAATGACTTTATGGAATGTTGTAGTAAAAAAGTGAAAACATAGAAAAATATTTGTGGAGAAGGCTAGTTTTTTTTTGTTTGGAAATGTACGGTCTAATAGAAAGACATAGAGAATGTGGTTAGAATAATGTACGAGTGAGTAAAAGAGTTAAAAGGAGATAAAGTTTGATGTCATGTATAATGATCAAAAGACAATGCCATTGGTGATTTTTTATGAAAATCAAAAGAACTTTTGAATTTAATCAACACATTTCACAAGAAAAGAATGAAGAATGTTGTTCTAAAGCGTATTTTAATTAACGCATTTCCTCCATTTTCATATATTTTTGGCATTTAGAGATTTTTTCTAGAAATGCTAAGTTATTTATGACCTGCTGGGACTAACATTTTAGTTGTCAAGTTTTTCTTTTGTGTTTTATGTAAATTCCCATATTTTTGACCCTTTAAAACATGAATGGTTGACTTTCGTAAAATTTCAAGAACATTGTCCGGATATGCAATATTAATTGTTTAATTACCTCCAAAAGGGCTATTTTAAGCTGAGAGCATGGTTTGTTTGGGGCTCAGCGCTTTTTCCGCGAGTTTGTGTCGTTAGGCATTTTAATATTGAAGCTTAAGCCAAAGTTTGACTTCAGTTAACATTATTCATAAGCATGCTTACATGAGAATTATTTCAACTCTTAGCTCTGGTAGGTCGAGTTTTGTTAAGAACAACCTTTCATACGAATCCCAATGCTTCCTGTTTTGTTTAAAGCCTCTTTGTGGATTTCTTATTCCAATGGAGCTTGAGTGTGGGACTCACTTTTCCTTAAGATGACCTTCGATGGAAGTTTCAATGACCTCATTAAGTTTGGATTGCAGAATTTAGTGTGGCATCATATCTGGTTCATTAAGTCCTAAATTAATGTTGAGGGTTCGTTCAGAGATTTTAAAAAAATAGCAAAGTCTGGTATTGCTGGTGCAGATGTTTAGCTACCAAAATTTAGGCTTTTAGGTCCACATTTGACTTTAGGTGAACAAATTGCTTCTATTTAAATCTCAAAAATTTAAATTCTCCCCTCATTTTCAAAATGCAATTTCATGAGCTATAGAGCTTATATTGAGCTGATTTTAGTTGTGATTTTTGTGTGGCTACATGATTGAGAAATTGGGGAATCTTGGAAGTCATCATTCTGAGGAAACTTCTACCCGAAGGGGCTGCTAAGCATGATCCTTGAGGTTTTATGGTAGTTTTATTGCATGTGCAGTTTTTGCCCATTTCCATGGTCGGATTTGAGTCCATTTTAAGGGCACAATTTCCTTGTTATCTTTAGGACCGTTTGATGGAATCAATTTTATATTTCCAATGCAGGTCCCACATTCCAATTTCGCTCAAGTTTGGTTCCATTTCCATTTACTGAGAATCTAGTGTCTAAACATATGCAATGATGTTTTGGTCAATAAATTGATAGTGTGACTATATTTAGAGGTATTTCATAAAAGGATTAGTCATTTGTAATCGATTCCAAGCGCGCATGATAGTCTTTGATGTAGGCTTCAATTTATTTTCTTGATTGGGCATTTTAGATAATGTATAATATAGATTGCATGTGGTTTAGGATACTATTTGCCAGTAATTAGTTCTCTTGCTTCTCATTCTATATTTTCTTCATTCCGGATCATAGGTCCTTTATGCGTACTAGGGTTTTTAGACTTATGAGTGATTAACAACGTATAAATAGTAATTAAGCAATCTTTGAATAGTGTATTGCATGCATTGATAATTTTTTCGTTTAGAAGTCTATTTAGCGATTGTAAATGTTAAAACTTGCCTTGTTGCTACTTGCCGAAACAAGGATGTAGTTAATAAGAAAACAATTAAACATAGATTTAGTGTTTTACTATCTAATAGTCTAGCCTCGATTGGTGCGAGGGTGAAAACTAAGTCATACATCAATGTGATGCCTAATATGACGTAAAGGTAAGCGTTAGTAAATTATACACACGTAATCGGAACAAGGTGCGGGGTGAAATTTTCTAGATGTCGGACCAAGGATGTAAAGATACATAACTTATCACTTTGCATGAAATACACTAGGAAAGGATTTCTATTACTAATATTACCGCTTTATAAACTTGTGGGGAACACGTACGCCCTAGTTACTTTCTCATCTTGATAATAACCGAGGTTAACTCTTGCTTACTTGATAATTATATAATCTTAGGAATTTGTTTCACAAATCCCCCCCCCCCTTGTACTTACTTGTTTCGGAAATACTTTGACTAAGAGAATATAGTTATGGGTTAAACTTAAATCTAAACCATATTTCTTGTGGGATTGACCCCGACCTACCAGTTGGGTTCTTTACTTGATAACGATTGTTCATGCTTATTTAAGGAGGTGTAATTTGAGCATATCAATAATTATACATGAAAGGTAACTTTTAAAATTACTTATTCATTTTTTTCAAATTAATTAAGAGACTCGATGTATTGATTTGGAAAACATACATTACACCTGCTTTTGAATCTAATCCATATAAAGTAACCGTTAATACTCTTAACCATTTGAAAGTAACTAAGAAAATTAATGTATTGTTTTGTAAAAGAACAAATTATGGTAATTTAATTAAATACCTTCTCTGTTTTAGGATTTAGTATAATACAATATTATTATCTATTTAATACTTAATTAATTAAATATTATATAATATTATGATTGAATGTAGGGGTAAAATAGTAATCTAAATTTGAATTTTGTATTTTTCCACTTTTATTAATAATATATGAATGATATTATATTATATGATATGATATGATGATGACGATATATACATTCTTTTATCTATCACAACTTTTCAAATTCTTCCATTATGAGAATTATGAGCATAACTAAAATCAATATCAAGGTACTAAAATATCAAGAATATATTTATTTAATTATTTAAGGACTTAAGGACTTAAATTCTTCCATTTTGTAATTAAAATGTTTATATTTAATTAAATAATTAATCAAATTAGTAAAAGAACAATATGGTAATTTAACTTTTCACTTTGAAGCTTCCCACTTATCCTTTGTTTAATCTTTCATCCTTATTTATGGTGTATATTCGAATATGTATCCTTATTAGGTTTGATTCTTATGGTCTTAGTCTATGTTGGAGATTTTGATGCCCTGGACAGTATTTTATTGCCCTTGTAGTTGTGATATGCTCCCTGTAGGGCTTCTATTGGGTTGTTCATCTTGTGTTGGTGCTTAAGACCTTGGTGGCTCATCGTAGCCATACTTTAGCACTAGATGTGCTTAGTTATTGATAGGAGAAGTATGATTGGGGTAAGGCGTCATTCGTTGAGTTTTTCTCCCCCTTTTATTTATTCAGAATCTTTTCTGGTCACTTTGCTTGTTTTTAGTTGTAGGCTAGTTATGATCCTTTGATCTTTGACTATATTGTTTGCCCGGGGCCATGTTGAGGACTATTTGGATGACAAGCAAGTACTTTCTTCCTTGATAACATGGTTTGATTAGAATTATTTGTATTTGATTGCTAGTGCCTTATTTCAATGTTTGTGATGGCATGCATTGCATTTGTTGTTCACCATCACATATTTTATGGCATGATCTTGGCTCATAATTTTTTGTTCATATAGAAATAATATTTTCACTTAGACTTTTATTCTAAACTTGCTTTAATGGGAGTCGTAGCAGTTGCATCACTAGATTTTTATTGAGTTTGAGACTTATGACTCACCGTTAACATGCTCTTTTTCTTCTTGAGTCACTACACACATCTTGGATATGCTTAGCTCTAAACTGACTAGCTGACACGTTGACGTTCTTTAATTCGTGATTTTTTCTACTCTAGATTCTCTATAGAGTTGATCCCTACTATTTGCATATGAAAGTTCTGGTCTTCTCATCTATGTAGTCGATTAATTGCAAGACCTGGATTCAGGCCCAAGCAATGTACACAAACATCCGATTTCCACTTTGAGCCCATCTAGCCGTGAGTCTCACAAGATGGAGGTAGTGTTTACACTTGGTTACTAATGGTCCTACTACATACTCTGCATTCATATACATTGCTTATCACCAATATACTTGTTTTTTATTGCACCCTTAAGTATATGGGGGCACTTATGCCTATTGTTTTAGCTTCCAGGCTTATGGGGGTCTGACTAGGTTATTGTTTGATTATATTATGTTCGCTGTTGTTATTGATCGGTTAGCTGATAGGATTTTTCTTTAGAATTTTGGCTGTTAATCCTCCTAACCAGGGGTAGTTGACCTTGTATCTTAGTTTGATTGTGATTAGGTTGTCGGCTTGAATTCCAGGTATGTTCTTGACTCGTTTCCATATTGTTTTGTGTCCTATTTATGCTCCTTATTTCTTGTCTGTTATGTAATCTCATGTTTAGTATATGTGCTACACTTTCCTTATTACTTGTTGCTTACACTTGTCTTATCTTTGATCTTAGTCGACCATGAGTACCATTTTTGGTACTCATATTACACTTCTACCCCATGTAGATCATAGTTTGGGTTCTCACTTTACGAATTGCACCGACAAAATAGTTTAATTGAGCATTAGGTTCATTTATCCTTCCAGGTTCTTGAATGGGATCTTTTCTTCCCATCGTTGTTGTTGGATGCATCTGGCAACTATGAATCCCCGTGAATGATTTATTTTCTCTTGCAAGGAGTTTTTTGGCAACTAGCATAGAACTGATTGTGTTTGGAAAAAAGATCATGCTAAATGTCATTCACCGTTATAGTTTATTGACAAATGCATCGTCATATGGAATACGGATAAAGGCACAAAGATGTTTATTTAGTTTTTCCAGCCTTAGGGAGATCGTTATTTTAGCTGTTGGTTGTGACACACAAGGTAATATCTTCAGCTCAGCTAAACTTTATCAATTGGAGGAAGAAAAATAGATAAGCTTAATTAATGAGCGAAATATATGATTCAAGATACCATGGCACTATAAGCTTACAAAGATAAAAGAATGACACAACATATAGACATGTCACTTTTAATTGCATGAATAAGAGAGTGTGAATCAGAATTCTCCCCAGCATGATGCTGATGGCCAGCTTCCTGATCAGGGGATGCTGAAGAGTTATTCAATGATAGAGACACTTCACCTCTATTGAAAGAATTGTATTGATATGATATACATTGCAATTTTTCATTCTTATGCCATTAGCCGATGATCATTTGCCATATTGAATTTCTATCCTATCAAAATTATAATTCACCCAAATTCCTCAATATATTAATAAGTATATTGGAATGTGATTAGAACTATAGAATCGTAATAACAATACACTAACAACTTATTTACAATGGAAATATTGAAATAATAAGTAACTAAGATAGAGATAAGATTTGGAATGAAAAGCTTTTAGACACTAGAAGAAGATGAGAGGAACAAACATATTTCTCCAACGTGTAACTCTTTTGTGTTAACTCTGAGACTTATTTTACTAATTTATAATTTGGAGTGGGTCCCAAATAGAACTTCTAAACATTTCAATCTACTCAATAATCTTAAATGGATGAGTAGATTTCATGTTGCCAATTTGGTTCACAATATAATTCATGTTTCTTTCTCTCAAATAATTCAAAACAAGACTAATCTTCTAACATATCGTTTGGATTCAATCCTAAAAGAAACAATATCTTCACGACCTTTATCTAATCTGGATTCTCATTCATGTGCTTTCCTGACAAGTGGATTTGAAAAAAGAAGGGAAAAACTGATTAAAATGAATTGAAAAAACATATTTCCTATTGTGTTTTTTGAAATTCTACCAAAGTGTCTAATAGAAATTATGAAAGCATTTGATCAACGAGATGTATATTTTATAACCAAAGGAGGAATATATAATTAAAATACTTAGAAAAAAGTGCCAAAATAATAAGTAACGAAGTTTAGATCGTTAATTCTATTTTTACAAACAAGTAGTCTTCCCTTTATTTCTCTTAATGTCATTCAAAACAAGCATAAAAATTCAAAACGTACGACCCTATTTATTAGGTCATGATTAAACCTACGACACCAACCAGTAGGTAAACCTAAACCTTAACTTGGAGTCATAGGCAATGGTCTACCAAGAGAAAGTCAACAAAAAGAAGCATAAAACTTGTAACAAAGCTAAGAAAGAGTAATCAACATAAATGTAATACAAGGGACCATCCCAAAACTTGGAATCAATCAGCAATCAGGGATATAATGAAAATAAGAGTACAAAGCTATTACAAATACAAAACGGGAACGATATATCACTAAATATGTAAAATTCCAGAAAATGTACTCGTCCAGTGAAGAGTTTATTTATTTTTAAGAATGGGTATTGGGTTACTTAGGCATCCCAATGCCCAATATTGCGTAATATTGGGCATATTAGAGAATATTGGCTTAAGGGTGTTAGTCAATTTCTATGTATTAAGATATACGTTGCTGTTCAAATACCCCAATTCAAGCCTGTTTAGGAAATGTACCTGCAATGAAGACCCTAAGCTAATAAAATTTTCATTCCTTAGATTCCATAATTAGGTATGAGGCATCCAAGTGTCAAGCCTAGGTACCATAGAACATGATTATTTAAAATGATCATGTAGAGTAAGTAGTGCCCAAGGATATAGTGAGGATCCTTGGGACAACAAGAAATGAGCATCAACACATGTGCAAAAATATGGTTAGGGAGGTTAGGGGCAGGCACACATGTGGGTGTCAAGCCATGTGGGTGTCAATTCTCTTGGAATCTGTAGCTCTTGAAGGTTTGGATGACGTGAAGAACAATCTTGTTGAACTTGAGGAAGTTCACAAAGAAGGTGTGACCAACCTCAAACTTGAGCTCACTGAAGCTCTCTCTTCTCATCATAGAGAGTTTGAAGACTTGAAACGGCAGGTTGAAGAGACTGCTGAGGCGGGGGTTTCTTCTCCTGTGACTGAACATGATACATGTATTGAGGCTTCCAAACCCAAAGAATTTCTTGATGAAAGGAGTACTCAAGATGTTGAGAACTTTTTGTGGCAAATGGATGCCTACTTCAAACATGTTAATATGCACAGTGAGGCTGCCAAAATCTGAACGGCTGCCATGTATTGGACCGATACAGCGATGTTGTGGTGGCGGAGGAAAAAGTAGGACATGGACAGGGGGGTTTGTGTTATTGATGATTGCGAGCAGTTCAACGAGAAGCTTAAGTGATAGTCATATCCACATAACATTGTCCATGAGGCTCATCGAAAGTTGAGGGAGTTGAAACAAACTTCCTCTATTCGGTACTATGTGAAAGAGTTCAAAAAGTTGACCCTCTAGATTCCGAGTTTAACAAGTAATGACTTGATGTTATATTTCTTGGATTGCCTCAAAAAATGGGCCGAAGAAGAAGTCCAAAGGAAAAAATTTCACGACGTGGATGAAGCCATTGTAGTTCCGCTAGCTCAAGATCATGTGTCGAATCATTAATTATCATGGAAATTGAGTTGCCTTGAGGCATAAGATATCATATTACCACATTGCATGAGAAAACAACCCAAACCTACTAGGGATGCATCAGAATACATGACAAACTGTTCATTTCCCTTTGTAAAGTCAACATCGGAGCGGAGGTAAGCTTTTTCTTCAATCCTTTAAAGCCTTTCTCACAAAATTCCGTCCACTCAAATTTAGCTTTCTTTTTGGTTAGGGCTATCAAAGGAGAAGCAATAGAGGAGAATCCTTAACAAATATCCTATAATAGTCGACTAAGCCCAAAAAAAAATTAATATTTGTTGGTGATAATGTTCTACAAAAATTCTTGAAGGAGTCTGTATTTTTTGGATCAACCTCTATACCCTTGCTTGACACTATGTGACCTAGGAACGCCAACGTTTTCAACCAAAATGCAGACTTATTGAAATTTGCGAACACTTGGTGATATTTTAGTGTTTCCATACGTAGTTCAAAAATCCATTTTAGGAATGTCAATCTCTCTCACACTACTTTGATAGCAGCACGAACAAAGGTCGATGTTTGAATACTTATTTGCCTTTGAAATTGATCGAACAAGTCATCAATTCTCGGAAGATGATACTTATTATTTATAGTGATCTTATTCAATTGGCGATAGTCAATACACATTCTTAAGTACCCATCTTTATTTTTCACAAACAATACCAGAACACCCCACGAAGATATGTTTGGCTGAATATAACCCTTGTCTATCAAATCCTTAAGTTGAGCTTTCAATTCCTTCAATTTGGTTGGAGCCATCCAAAAAAGAGGGATACATATAGGGTCAGTATCCAGCATAAGATCAATGTCAAACTGTATTTTTCATTTGGGAGGAATACCAATAAATTAATTATGAAACACTTTATAAAATTTCCTCACTACGGGGACTGACTCCAATGGAGGGACCTCGGTTCAAAATTTGTTACCCTAACAATGTGATACATGCACACCTTTGCAATCATCTTTCTATCTTTTATTTATTATGGAAATTGACCTCTAGGAATAATGTTTCACTCTTTCGAATCTACAATGGATTCGTTCGGTAATTTGAATCTAATTACCCGAGTTCTACAATCAATAAAGGCATAACATGGATACAACCAATCCAGGCCCAACATAACATCGAAATCAAGCATGACTATTTCTACCAAATCAACCACAGTGACTCTATGAGATGGTGAAATAGGACAACTCCTATAGACTCTCTTATCTAACACCGAGTCACCAACTGAGGTAGAAAGCAAAAAAAGTTCATCTACACATTGGTGAGCACATCAAATTTCATAGCTACTAAAAGAGTTACAAAAGACAGTTGCATCGGGGTTGATAATGTATAAAGATTAATTGAAAATACTTTCAACATACCGGTTACAACATCTGGAGGTATCTCTTATTCAAATCGAGATTGGAGAGCATAAAAATGATTCTTCTTTGCATCATCATCATTAAACCACTTGCTTGTGCTTGTTTATTCTCCCTCCCTTGAGCTCTTAAGATGGGACAATCACTTTTCATATGAAGACTTTTCCAACCATTAAAGCAATTACCTGTGCCAACTAATCACCTGTCTTCATTCTTTGTACTACACTTATCATCAACTAATCCTACATTTTTGTATTGTTAAAGTCAAGTAGTAGTTCATATAGCCGAGAAGCCTATATTCCATGAACATATGAAACATATAGAGGTGGGTTGTCAATTTGTAAGGAACAACTTGCAAGATTGGATCATTAATATTCAAAATGTCTCAACCATATTTCAATACTTTGAAAGTTGGCTATGATGTTAACAACTATGCATGGTTAGAGATTTAGTTAGTTAGTTAGTTTTGTATAAATTAGTTAGTTTTGTACTCTTACTCACATTCATTCAATGAAGTTTTTGTCTTAGTGACTGATGGAACAAGAACTTATGTTATTACTATGTGATCCATTGCATGTTTTGTGTTCTTGGATTCTATAAAGAAAATTGGCATTTGCCTAAGTTTGAGTTTGTACTGGCTATAAGTTAGTCATGCTACTGTGTTTATGATATTCAACTAATATCTTCAAGTTATATTTGGTATTCTTGTTTATTGGAGATATTGGTTTTCATTTTATAGGTTACTTACACAAAACTAATTGAAACTAATAAAAATATTTGTAATCTTTAGTCACTTTTTGCATAATATAAGGGTGTACATCGATCGGTTTGGTTCAATTTATATATTATTGGTTTTTAGTTTTTAAATATTCTTAACTAATACGATATGTAACGACCTGTTTAGTCATTTTGAGCAACAGATTTTATTCTGGAAAAACTGGCAGAGGTGACGGAGGCCACGACGGACCGTCACGGGCACGACGGACCGTCGTGGAGGTGTCGTTTCAAAACACTTAGAAAATCTGAAATTGGGTACTGAAAATCGACTCTCTGAACGTCGTGACGGAGTGGCAGGATGTATCGTCGCAGGCTCGATGGCCCGTCACAGGCCATCCACTTAAAAACGAGTCTCTGTAGCATGCGACGGACAGCAGGATGGACCGTCGCAGGCGCGACGGTCCGTCACGGGCTACGCAATCCCAGTTCGGGTCGGATTTCTTTATACGTTTTAAGGGACGTTTTTGACTATTCCTGCTTTAATTATAAAGTTATAGGGTTAATGTTAATATGTATAATTACTTGGGGGTTAAAAGAGGTAACCTTAAGTTAATTAGTGGATTATTAGTGCCATCTTTTAAAACTTAATTATATAATAATTAGGGTAAAAGCTAGAGGGTTTGAATAAAGAAAATAGAAAGAACAAGAGAAGGAGAGAGAAAGTCGAACGAGAAAGAGGAGAAACGAAGAGAAACAAAGCTTGGGAAATTGCTTGCTTGATCACTAATCTTCGGTGGAGGTAGGTTATGGTTTTTACACTATTCGTAGTAAGCTCTTAATAGCGAATGATATGTGTTGAGTAGTATTATTAAGTCTTCTATATGCTTAATTGCGTGTATGCATGATGTGATCTTATATATATATATATATGTTTGTGATAAAATAAGCATGATGAAGCTATTGAATCTTGAATCTTGAAGAAACCCTAATCTACTTTGTTAATGACGATGCCTTGATATAAAAGAAGGCTTAATGAACGAAAGTAGTGAGATTAGGGGATCGGGTGCCACGTTCCGGTACCAGGATAGAATATGAGGATCGGAGTGTCATGTTCCGACACCAGGATAGAATATGAGGATCAGAGTGTCACGTTCCGACACCAGTATAGTATATGGATCGGGTGCCACGTTCCGGTACCAGGATAGAATATGAGGATCGGAGTGTCACGTTCCGACACCAGGATAGTATATGGATCGGGTGCCACGTTCCGGTACCAGGATAGAATATGAGGATCGGAGTGTCACGTTCCGACACCAGGATAGAATATGAGGATCGGAGTGTCACGTTCCGACACCAGGATAGAATGAGGAGCGGAGTGTCACGTACCGACACGAGAGTAAATAATATAATGAATCTTGAAAGATACTAATATACTCAATCTAAAGAACATGTTTCCCAAACGAGTATGATGAAGAGGCGTAAGTCCTCATTGATGTGCTTGGTGTTGTAACCAAGGATTATGGTAATTGTAAATGTTGCATGCTAAGGATATTAGTTGATTTTATGATGTTACTTGATATATACTGTTTTCTATTTTGAGTTGGCCGATGATACCTACTCAGTACTTGTGGTTGTACTGACCCCCTACTTTTATGTTTTCCTTTTGTTTATTTGTGGAGTGCAGCAAACGTGTCGTCATCTTCGACTCGACAGTAGTTCAAGCCAGTCTTCGTCACACCGGATCTTCAGGGTGAGCTAATGCTTCTAGCTTGGACTGGATCTCCTTCCTCATGTCTTGATGCCTTGAAGTTTCGGCATAGACTAGCTTTTATTTGTTTAGCTTCTTAGAATACTCTTAGTTTAGTAATTTGATTATAGTTGTTCTTGTGGTGATGACTTCCAGATTTTGGGGAATTAATAGAAGTTGAATTTTAGAAGTTATTGAATTGTCCTTTATTTATGAGTTTAAGTCTTCCGCATTACTTTATGTTGATATTAAATTGAAATGATAAGGTTTAGATTGGTTGGTTCGCTCACATAGGAGGGTAAATGCGGGTGCCAGTCGCGGCTCGGTTTTGGGTCGTGACAAACTTGGTATCAGAGCATTAGGTTTGTTGGTCTCATCACACAAGAACAGGTCTAGTAGAGTCTTAAAGAACGGTAGGGGGACGCCTTTACTTTTCTTTGAGAGGCTATAAGACTTTAGGAAAATTCCATTCTTTCTTTCTTTCTTTCGTGCTATTACTTGGATCCAATTGGTATCTAGGTGATACAAATTGGTATCTGACCATCTTCACTCTATTTCGCAGATGGTTAGAACTAGAGCAACGACTACGCCAACATCAACATCAGCAAGACAAGATGCATCTGAGCCAGCCACTGGGGCTGTAGCTCAAAGTGCAACAGTGGCAAGAGGTCGCGGTAGAGGTCGTGGGAGGACGTCCTCTAGAGGGAGAGGACGAGCACCTAGCCTATCTGGTGCTAGGGCGGTGACTCCTCCACCGACTGAGGAAGTAGTAAGAGAAGGGGAGGATGGGGAGAATGAACAAGTACGGAATGAGGAAATGCCACCCCAACCTACCCCAGAGATGATCAATAAGGTTCTCGCTTATCTTAGTGGGTTGTCTGATCAGGGTCAGGCACCACCAATGTTTTCTGCACCAACACCTCCGGTTTCATAGGTACAACATGCAGCCACTATGGCCCCTCGTATGGATGCCTCACTGGACATAGGCACGTTTCCACGTCTGACTACTGGACCTATAATGACGAATGATCAGCATGAACTTTTTAGTAAGTTCTTGAAATTGAAACCTCCAGTCTTCAAGGGTGCAGAATCGGAGGATGCTTACGATTTTCTGGTTGACTGTCATGAGCTACTACACAAGATGGGTATAGTAGAACGGTTTGGTGTTGAGTTCGTGAGTTATCAGTTTCAAGGGAACGCCAAAATGTGGTGGCGGTCATATGTTGAATGTCAACCAACAGAGGCACCACCTATGACTTGGGCCTCATTCTCTAGTTTGTTTATGGAAAAGTATATCCCCCGTACTTTGAGGGATAGGAAAAGGGATGAGTTTTTGAGCCTAGAGCAAGGTAGGATGTCGGTCAATGCATATGAGGCTAAGTTTCGTGCACTATCCAGATATGCCACCCAACTATGTTTCAGTCCACAAGGGCGGATTCGCCATTTTGTGAAGGGGTTGAGATCAGAGTTGCGAATTTCAGCCTTACAGGTAGCGGCTACGGCAAAATCCTTCCAAGAAGTGGTAGATTTCGTAGTAGAGGTGGAAGGAGTGAAGCTAGATGAATTCACCACGGCGTCAACATCAAAGAGGTTTCGAAAGGGAGGTGAGTTTAATGGTTCTTACTCTAGAGGACAGGGTTCCGGAGGTTACTCAGTTCGACCCATTCAGTCTTCACTACAGACTGTAGTTGGGGGTCCACCTCAGACCGGTCAACATTTTTCTGAGAGACCTATGCGTGAATCTAGAGAGTGTTATGGGTGTGGGGAGACTGGGCATATCAAGAGGTATTGTCCAAAACAGAGTGATAGACCCCCAACAGTTAGAGGTAGAGGTGGTCATGGCAGAGGCCGTTATTCCGGAGGACGAGGTGGTCGAGGTAATGGTGGTCACCAAAACGGCCAGGGTGATGGGCAAACTGGAGCCACTACATCACAACATGGTAGGGGCAACGGACAAACAAACGAAAGGGCCCATTGTTATGCTTTCCCTGGGAGATCGGAGGCGGAGACATCTGATGCTGTCATCACAGGTAATCTTCTGGTTTGTGATTGCATGGATTCTGTATTGTTTGATCCTGGATCCACATTTTCTTATGTATCTTCCTCATTTGCTAATGGTCTAAATTTACATTGTGAATTACTTGATACGCCTATTCGTGTTTCTACTCCGGTGGGTGAGTCTGTGGTAGTTGAAAAGGTATATAGGTCTTGTTTGGTGAACTTTGTGGGGAGCAACACTTATGTAGATTTGGTGATCTTAGAAATGGTTGATTTTGATGTAATTCTGGGTATGACTTGGCTTTCTCTGCAATTTGCGATCTTAGATTGTAATGCTAAAGCGGTGACGTTAGCCAAGCCTGGGACAGATCCGTTAGTGTGGGAGGGTGACTACACTTCTAATCCGGTGCGTATAATCTCCTTTCTTCGTGCTAAGAAAATGGTTAGTAAAGGGTGTTTAGCTTTCTTGGCACATCTCAAGGATGACACTACCCAAGTACCTTCGATTGAGTCGGTTTCGGTGGTCCGTGAGTTTCTTGATGTATTCCCTGCAGATCTTTCGGGTATGCCCCCCAGATAGGGATATTGACTTCTATATTGATCTTGAACCGGGTACTCGCCCCATTTCTATACCCCCTTATAGAATGGCCCACGCGGAGTTAAGAGAATTAAAAGCCCAACTTCAAGAGTTGTTGAGCAAAGGCTTCATTAGACCAAGTGCATCTCCTTGGGGTGCTCCGGTTTTGTTTGTAAAGAAGAAACATGGGAAGTCTAGCTCACTTGCAAGCTTCTAGACGCCCATTAGCTAGGGAGGTTCAGATTCTGGCTAACGACCTTATGAGATTAGAAGTAAATGAGAAGGGAGGATTTTTAGCTTGTGTGGAGGCAAGATCTTCCTTCCTTGACAATATTAAGGGAAAGCAGTTTAATGATGAAAAATGGATCCGGATCCGAGATAAAGTGTTGCAAGGAGAGGCTAAAGAAGCGACAATCGATGGGGAAGGTATTTTGAGGATTAAGGGAAGGGTATGTGTACCTCGCGTCGATGATTTGATCAACACTATTCTGACAGAGGCTCATAGTTCAAGGTATTCGATACATCCGTGTGCAACCAAGATGTACCGTGACCTAAAGCAACACTTCTGGTGGAGAAGAATGAAGCGTTATATTGTGGATTTTATTGCCAAATGTCCAAACTGTCAACAAGTAAAGTATGGACACCAAAGGCCCGGAGGAACACTTCAGAGAATGCCCATTCCGGAATGGAAATGGGAGAGAATTGCAATGGACTTCGTGGTTGGTCTTCCAAAGACATTGGGCAAGTTCGACTCCATTTGGGTGATTGTGGACAGATTAACTAAGTCTGCTCATTTCATTCCGGTTAAGGTGACTTACAATGCAGAGAAGTTAGCCAAACTTTACATCTCAGAAGTTGTTCGATTGCATGGAGTTCCACTATCCATCATATCAGATAGAGGTACGCAGTTTACTTTTAAGTTTTGGAAAACATTGCATGCGGAATTGGGTACTAGGTTGGATCTTAGTACTGCGTTCCATCCTCAGACCAACGGTCAGTCTGAGCGAACGATTCAAGTGTTGGAGGATATGCTTCGTGCATGTGTGATAGAATTGGGTGGCCATTGGGATAGCTTCTTACCCTTAGCGGAGTTTTCATACAATAATAGCTATCACTCAAGCATTGATATGGCTCCATTTGAAGCACTGTATGGTAGGAGATGTAGGTCCCCCATTGGTTGGTTTGATGCATTCGAGGTTAGGCCTTGAGGTACTGATCTTTTGAGAGATTCGATGGAGAAAGTGAAGTCCATTCAAGAAAAGCTTCTAGCGGCGCAAAGTAGGCAAAAAGAATATGCAGACCGAAAGGTTAGAGACTTAGAGTTCATGGAGGATGAACAAGTCTTGTTGAATGTTTCGCCCATGAAAGGGGTGATGCGGTTTGGTAAAAGAGGAAAGCTTAGTCCAAGGTATATCGATCCATTTGAAGTTCTGAAGCGAGTAGGGGAGGTGGCTTATGAATTAGCTTTGCCACCAGCACTCTCCGGAGTACATCCGGTATTCCATGTGTCGATGTTGAAAAGATACCATGGGGATGGAAACTACATTATCCGTTGGGATTCAGTTTTGCTTGATGAGAATTTGTCTTATGAGGAGGAGCCTGTTTCTATTTTAGATAGAGAAGTTCGCAAGTTGAGGTCAAGGGAGATTGCATCTATCAAAGTTCAATGGAAGAATCGACCCGTTGAAGAAGCCACTTGGGAGAAGGAGGCAGATATGCGAGAAAGATACCCACATCTGTTTACAGATTCAGGTATTCCTTTTCGCCCTTGTTTCCTTCTTGTGATCGTTCGGGGACGAACGATGGGTAAATTGGTATCTATTGTAACGACCTGTTTAGTCGTTTTGAGCAACAGATTTTATTCTGGAAAAACTGGCAGAGGTGACGGAGGCCACGACGGATCGTCACGGGCACGACGGACAGTCGTGGAGGTGTCGTTTCAAAACACTTAGAAAATTTGAAATTGGGTACTGAAAATCGACTCTCTGAACGTCGTGACGGAGTGGCAGGACGGACCGTCGCAGGCTCGACGGCCCGTCACAGGCCATCCACTTAAAAACGAGTCTCTGTAGCATGCGACGGACAGCAGGACGGACCATCGCAGGCGCGACGGCCCGTCACGGGCTACGCAATCCCAGTTCGGGTCGGATTTCTTTATACGTTTTAAGGGACGTTTTTGACTATTCCTGCTTTAATTATAAAGTTATAGGGTTAATGTTAATAAGTATAATTACTTGGGGGTTAAAAGAGGTAACCTTAAGTTAATTAGTGGATTATTAGTGCCATCTTTTAAAACTTAATTATATAATAATTAGGGTAAAAGAAAGAGGGTTTGAATAAAGAAAATAGAAAGAACAAGAGAAGGAGAGAGAAAGTCGAACGAGAAAGAGGAGAAACGAAGAGAAACAAAGCTTGGGAAATTGCTTGCTTGATCACTAATCTTCGGTGGAGGTAGGTTATGGTTTTTACACTATTCGTAGTAAACTCTTAATAGCGAATGATATGTGTTGAGTAGTATTATTAAGTCTTCTATATGCTTAATTGCGTGTATGCATGATGTGATCTTATATATATATATATGTTTGTGATAAAATAAGCATGATGAAGCTATTGAATCTTGAATCTTGAAGAAACCCTAATCTACTTTGTTAATGACGATGCCTTGATATAAAAGAAGGCTTAATGAATGAAAGTAGTGAGATTAAGGGATCGGGTGCCACGTTCCGGTACCAGGATAGAATATGAGGATCGGAGTGTCACGTTCCGACACCAGGATAGAATATGAGGATCGGAGTGTCACGTTCCGACACCAGGATAGTATATGGATCGGGTGCCACGTTCCGGTACCAGGATAGAATATGAGGATCGGAGTGTCACGTTCCGACACCAGGATAGTATATGGATCGGGTGCCACGTTCCGGTACCAAGATAGAATATGAGGATCGAAGTGTCACGTTCCGACACCAGGATAGAATATGAGGATCGGAGTGTCACGTTCCGACACCAGGATAGAATGAGGAGCGGAGTGTCACGTACCGACACGAGAGTAAATAATATAATGAATCTTGAAAGATACTAATATACTCAATCTAAAGAACATGTTTCCCAAACGAGTATGATGAGGAGGCGTGAGTCCTCATTGATGTGCTTGGTGTTGTAACCAAGGATTATGGTAATTGTAAATGCTGCATGCTAAGGATATTAGTTGATTTTATGATGTTACTTGATATATACTGTTTTCTATTTTGAGTTGGCCGATGATACCTACTCAGTACTTGTGGTTGTACTGACCCCCTACTTTTATGTTTTCCTTTTGTTTATTTGTGGAGTGCAGCAAACGTGCCGTTATCTTCGACTCGACAGTAGTTCAAGCCAGTCTTCGTCACACCGGATCTTCAGGGTGAGCTAATGCTTCTAGCTTGGACTGGATCTCCTTCCTCATGTCTTGATGCCTTGAAGTTTCGGCATAGACTAGCTTTTATTTGTTTAGCTTCTTAGAATACTCTTAGTTTAGTAATTTGATTATAGATGTTCTTGTGGTGATGACTTCCAGATTTTGGGGAATTAATAGAAGTTGAATTTTAGAAGTTATTGAATTGTCCTTTATTTATGAGTTTAAGTCTTCCGCATTACTTTATGTTGAATTTCGATTAGCTTTTATTTTTGTTTATCAATTTTTTATCTTTAGTGTTTAGAATTTCGATTTAACTAATAAGAAAATGCTCATAAAATAGATATATGATTTCTACAATAATTTTGTGCCACATAAACAGAAACATTAGTATGTAACATAAAAAGAACAATATAAGTGCACCACAAATAAAAAAAATTAGGACAATAATGTGAATTGAAGGATAAAGGCAAATAAAGTAAATAGTAAGGTACAAATATAAATATTTAATATTTATATAAAGGTAAAGGATTAAATTAGAACAAACTTAATGGATCATCGGTTTATCTAATATTAAAAATCAAAATCAAATTGGTAACTCGGTAATTTTTTATAAAACTATTAAAACCTCATTAACACAATAACAATAAGCCAATAACATTTTTTGGTTAAAATTTTTGCAAACCCCTAATAAATCCACTGATTACGTTCTATGTCCTCTTTGGTGTGCCTCCACAATAAGAATTACATCAAACTTCTTAAGTGATTCAAAGAGATACCACAACTATATATAAAATAATACAAAATCTTGACCACAGAAAATCCACATGTTATATTATGAAGGTTTGTTTGTTGAGAAATGTAGTTAGTTTTGATAGACTTCAATGTATAATATCCATTATCAACTAGTGTTGACGCAATGACTTTATTGAATGTTGTAGTAAAAAAGTGAAAACATAGAAAAATATTTGTGGAGAAGGCTAGTTTTTTTTGTTTGAAAAGGTATGGTCTAATAGAAAGACACAGAGAATGAGGTTAGAATAATGTACAAGTGAGTAAAAGAGTTAAAAGGAGATAAAGTTTGATGTCATGTATAATGATCAAAAGACAATGCCTTTGGTGATTTTTTTATGAAAATCAGATGAACTTTTGAATTTAATCAACACATTTCACAAGAAAAGAATAAAGAATGTTGTTCTAAAGCGTATTTTAATTAACACATTTCCTCCATTGTCATATATTTTCGGCATTTAGAGATTTTTTCTAGAAATGCTAAGTTATTTATGACCAGCTGGGACTGACATTTTAGTTGTCAGGTTGTTCTTTTGTGTTTTATGTAAGTTCCCATATTTTTGACCCTTTAAAACATGAATGGTTGACTTTCGTAAAATTTCAAGAACATTGTCCGGATATGCAATATTAACGGTTTAATCACCTCCAAAAGGGCCATTTTAAGCTGAGAGTATGGTTGGTTTGGGGTCAGCGCTTTTTGCGCAAGTTTGTGTCGTTAGGCATTTTAATATTGAAGCTTAAGTCAAAGTTTGACTTCAGTTAACATTATTCATAAGCATGCTTACATGAGAATTATTTCAACGATTAGCTCTGGCAGGTCGAGTTTGGTTAAGAACAACCTTTCATACGAATCCCAATGCTTCCAGTTTTGTTTAAAGCCTCTTTGTGGATTTCTGATTACAATGGAGCTTGAGTGTGGGACTCACTTTTCATTAAGATGACCTTGGATGGAAGTTTTAGTGACCTCATTAAGTTTGGATTGATGAATTTAGTGTGGTATCATATCTGGTTCATTAGGTCCTAAATTAATCTTGAGGGTTCGTTCAGAGATTTTTAAAAAATAGCAAAGTTTGGTATTGCTGGTGCAGATGTTTAGCTACCAAAATTTAGGCTTTTAGGTCCAAATTTGAATTTTGGTGACCAAATTGCTGCTATTTAAATCTCAAAAATTTAAATTCGACCCTCATTTTAAAAATGCAATTTCATGAGCTATAGAGATTATATTGAGCTGATTTTAGTTGTGCTAGTTCGGATTTTTGTGTGGCTACATGATTGAGATATTGGGGAATCTTGGAAGTCATCATTCTGAGGAAACTTCTACCCGAAGGGGCTGCTAAGCATGATCCTTGAGGTTTTATGGTAGTTTTATTCCATGTGCAGTTTTTGCCCATTTCCATGGTCGGATTTGAGTCCATTTTCAGGGCACAAGTTCCTTTTAATATTTAGGAACGTTTGATGGTATCAATTTTATATTTCCAATGTAGGTCCCACATTCCCATTTCGCTCAAGTTTGGTTCCATTTCCATTTAATGAGAATCTAGTGTCTAAACATATGCAATGATGTATTGGTCAATAAATTGATAGTGTGACTATATTTCGAGGCATTTCAGAAATGGATTAGTCATTTGTAATGGATTTCAAGCGCGCATGATAGTATTTGATGTAGGCTTCAATTTATTTTCTTGATTGGGATTTTTAGATAATGTATAATATAGTTTGCATGTGATTTAGGATTCTATTTGCCAATTATTTGTTCTCTTGCTTCTCATTCTATATTTTCTTCATTCCGGATCTTTGGTCCTTTATGTGTACTAGGGTTTTTGGACTTATGAGTGATTAACAACGTATAAATAGTAATTAAGCAATCTTTGAATAGTGTATTGCATGCATTGATAATTTTTTCGTTAAGAATTCTATTTAGCGATTGTAAATGTTAAAACTTGCCTTGTTGCTACTTGCCGAAACAAGGATGTAGTTAATAAGAAAACAATTAAACATAGATTTAGTGTGGTACTATCTAATAGTCTAGTGTAGACTGGTGCGAGGGTGAATACTAAGTCATACATCAATGTGATGCCTAATATCACGTAAAGGTAAGGACTAGTAAACTATACACACGTAATCGGAACAAGGTGCGGGGTGAAATTCTCTAGATGTCGGACCAAGGATGTAAAGATACATAACTTATCACTTTGCATGAAATACACTAGGAAAGGATTTCTATTACTACTATTACCGCGTTATAAACTTGTTGGGAACACGTACACCCTAGTTACTTTCTCATCTTGATAATAACCGAGGTTAACTTTTGCTTACTTGATAATTACATAATCTTAGGAATTTTTTTCACAAATCCCCCCCCCCTTTGTACTTACTTGTTTCGGAAATACTTTGACTAAGAGAATATAGTTGTGGGTTAAACTTAAGTCTAAACCATATTCCTCGTGGAATCGACCTCGACCTACCAGTTGGGTTCTTTACTTGATAACGATTGTTCATGCTTATTTAAGGAGGTGTAATTTGAGCATATCAATAATTATAAATGAAAGGTAACTTTTAAAATTACTTATTCATTTTTTTCAAATTAATTAAGAGACTCTAGCATTGATTTGGAAAGAATACATTACACCTGCTTTTGAATCTAATCCATATAATTGAACCATATAAAGTAACCCTTAATACTCTTAACCTTTTGAGAGTAACTAAAAAAAATAATGCATTGTTTTAAAAAGAACGAATTATGGTAATTTAATTAAATACCTTCTCTGTTTTAGGAATTAGTATAATACAATATGATTATCTATTTAATACTTAATTAATTAAATATTTTATAATATTATGATTGAATGTAGGGGTAAAAGAGTAATCTAAATTTGAATTTTGTATTTTTCCACTTTTATTAATAATATATGAATGATATTATATTATATGATATGATATGATGATGACGATATATACATTGTTTTATCTATCACAATTTTTCAAATTCTTCCATTATCAGAATTATGAGCATAATTAAAATCAATATCAAGGTACTCATATATCAAGAATATATTTATTTAATTATTTAAGGACTTAAAGACTTAAATTCTTCCATTATGTAATTAAAATGTTTATATATTATTAAATAATTAATCAAATTAGTAAAAGAACAATATGGTAATTTAACTTTTCACTTTGGAGCTTCCCACTTATCCTTTGTTTAATCTTTAATCCTCATTTATGGTGTATATTAGAATATGTATCCTTGTTAGGTTTAATTCTTATGGCCTTAGGCTATGTTGGAGAATTTGATGCCCTGGACAGTATTTTATTGCCATTGTAGTTGTGATATGCTCCCTGTAGGGCTTCTATTGGGTTGTTCATCTTGTATTGGTCGGCGTAGCCATACGTTAGCACTAGATGTTCTTAGTTATTGATAGGAGAAGTATGATTGGGGTAAGGCGTCGTTCGTTGAATTTTTCTCCCCCTTTTATTTATTCAGAATCTTTTCTGGTCACTTTGCTTTTTTTTAGTTGTAGGCTAGTTATGATCCTTTGATCTTTGACTATATTGTTCCGGGGCCATGTTGAGGACTATTTGGATTACAAGTAAGTACTTTTTTCCTTGATAACGTGGTTTGATTAGAATTATTTGTATTTGATTGCTAGTGACTTATTTCAATGTTGGTGATGGCATGCATTGCATTTGTTGTTCACCATCATGTATTTTATGGCATGATATTGGCTCATAATTTTTTGTTCATAGAGAAATAATATTTTCACTTTACTTTTATTCTAAATTGGGTTTAATGGGAGTCGTACCAGTTGCATCACTAAATTTATTGAGTTTGAGACTTATGAGTCATCGTTAACATTCTCTTTTTTCTTCTTGAGACACTACACACATCTGGGATATGCTTAGTTCTAAACTGACTACCTGACACGTTGACGTTCTTCAATTCGTGATTTTTGCTACTCTTGATTCTCTATGGAGTTGATACCTACTATTTGCATATTAAAGTTCTGGTCTTCTCATCTATGCAGTCGATTAATTGCAAGACCTGGATTCAGGCCCAAGCAATGTACACAAACTTCCCATTTCCACTTTGAGACCATCTAGCCGTGAGTCTCGCAAGATGGAGGTAGGTGTTTACACTTGGTTAGTAATGTTCCTAATGCATACTCTGCATTCATATACATTGCTTATCACCAATATACTTGTTTTTTATTGCACCCTTAAGCATATGGGGACAATTATGCCTATTGTTTTTAGCTTCCAGGCTTATGGGGGTCTGACTAGGTTATTATTTCATTTTATTATGTTCTCTGTTGTTATTGATCGGTTAGCTGATAGGATTTTTCTTTAGAATTTTGTCTGTTAATCCTCCTGACAAGGGGTAGTTGACTTTGTATCTTAGTTTGATCGTGATTAGGTTGTCGTCTTGAATTCCAGGTATGTTCTTGACTAAGTTCCTTATTGTTTTGTGTCCTATTTATGCTCCTTATGCTTGTCTGTTATTTCATCTCATGTTTAGTATATGTGCTACACTTTCTTTATTACTTGTTTCTTAAACTTGTCTTATCTTTGATCTTAATCGACCATGAGTACCATTTTTTGTACTTATACTACATTTCTACTCCATGTAGATCATAGTTTGGGTTCTCACTTTTAATTTGGAGTCTTACGGAGCATATTAGAGTTTGAAAACTAGGATAAGATCCTGGCATTCAGTAGAGTCGCTGGTATATGTCTGTTTTGGCTAGACTTAGAGTTGATACCCATTTTTACAGAGTTATAACCCATCTCTATATGTCTATTCGATTAATATATTTTAAAACTTATCTTTTCTGTTATATGCTCACAATTATGTATAAATTTTATATATACTTTAGTAATTCATTATTTATAAAATTATTATTATTAAATTTATCTATTCCTAAATATAAATAATTATTTTGTTTTTCAAAGCGTAGATGTCTTTTCAGGTGGAAAATGTATTTATTTATGTGAAAATTTATATAAATTTATTTAAATATGTGTAGCATATCTAATTAATTAAATAGCAATCTTTTTAATATTCCTCCAAATTATTTAAATCATAACCTATTCTTTCAAATTTATTTCAATTCTAGAATTCTTTATTTAATTTGAAGTCAAATCCTACACAAGAACTTGTCAATTTTGATCTATTTTGATCCAAATTGAGTTTAGCCTTCTCAATCCTACGATGATAAAATCCTACTCTTTTTCCATTTTTATAACCCTAACAACAAGTCCTCAAATCAATACACGCTTATTCTTCCTAAAAGAAAAGCACCGCCCGCTTCTCCTTGTCTCTTCCTCTCTTACGCCGCAGCTCCACTTTCACTTTGATGAATCTCCACACTGGAACACCCTACTAATCCCCATCTAATGTGATAAACAATTGCCTCTTCACCCTCTCTGTCCTCGTTCCCTTTTGATGTGTCTCTTGTTTCTACCGATGCTCTACCCTATCTCCGGCAAAGACCACTAGAAAACTCTTTCTCTTCCTTTTCTCTTTCGCTCCTCTGCCTCCCTCTCCTTGATATCTGACCATCTTTATCGGCAAAAGAAACCAACCACGGATCTCTTTTCCACTAGTAACTATGGCACCAAAAAGATGTAGTCGGATCAATTGAAGCTTCAAGTTATTATTGTTAAATGAGTCGTTATTGACTGATTCTCTTTGAAATTTGAGTTGATACAATTTAGATGTTTTGCTTTTGTTGATTCTCATAATGCTTAAACATACGATTAGTATTTGGTTATTTTAGGTACCTTTATATGTAATTGAATCTATCTTTCTCCACACTTCCATTTAATTTCGTGGAATTGTTTGATTTAGAATAATTCTGGAATTTAACTTAAATGTGGTAAGGTTGTCACTTTTAAAAGAATGATTATGTGAACATCTTGATATTTGAGTACTCTTTGGTCACTTTAATTAGCTTAATTCTTTTCTTTTAACTTTAACAACCTATTTGGAAGACTATTAATGTTATTTCTTTGTTATTAATTTTGAGTTTCAAATGTGTATGATTTTGGTAAATTTCAATATGCTTTTGATTCCTTAATTATGCTTTACTTTTTTATATTCATAAGAATGGGTTTTACTTGTGCTATCGATGGTAAAATATAACATGTGTAATTGATTTATTATGGTTATACTTCTTAATCTATCTATAGTAACACTAATCTAATTTTTGTCTTGGATTGATTTGTTCATCTTAATAACGATAAGCTTGTTTATTGATAGATTTTCTCCGGATTCCTCTCATTAAGTCTATGATTGACTATACTATTTTCTATATCATCATGCTCTATAACTCTTCCTTTGGAAACTTTTAAACACTCTTGACATAAGAACACACTTTTAATTTTTCACTTGAGCATACTCTCAAAAGCAATAGAGATTCTGACATATTACTGTAAGAAGTTTCTTCATTTGGACTACTTCACAAGGTTGGACTTCAAGTTTTCATATCAAGTTTTGTGTTGCTTAATAACTTATCTACATAATTGACTTGTAATTATTACTAGAATGTTATTAATTATTTCATATACTATAGTATTAATTTAAGTATTGTTTATGCATAAATTTATATTAACTTTGAAGGAAGTACCCAGGTTAGATTTCTTTTCCTTCTCCCTAGTATTGGATATGGTTCACCTTTAAATATCTTTGATTGATATGTGAAGTCATTTTTTGGAAATTTCGATTATTAATTGTTATTATATTTAACTGTGTGATCGATATGTGAAGTCATTGTCGAACTTTGCTTCCACGTTATTCAAGTTTTTACACTATGACTTATATATGTTCGATTATGTATGTTGCATAACTCTATAATGATCCTTCACTAATTATTTGTGTTTTCAAGCATGCCAAATTACTAAATTAGAGGCCAATTTCAGACTTTACCTGCTTAGTATTTGTTTTATCTATTTTACTTGATGCTTAGGGTCTAATAGGTATCTTATGATTTGTGTAAGTCTAAAATCTACCATTTAGTTAGTCCAATGTCTCTTGGAAATTATGTTGGGACATAAGATGCCTTTTAGGACGTCTAGTTTTATGATTTCCTTAGTTCATTTTAGCATCTTAATAATAAAGGAACTTAAAAGGGTATAGTGGTAGATAGGCCCTTTCGTAAATGATGTAAGTTGACTCGAGCAGAAAATTACAAGCTCTATTTTATCTTCCGATTAATAAGTCAGGCATTGATCCAAGAAGGACAGTCGTAGGTTTAAATTTAATTTGTCTTGTCTTTTTAATTAATTATTTGTATTTATATTGGTAAATAAGTAATTAAAATAGTGTTTCTCCTACATATTTGTATTGATTTTTTCTTCTTAATTGTCTTCTCTATTTATGAACCATACTCAGAAGAATCATAAAAGAGTTGCCATGTCGTTGCAAACTTAATTTGGCAAAAAACATGGGGAGAGATACTTAGTATTTGTATTTTATTCAAATACAACCTATACTTATTTTATTTGTAACATCCTTGTACTCTTATTTTAAATAAACCTGATTACTGACTAATGGATTGTTCCTTTTATTACATTTCTGTTGATTACCCTTTCTTTGCTTAGTTATAAGTTTTACTCTTCTTATTGTCAACTTTCGCTTGGTATATTGTTCTCTATGACTCTAAGTTCATGGTTAGACTTACCTATTTGTTGGGTGTAGCAGGTTCAATCATGACCCAAGAAATTGGATTGTGACAAATTGGTATTAGAGTTATAGGTTTGCTGACATCATTTGTTTGAGAGTAAATGTGTATTAGAGTTCTACTTATTTGTGAGGGAATGTCTATATCATATCATTGGGAGGTTATTCCATCATTAACTGATTATTTATTTTTTCTTCAATTAACCTCTAAAATAGATTCATTAGAATATGCACTTTCTTAGATTGATAGAACAAGGTACTCACTGCATATGGAAGGAGCATCAACATATTCCATCACAGTCTCAATACGTAGTCAGGTTAGAAGGCCTTAGTTGGGAATAAACAATGAATCAGAGGCATTCTTCAACATTTAGAGAGATTGGGGTTAGCCCAAGATCAAACATAATCATTGACTACCTCGATTCCTCAAGATTCAGAAAGAGTGGTACAAGGCCTCGCAATCAGTACAATAGTGATAACATTCCACTTCTCAAGTGGGTATCAACTTAGTGAGGGTCATGTCTCTTCTTGACCTATCAGGCCTATGGTACGGCATCTCAGGTTTTATGGGGATATGACGTATGTAGTGGTACTATGGAATAAATTCTCTGGTCATATTTCTCATGGTGACCATCTTAGACCTGCCATTGTCGGGTCTCACATTACTCAAGTTAGGTGTTTATAGCAGGTATTCCTTCTTTGGATGTAATTTTGTGGGTCTTATCCTTTTGTTACTATTTTGTGTGATTTGGGGTTTTTGATGCCTATTCAGGTTTATTTGGCTTGTTATGACATCTTCGTTTGAGGATTTTGTATGTGATTTGCCTCATTTGTTGGTTTTTTTTAATAGTTCATTTAGTAGGTTATTTTTCTTAGAATAGGAGTAATAGTTGAGTAGCTCACCGCGCCTTTTCCTTGGTTGTTTTGTTGTGTTGGCGATCTTGGGATTACTGGTTGCCTTTTATCAACTTTTATTATGTGTTTTGACTAAGATTCCAATATTGGTTGATTAGTGTTTGTACCAGTTTTTCCCAGTTGAGATTTGTGTATTGCGGGGCCTAGTTGGTTTAGGAGGTTGCCTTAGTTGTATGTCATCCTTTTTAGTAGTAGCTTGGGGATTGATAGTTGTGTGAGTGGTATTTTAGTCTTTTGTAATTTTGTGGTAGTCCTAGTTGGCCACTTTATTTTTTTGCCTTTGTTGATTCTCGAATGTGAAGTTGTGTTGCTCATTTTATCTTTTTGGGTATTTCTTTATTTAGTGGTTCTTGAGTTTGGTTATGGCTAGCCAAAAATTGGAGGTATGATTCTTTGTTGTATCTACTTGCTACTTTAATTGTTTCTCAGTGGGGTTGTAGATAGTTCTCGAGATTGGTTTGTGAATTGAAGTAAGAGTGGTAAATCTCATCAATTTTTTATGATTCAAGATATTGTTGGAAATGGAAATTTATTAAGAAGATTCATCTTCATGATGGGGTTAAAGTGATTCGTGGAATCCGTGATTTGGTTTGTCACATCTGGGAAGCACCTCCTAGACGTAACTGGCGTCGTCGGTATCTTTAAGGACTAAGACTAGCCTCTTAGCATACATCATTACATTCATAGGTTAAAAATGCGGAAAAAATTAATACTTTTCATTACTTCTACACTGAGGTTTACATAGACCTCTACATACACATAATATATTCATATCGAGTATACATAGACCCTTCATATAGTAAGATTACATAGTCTTCTACTTTTATTGCACATAAGTATATATAAAAGATAGAACATAGTCTTTAAAGAGTGTCTCATCTCATAACCATCTAACAAGATTATAGAAATTTGGACATAGATCATACATCAATGTAAAAGAGAAAGAACATAAGAGTCTTAAAACTAAAACAACTTCATAAGCTTGATATTGGCATCACCCTCGGAAAGTGAGGACCTACCCACTTGGATGATTGAGAAATTACAAGTCTTCTTCAAAGTCGTCTCAAAGATCCTTCAACGACCAGAACCTAAAATGTTGGGGAAAAGGAAGAAAATGGGGTTAGTACACCATTTGTACTAAGTATGAGATCATATGCACACATACTTTGAAATCATGCAAAGAAAATGGAAATTTCAATGAGTATGCACTATTCATTAAAACCTTTATGCACATTCAACAAGACCATACCAACCAATAGGACATGTTAATTTCGTCATAGCCATGTACATCACAAGAACAACAACATTAAGTCTAGTCAAGTCAATATGCATATCATATAGTTGAATATATAGTCAAGTAACTCTATCATCAAGTCATAATAGTAACAAGCATGAATTGGAGTACATTTCAACATAACCAAAGCAAGACAATTAAATACAACCCCTATCAGTCAAAAAGTGCAATGACTAAGAAAATCCCCATAACCTTGCCCAATCAAGTAACCCAACACGTATCATAACTGACATTCTACTTCACATAACATGATACTTAAAAGTACATATCATCTAACTTTAACAATGTTGACCCACACACATTCATAAGTGAAACTAATAAACATGTAGTGTCAACAAAGTGCAAGTTCATCATATACATATAAGAACAACCTCCTAAGGCTTCCCTCAAGGCAAACTAGTGCAAGGCATAGGTAGATTCCCATACCCCTACCTAAGCTAAGTCAAACCTCTTAAGTCACCCTAGTTGGTTTGTACTTCATTACTTCATTTTAGTTTAGGTAACACTTGACTTAACCGACATAGACCACAAGATATAAGTGAGGAATCTAGTGTTGTGAAACCTTACACCGATGGAAGGTGGTCTACCGGCCAAAGTAAAAACAAACATAAACGTAACTTTCTAGGTAGATCCCCTAGCTAGTCTTCCTATGGGGGAAACATAGTTCAAGAACTAAGAGATAGGTATAATCCCTCTACATACCACATGGAAATTGGGGCCTCTTTTTATGGGAATCCATTGGATGAGTATCCCTTATTGGGGAGTCAACACCACATGTGGGACTATAGGGTGAATCTTCCTTTATGGGGAGTCATCACCTCCCATAGTCAAGTTCACTCGGGGCTAAGGTAAGTGCCTTTTTGAAATGTCTTTACCGTCTTAATTAATCATCATAACTTGTTGTAGGTCATAGGGTCTAACCGTAGTATATTCATCATCATCACAGCTCAATAAAAATTGCCTGAGTATAATCCCTTCATCATAATTCATATAAGTGAGGTTAGCACATTTACATATCACTTCATAATAAGGCACATTGTTAAACCATTCACCATCCTTATAACATTTACATCTTAGCCAACACCTCACAAATCATAGTCAAGACATTTCAATTGAACACAATTCCAACCTATCAAACCTAATACAAGGCATACTCCAATACAACATTATGACTTAATCACAATTAAGCATAATTTGAAGTAAAGAATAGGGATCATTAGACTTACCAAGTCTCCTTGATAATACACAATAAAGGTCTTACTATAAACCCAATAGGGTATTAATATCATCACACAACAATAACCAATATGATAACAAGGCCAATTGCATCGCTATATCACGATTCATCACTAATTCATAGCTTAAGATAAGATACTTAGGTCAATTCACAACATACTTCATAACCTAGATCAACTTCTCAAGAACTAGCATGATAGGACAGTAATTAATCCTAATCTATTCATAATGATACAATAACATCATCTAGTAGTAATTCAATCAATAATCAAGTCAATTGAACCAACATTAAACAATTCATATCAAGATCATAACCTAGGGTTAAGGGATGAAGGTCATATTCTACAAACTAGACCAAACCATCAAGATATATCATAATTAATTAGAATACATTTTAATATATTCATAACATCCAAAATAAATCATAATCAAATCAATTCATAACATCAATTTTGAGATTGGATGAAACCCACTTGAAAACTCAACTTTGGAAATCAATTTAATGAAACCTTTTGAGGAAAGAGGTCTCAAAGGTGAAATAGATCACATACCTTACTAATTGATGAATATTTACGGAGAAAATTGACTATTTTCAGACCTTAAACCCTCCCCTATCTTGTTCTTCAATGGAGTTCCTCACTAGAGAAAGAGAAGAGAGAAGGAAGAGAGATTGGGTTTGTGAGTTATGAGAGATTAGATTAGTTTAATGGGGTTGGGGTCTTTATATGGGGTGTTAATTAACTTAATTAAGTGTATCCTAATACCTAACTAACTACCTAACCCCTTAATTAATTAATTGGACATAATTTAAAACGTACAGAGAATTCATGCTCTCATAGACGAGACCTCGACCAACGGTTCGTGTGTGAGTCGACAACCCATACCACCTTTTGTGCTACACATTCGTAGGTAAGTTGAGAGACTAGTACAAATGAACCATTAGCCAAAATTTCTAGGTGTTGGTTAACGGATGGCATCGACGCCCCATCGATCCACACACGCTCCGTCGCTTCCCTTCATGGGTGCATACTGCCCAGGCAGTCTTTGACCCCAAAATACAAGGGTCCTCCTCAAGGTCCCTTAGTTGGTACTTGGGGAGTCATAAAAGGACGTTTCAACCATGAATCAATCCTAACACAAGTTAGTCACCCTTCCACCGAATTTCATGAACTTCTGACACCTAAAAGTTAGTGAAATAGGCTAAGGCATGCTAGTACCTCCTTGAACTAGTTTCCGAATAACATGTTCAATCATGGAAGTTTTGATTTATAGACTTCATAAATGAATTATATTCATTAAAATGGACCTTAAAACGGTGTCTAAACCTTATGACACTTATGTTACGCTCTAAAATACATCTTGGATTTTGGAAGTGTTACATAATTCTTGTTCAGGATATGGTCTTGTTTCATCGTGGTTGATAGATTTTGTGGTTTGTGATGGGAGTTGGCATCCTTGGGCCACTATTGTTGTAACGACCTGTTTAGTCGTTTTGAGCAACAGATTTTATTCTGGAAAACTGGCAGAGGTGACGGAGGCCACGACGGACCGTCAAGGGCACGACGGACCGTCGTGGAGGGTGTCGTTTCAAAACACTTAGAAAATCTGAAATTGGGTACTGAAATCGACTCTCTGACCGTCACGAT